>JAWPHD010000908.1:0-379710 GCA_037043455.1 Cyrtodaria siliqua
AGTATTAACAGTAGTTATTTAATTGTATTGGCCTACATTATCAGTGATTGGCATTGGAGATGTTTGTTTCATCTTCTCTCTCGGTGAAGTTACTCTATACTTAAAGGAGTTGATGAACTATTTTCAAACAAGGTTTATTTTAAAGGACTCCAAAAAGCTTTAAAAAAGCTGAGAGAATTATCAAAATGCCATGAAAATATAGGAGATATGATCTACTGAAAATTTGCGAAGAAAACATAAATGGAGCAGGCCATCTTAAAAAGATGACGTCATCGCGCATTTTTTACCATATATGGCATATTGAGAAAATGTCTGTTAAAGCAAAGGATATAGCTACAAATGAAAAATAAGCGTACAAAGTATACATCTTACATATGTATTTTTTTTTAAATCAATTTGCAGTGTTTTCATTCGCTTTAAAATATATTTTGTCAATATCTCATATAAGTAAAAATATATTTTGTCAATATCCCATATATGTAAAAAGGCGCAATGACGTCATCGTTCCGAGATGGCCACCTCCATTTATGTTCTTTATAGTTTTAAACATATTTGATTACAGTTCTTTAAAAAGGTATGCACACGCTTTTAAAAAGTACAAGTTGATTGCCTTTCTGCAACAGATTTGTTAAACCATTTTGAAAGTTATTAACTGCATGATGTATAACATGTTTAAAAACAAACTTTCCGCAGAATGTCTACCCATTACGATTTTCATTTATTGCGAATTATTTTGTTGAGAAAGTCGTAAGGTTTAATGCATACACAAAGCTGAAGTCATTACATATTATACAAAATCCTACCTCATCTGCCACATGAAAATAAGTGAAAACAGCACTAAGCACTTGAATTCGGCTGTAAAAATTACAGAATCAAGTGATTCACTGCTTAAGCATGGCACATGTTAAAACAAAAGCAAATTAAATCCAACGCTTATTAAATTCTCGACATGTCAAGTGAGAATGTGTCGATTCTACCGGAAAGCGGGAGGTATACACTACTGGAACAAATGGAATATTTGTTTTGTGTTTGTTATTGTCTTCGATGATTGAAACAAGCAATATAAAAGTGTACACAGTTGGCACATGTAAAAACAGTCAACCTTACAGTGTTATGTAATGAAAATAGTACACACTAAATATTAATTAAAAAACACAACATACATTGTAGAATAGATACATGTTGAAATATAGCGTTTGCAATTTGAATGAAGATTAATTATTTATATGCTTGGCACTGGAATCATGTACAGTCAACTGTCCGAATATAATTAGGCAGCAAGCATGTCCAAACATCGTCTGAATGTGTGTATCGTGTTTTGTGAACATATATATGTATATTTGTCACACAAAACTCTAAAACATACAATTTAATGTTGTTTGAATTTAGACTGGTTTGTGAAAAAACGGTTTTTATGAAACGTCTCATACCTGGAATTGAGCTGTGTCGGCTCTCGTTGGTATAAATTGTTATTACTTTCTAAACAAAACTAAACAACGCCTCGGGGTTGGACGTGTAGGGGGAGGGGAGGAGAAGGGGTGGGAGATAAGAATATTTAAAACCACGACATTGGTTTAGGGATTCTGTTTAAACGAGTGTCAGCCTAATTATTGTGTTCAGTTTTTATTCCTAGTTAAGTACTCCGCTTACAAGTTAAACGCTCAACAGCACATGAACTAATACCAGCTTGACGGTTAAATACGGTGTTCGTTATTACAGCTATCCATGACAATGAAAACGATGTTTTTAAGTCGGCATTTTTGGGAAACTATTGGTGCTTAGCCAATATATGTCTGATATGCGTTACATTAAATACATGAGTTTGATGATCACCCAATAATATGTTTTAAGCATGTATATAAGTTGTGTTGTAACAGCAGTACGCATTAAACACCCCAACTGTACCATATCAGTAGACCATGCCGCAGTATAATCACATGAACCAGAGACTTATTTTGTATGCCAGTTACCTTAAAGCGGAATGGCCACCCTTTTTGTAGTATTATCAATTAACAAATGTAACTCTTAAACATCATATGAACATTCCTTGATAGTACCGTAGAGAAACATATATTGAAAACCCCTACTAAGTTGTATGTAAAAATAAGTATTATTTGCATGACGTAGATACTACTTTTACCACTGCGTGACTGCAAAGGGAAATGAGGTAAATCGGAATTGTATAGCTGCACAACTGTTGCCAGACAAATGATAAATACATTTACCTGTGGATTAATTTACCTGTTCAACGTTTTCTACGTCATCAAATAAAATCGTATTTTCGCTTTCACAGATACTGCAGTGTGTGAATTGTAAATATCTATTGTTGTGTATTGATTTCGATTTAAATAAACATAACATTTTCATGAAACAAAACATGGACAGAGAACTTTAACGCTGTGCCGATGTAATAAAGTGAGCTTTCTGAAAACATCTTGTTTTCTTACGACTTGCCCTTAGAGGCGAGTCCATGTATTATGTCAGCTTTTGTGTAATCGATACAACTGGTTCAATTATTGCACAGACAGGTCGTTCCTTTTAAAATGATTTTTTTAAATTTATATCCATCATCCATGTATATCTCAACAATTGAATATCTCAACACAAGTGGTTATAGTCTTCAGCTTTTATGTTCAATTTTGACAAATAAGTACACTACTTTATATAGTGCAAAGTATAAACTACTGCGTGAAAGTACACATTACGAGGATCTGCATCTATCCGAAGCACGAAATCGCGCACGGTGTTTCCCCGTGTGCACGCAGGTATTTCTGAAATAGAAATTGTTCAACATTTTAAATTAAATTCTGGATAATTTACAACTGCCGTATCCGCATATATTAAATAGAGCACGTTCATTAACTATAATTGCTTAAATGGTGCAAGGGGTGCTGTTGCCTAGTATATAGCGTGATA
Organism: Cyrtodaria siliqua; assembly: GCA_037043455.1. NCBI lineage: Eukaryota > Metazoa > Mollusca > Bivalvia > Adapedonta > Hiatellidae > Cyrtodaria > Cyrtodaria siliqua. The sequence continues at coordinate 2,917 of JAWPHD010000908.1, forward strand.
GACTGATGGTTAACGCACATATGAAACGTTTTTTTAGCAATGGGCGATTCTTTAGCGCACAATCAAAAACGACCTAAGAGTGGTTTCATTAAATATAAGGCATATTATGTCAGTATAATTGTAATGCTATATTTACGTTGACATGATGGCAGTTATAAAGATAATATGCATGCAGAATCTTATAAAAAAATAAAAATTATATTAAATATCAGCATATGTGTGTGTTATAACTTCGTCAATATTCTACAGCTTTTCACAAAATGTGCACTATTTATTAAGTTAGTATAGACTTGTCACATACTAACTAGATAGTTAAATTTTGTCATTTTTTTCAAATCTGTATTGTGATGTAGAAAGTCTGTGACAATTCTCAAAATGCTACCATTATGAGACTTGTCACAGACTCACTACGTTACAATATCTTTGTTATGTAATATTTATTCTGGCACAAATCAAATAGTTAAACTTAACAACGTATAAAGATATATGATACCCATAGTGAATAACCCAATAGGAGCGCTGCGTCCGTCGGTTATGTCGGTTATGTCAGTTATGTTGAAAAAGTCACCACCCGATTCGCCACGGATACAAATAGCCAACAACTGACGCTGCTGGTTTGTAAAATGAAGCATTGCGTGACCCCGTGGGTAATGCCATCGAAACGTTCCATTTCTGCAATCTTTAGGGACATGCACATCGAACGTAAAATCATCACTCGCTGGAATACCACTGCAAATACAATTATGCGCACAACTTTTAGACATGTATTGAAAGCAAATCCCGCTGTAAATAGATTATAAACTATATCACCTGCCCCAAGTGAACAACCCAGCGGGACGTCAGTCTTTGTCGATTACATCCGTTTACTCTCCCCCTATAGTATCGCTCATGAACAGACTAAAAATAAGTTTTTTTGTTTGAATGATGTTTTACACATTTAAGGCCATTTATCACGCTTTGTTTTGTGGTGGAAAGATACCTCCTTATATTTCCTGGGTAGAACTAGTACTGTACCCCAGCTGTCCGTAGGAACTGAAAATAAGAAGAGTCTGCTTTGGGTCGTTGCTTTTGAAGGATCCGCCTTTCCGAATTTATTTATATTATCAAGTCATCACGGATGCAAATAGCCATCAACTGTCGTTGGTGATCTGTAATAATAATTACTTCACTGCCTGGTACGTGTTTCTGTTTGTTTTGTTTGAATGGTGTTTTATGTCTTTGTACATGTTTAGCCATATGGCGGTCGATTTTCTTGTGGTATAGACATATCATCCCATTTTTTCCTGGGTAGAACTAGTAATGTATACCTCATTCTATCCGTAAGAAACATGTTTCTGTTTCTGTAATAATTCATTAAAAATAAATAATATACAAAAAATTTCAATAAAATTCAGCGTTTGCGTCGGAAGGTATGTGTCCTGTTTTTATCTTTATTTTCTATAGTTTTTCTAAGAAATAATCCTGCACGCGCGATCAGGGAAAGTCCAATGTCTGTAGGTAAAACTTTGATCGATCTCACAGATCTTCCGTTTTCATACCACAACCAGCAATCACGATCAGCGGCGTTCACAGTCAGCGTTTTTCATTAAAACAAATCGATAGCTATTTTGGTGCTTGAAAGCCATTTAGAGATAACCGAGCTATTCCATTTAGAAAATTTAAAATGTATGTCAATATCGTGTAAAATGTGTTAAACATCACTTTCTAAATGACTCTGAAAACAATGAGAGGATGTCACACGTCATCAACTGTTCATCTTTCCACTTTGACGTTGACATGAAGGATCATAAGAAGGATCACATACTGCATGTATACCTTCACGTGTTTATAATATTATTGGAGAAACGCCAAATGAATTGCAAGCCTATTTAGATAATTTAAAAGTATATTGGGATAAATGGTGATTAGAGGTAAATATTGAGAAAAGAAAAGTGATGGCGTTTAAAAAAGAGGCATCTTAACGGAAAATGAAACATGGGTATATAATGAAAAAAAAGTTGGAAGTGGAATTTTGCGTTAATTATGTCGGAAATGTTTTTAACTATACTGTGACGTTTAATCTAATCAGGAAACACTTGCAGAGAAAGGCTTAAAAAGAAGGATAAAAAAGCCATTAAATATCCTAATCGCAAATATAAAAAGGTATAATCTCAAACCTAAAACATGCTGTCAAAGTTTTGATGCAATTGTGCGGGAGTGGGGTGGGTAGGGCGGCTATTCTTTATTATGGAGCAGAAATTGGAGGGTTTACATTGAAAGATATATTTAAAATTTTGTAATTGTTGTTGAAAGTTGAAACGTCATCTAGTAATTGTAATGCATTTAAAATACTTTTATTAGACATTGATTCCCAAACTTTCCTTTGCTTTTTGAAAGTGTTTTCTTGTGTGTGTGTTTGCTAAAATTATGGTGGTCGAATGTTATTTACATGCATTTGAAACAGAAATATTTGAATAGTTATGAACCATTTGGTAGTCGATTGATAGCCAAGCACCAAACTAATGGTCATCAGGCGATTTATTTTATCATTCAAAATGGGTGACGGTGGTTGTGAACTCTGAATTTGGTTTTAAAACGAGAGGTTTTTGAAATCGGCGTATATTATATTGCCAAAATATTGACCTTCCGTATACCATATAGAACTATATTTCAGTAAAACGATGAATATAACGCTGTAGGTGAAATAATGCTGTACCTATAATTTAATGTAAACACTGTCCGCCATCCAAGTCTGGCGGTAGCCTATTGTCAACCCTTTTTGTGTTTGTGAGGTCATATGCCTTTATCTTTGGACTAGGGGCTTTTCAAGCCCTAGTCCTTAGCAGGCGACAAAATTCGAGCACGCTAGAAGCCGCAACAGATCGTCAATGACGAATGTATCACTACGCTAACAGACAGAGCGTCACCTGTCATTTTGATTGGGTGTTCATTCGCATAAAAGAGTTAAACACATCCCACTCATTGTATTCATATTCATAGGGGCCCTGGCCTTGTGTAGAGAAGAAATAGTTCTCTGGATCAGACAAATACCATCTAAATCGTAAATAAGCTGTGGGAAATGGAAAGAAAATTGAAGAAAGTGATGTTTGGGCCTATACTTTCTACTAAGACAAGAAACAAGATGATATATTTTATCCCGAAATATTATAAACCCTGATTCCAGCTTTGCAAACCTGGAATAAAGAAGCTCATTTGCATAATTATGTCGAAAGGGCCAATGCTTCCGAGCAAAAGTAGTTATTTTTCAGCAAAAAATAATAGAGGTAATCATTTGCGATATCAGCGGGAAAATGGAACATCCGTCACCTAACGGAGACAATCTTAAACAAAGTTTCGTCAAAATGTTATAATTGAAGAATTTACCAAGTGTATTACTACGCTGTAGAAGCGGCATTTCAGACGCAATAGACTGAACTGATCACGCGTTGATTGCATGATCACTATTAATCGAACGGAGAAGATTTTTTTCGAATCCGACTTTGTACAGATATGAATAATGTTGCTCCGAATTAATAAATGATGGAATACATACCACAATAAAAAAATATGTAAACAATAATAAAATTAGATGTATTTTTCCAAAAAGGATAACTCATACGGCCCATATTTCTATCCGGTGCAAGCGTCAGAATTTAATAATTGCAATCTGATCCCTTCGAACTTAATAAGACGCTTTCCGCCAGTATTGTCAACAGGTCAGTGCATATAATGTTCATAAAAGCACTTACACCATGTACACTCACATTTCCAAAGCCCCTAGTCCATCAGTGCTTTCAGCACTTTGATTTGTTAACATTCCCATTCATGTTTGTCCTTTTGCGTGTTTTTGGGTTTACTGTGTTTTCTGAAAGCTGCATTTCCTGTTCGACTTTTATACCATTTTTAGTTAAAGCCATTATACTTATATGAGCCTGCGATGTGGGATAGTAGTCTAATAGTTCACAGGCTAATATTTATATGAGTCTCGCTCGTTTTATACAGGTCTAGTTTATAACGCCATTATATGATGTTATTAATTAAGTGTTTTTATACTGGCCGAGTTATTGGTCCAATAACATTATTTTGACATGATTTGCGGATATTTATGCTGCGTTAATTTTATTTATAGGTTAATAAGCGAGCGTGAATGACGTTAACTTGAATTACTCACTTAAAAAACGTATTGCTGAGTTTCTTCATATTGGCCTTGATAGTTTCATATTGGCCGACTTCTGGTTCATACTGGCTGAGTTTGCGTCGTATTGCGTGTCGAATTTCTTGTAAAACACGACCAATATAGTTTAGTTAATTAAATAATAGTATTACAATCTCATACTTGTGTTATTTGTCTGGCATTATGCTATTATATTAATATGAAACCCACATATGGTATACTAACGCCATTACATTTGTATGGGCCTAAGATGCGTGGTATTGGACTATCATTTCATGCCAGTATACTTATGTGATCTTTACTTGTTGATATTAGTCTTTTATTTAAATCCAATATAGTATGCGCCTCATACGTTTGAAATTGGACCAGCTTTTAACATCATATATAATACACATCAAAGGTAAATACACCATACTGAGACACCGTGCTGTTGTTTTTGTAATAAATATGTATTGATTACTTGAAACAAATCACTAATCGTATGTAACATTGCTATTGATGTCGGTAAGTATGATTTCTTCAAAAATATTTTGCTTTGAAATATTTCGAACTTCTTGAAATATACATATATATTTGTAACAAATCACCGATTATTCAAATTCAAAAGGAGTATGATAATGGACCTATGGAAACGGTCGAGCACGACACATACGAAATATTTCTGTCTCGGTTTGATTGAGACTGTTCATGAGCGGTAGTGATATATGTTAGCTACCGCTCACGCCCTCTAGGCCCGGGTTGAGCAGAACTCAATATTCATAAAATCAACAGCACAAAATGTTAACCATCCCGATGATGGCATGCATATGGCGGTGGACATGGAGGATACGTCTTCTCCATGTCGTACGGCGTATGGTCCCAGTATCTAAAAAATGAAATGCCCCGAAGAGCGAAATAAGTTTACATATAAGATAAATAAAGATTAAAGTAAGGCTTACCCTCCATAGCCTGGTTTAACATCACAAGGACTGTCTGAAAAAAAAAGGCTTCAGATAGGCCCAGCATCCATAGTACAACAAGGGCTCTCATTGTCACCATTGCTTTGAAATAGAACATCTGACTAACAATCTTATTTCACAAAACTAATAAACAGATAAGAAAAATAGAATATTTATACGTTACTTTCTGATAAGATGGAATGTGTTGACAGTATTTACTGACATAATAATGACAGATGTGAGTGTGTGGCAAAAACAAGTTGTTTATCATAAAACCGCAAAAGCGGATTCTTCCAGTTATATTCGAGAAATGATTGAGCGAGTAGGATCTTACTAAGACATGTTTGTATAATCACCTTAAATATTTATGAGGATTAATTAAATATGATAATGAACTGTACAATATGTATACTTTATAATATATTCAATGTTGTGTTCTTATATATACACATATTTTGTTGTGACAGACTGCTTGAATTAGGGAAGACATTCGCACGACATCCGCATCCTGATATATCCGAATATTATCTTCACGACTGTCGTACGGACCGCCTCACCTCAAACACATAGCCTTCGGCTTGTTTCGTGGCATACGAATATCAGTAGGCTATTGCACCATATAATACTAGTTTACATATACACATGTCCCCGCAAAAGAAAGGAATAAAGGAATAGTCAATATTTGTAATGGTTCTGCACAGATATTAATTCTTAATACTTTTAATACTTCTCAGGTTCTAAAGTTTGTTTTACAATATGACGCTTACATGTTCGAAAAATGAAATATTATCTAATCAAACTGCGTTACAAAAATGTTCAATATTGGGGTCCGTCCAAAGGGTAGCTTTGTGTATAAAATGCTCAGATCCAGTCATTGTTGAAACAAGTTGGCTCGTTTTAAAAAGTACGCAATGTCATAGAACACATGTATATACTAGTATTTTATAGATAATAATATGAAACATATAAATAATAAAATGTTGGTAAGGAAAATTTATTTATTAATATTAATGTTTTATTGTCGGCGCTGTGGTGTTCATGTGTATATAATACTGAATTAGAATTGTAATCGTTTATTACAAGGCATACACATACTAACATTTAGATGAAGTAGTGGGCTGTAAATACATTTTTATGTTAATAACTATCAGAACCAGACCACAGTTTTAAAGTTAATCACAACGTTTATATATGCATGTGTACACGTTTTAATCAATTTGATGACGTGAACGACGTCACTAACATATCTTTACATATATATAAAAATCTACATTTTACCATTGCGCTAAAGAAGTAAAATCATTTCCGTTTGAAAATACATATGCTTAAAAGGATTCTTCAGAGAGATACAGCATTTCCCAAACTTGCGGACTTCTGCATCTTTAAACGTATTTATGGATTCACCTGAAGCTATTTTCTACAGTTTCTTCATACTTGTTTCTTATGAACAACTTCTTTAAAGGTTTAGTACATAGCTGTACATATATGTCTATCCTATACATATTTTAACTTTAAAAATAATAGGTCACCAAGTTAAACTAAATATATGACCCACATTCCGTTTTTGAAAAAAATTCTATAATTTCTGTACAATCTAAATTAGGCAAAATAAACAAGAAATTTAGTAACAAAAAACAACATTTTTCAAAACTTCTTTAGTGTTAGTAAATATCGTTTACTTAAGATAATGAAAATAAAAATAAATAATAAAAAATAACATATGTCACCATCATTGTGTCTGAGAAAAAGGCAAAATGTATGGGTTTTTGAGCAAAAACAACAGATTTTTCTTTCTTTAACTGTTAAGTGCTACATTCCCCACTTTTATTTAAATGCACATGTATAAAAATAATATACAGGCATCAAGACATCGGTAGATTAAGTCATAATGATTGCCTTTCAAGCCGACATACATGCGCTAAGAATGACAAGAAACGTATAATGCATGCGTTATATGTAGACGATTTTAATAATGGGTCAGTTTGTGGAGGCTTTATTCAAGTCACATACCTGTAGTCGTCGATATGGAGATGACAGGAAGGTAAAGTTAAGAATTAAAAGATACTGTATGAATACAGATAAGTTTTTATTTGGTCTTAGATATACATTATTATAAATGTTTAAGTGAACATATTCAAGTATTTTCAATTAAACTCTTTACACCTGAGCTATTACAAAGTGAATTTCAGTGACCATGCTACAATATAATAAAAAAGTCGTATTTACAAGTGATTATCATATTGGCCCTATTTATGTTCATGTTTTAGTTGTATTCAGGCTCAAAACAGCTTCGGAGTTGCCGTTAAGGCAATCAGCTTTGCATTTTAAATGAATTACAAATGATCTTATAGAATTGTTTTAATTTCTTTACTGATTTACTTCATTATAATACTCAAATATAAATGGGTGCCGAAAAGTCTAGGGTAACAATTAAAAGAGATGACGAAATGGTTTGATGCCGAAACGTCTAGGTGCCGGATCGTCTAGGTGTCGAAATGGTTGGTGCCGAAACGTCCTGAATCGATCTTGATCACACAGATGCAAAAACTTGAGAATTGTCTGCATTTATTAATAAGAATTTTTCATGAACTGATGATTGGGCCCTGCTTTAATTAGACTAATATACTCTATACACAAAAAGCTATGGCGGCCAAACCAATAAACCTCTCCGTGATCTGCATCTTAATGATGAAAAAAACAACTTGATTGATCCAATAACTTCATTATCTAAACAGTTAATTAGGTTCATAGTAATCAAATCTAGTGGAAAATATATAAAAGTTTGAAGAAGTATGTTATTTGTGTACATATTCGCTCTTAGACAGATATGTGGGAAAACAATGCGCATAAACAACTATAGATGATGTCTTTAAAATGACTTCAAAATTAATCATTTTACTAATTTATATTTTAGAAATTACAAACTATGAACAACCACCAACCAGAAAAAAACATGTTCCTATAAGCTGAAAAAACATACACAGCAAGCAAATACGTCTGCTTCATAACAGCAAAACATAGTGATCAGGATTAATAGCTCTAAGCGATTGATATTTAGTGAGTCATGTAGGGGATTGTGCATCATCAGTGACTTTCATGAAAGGAAAGCGTTATTTGAAATCATATTTAATAATTATTATGTATTCGTTTTGTCATTTATTATGTGGTTATGTTATAGCCGATATTTACCCAATAATTACTGTGGCTCTCTTTGAAGTTTGTTTGTGCTTTAAATATCGGTTACATTATGTCTTTATTGTAACATAAACCGAGCATAAACAGACATTTTGCACATTTATATCAGGCAATTAAACATTCATTGACTTATTGTTTTATGCCTGTACTAAGCTCATAATGGGAGAAAAACAATCCGTCATGAGTTTATTCATGCGAGATATGATAAAATCAACCTCGGGATCAGAAATGAAACCAGAAACTCGACAGAGCCGTCTCTGGTTGCAATTCTGACCCATTGGTTGATATTTCAATCTGTCACATGGATAATCATGATGAATTATTTTAATCTTTTCCATTAAAGTCATCCGGCCATGTTTTGTTTCATGCACATGTTTATGTTAATTTAAATCGAAGTCAATACACAACAATAGATATTTACAATTCACACATTGCAATATCTGTGAAAAGCGAGAATAATTTTATTTGATGACGTAGAAAACTTTGAACAGGTAAATTAATCCACAGGTAAATGTATTTATCAATTATCGGGCAATAGTTGTCAGCTATACAATTCATTTCCCCGTGCAGTCACGCAGTGGTAAGTAAAAGTAGTATCTACGTCATGCAAATGTTTTATTTTTTTTAATTACAACTTAGTAGCGGTTGTAAATATATGTTTCTCTCCGAGACTACATTTTCATATGATGTTTAAGATTTAAATTTGTTAATTGATAATACTACAAAAAGGGTGGTCATTCACCTTTAAGGATATAAATCGATTACGAATATCGTACTATTTTGAAAAAAATAAATCGAAAAGGAAAACAAATGATATACGTTTCAATTGTTAATAAAGTAGCCAATATCAATTCCACACTGTCGGAATGTAGCGATGGTATATAAGAAGTATATTTATTAAAATGCGCGTATCGCACTATTTAGAAGTTATATATTTCGAAACATGGTGTTCATGACTGTAATCTTAGTAAAACCAAACGATGGGCTGTTTATTTCAGGCAAAGTCAGTAGATGAATGGAAACACGTACCCAATATAAGTATATAAAGACGATAGGCAATACAAGTATATAAAGACGATAGGCAATATAAGTATATAAAGACGATATGCAATATAAGTATATAAAGACGATATGCAATATAAGTATATATAGGCGATAGGCAATATCAGTATAAAAAGACGATAGGCAATATAAGTATATAAAGACGATAGGCAATATTAGTATATAAAGGCGATAGGCGATGTAAGTGTATGAAGAAGATAGGTGATGTAAACGTGATGTACCAGCCTTAACAACACCTTTATACACTTTGTTCAATCGCTCCGTATTTTTGAAAGACTGCACTATTCGAACCATAGGTTGGTATATACAACAAGTCACGGATCTACTATTACAGTAATTATACGGGTATTATGTAACATATTCAAGTGGTTACCAAGCTCTTGATTGTCTGATTGACTCGACGTCTGATGCAGTATAATTTGATTTTGAGAAGGCGTTGACTCCATTCGTTATTGTACCATTTGTAATCCTAATGACATCGAAGATGAATACCATTTTGTTTTGATTTGTCCTGTATATGATAATATAAGAAGAAAATACATTAAAAAGTACTATTATAAACGTCCAAGTGTTTTAAAATTGATAGAGCTAATGAAAACACGTAATAAGAAAGAGTTGTTTAATTTATCTTGGTTTATAAAAGAAGCATTTGATTCTCGTAATGATTTATTGTTTAATCAAAACTAGGTTTATCCTCGAATGAAAACTATTATAAACTAATTATTTATGTTATTGCTTTTGTGATAATGAGAACAACATTGTCTTTTTAATTTACTATTTAATTTAATTTGCGTAAGTTAAAGTTCAGTGTCATTTCCACATATTTATTCAATTATTTAATATTTCAAATTATTCAATAATACAATTTATATGAAACTAGTGTGCAAACTTATGTTTTGTTGTGTTGTTTGTTTTGTTTATTCTGTCACGAATATGTTTGCATATTGTATATGATGATAAACTTGTAAAGTTTAAATCAATAAAAATATCTGTCTGTATGTCTGTCGTAACCTGATGTTGTTAGCTTACTACTACTGTACTACTACTGTTTAAAGGACATTTACATTTGCATACATAGACCACTTGTAAAGTTTTTTTATTATGGACCATCAAGTGTTATACAAGGAGTACCTCAGCTCCATTTTGTCCAGACTTTTATAACATGTAGTTATCAAAACTGCTCGATGTTCTGCCAAGCGTTCTACTAATAACACGAACATGTACAGGAAAGAACTTTGATTTTCTAAACTTTTTACTTTAAAGATGTGTTATGCCAATATGTTACATATAATATAAACATATGAACACTTTAATCTCATCGACTGCAAGCTTGATCTAAGTTGCGTTTACGTTTTTAAGCTACTAAGTGTGTCGTATTTCGCACGAAAGAGGTTAATATATATTAATATACGTAACCTTATTTTGTTTCTTGAAGAGGACTTGGCAGAGAGACATTTGAGAGTAAGTAAATCAAACCGACAATTCAGTGAAAACATATTGGATTTAAAAGAGTATGAAAGTCGACCAATTGGAAACGACCGAACACGATAAATACGAAATATTGCAGTCTCGGTTTGACTGAGACTGTTCATATGAATCTGCAAGAGTGGGAATGATACACATCCATCTGACAGACTGGGAATGTTCCATATGAATCTACAAGAGTAGGAATGATACATATGCATCTGACAAAGTGGGAAGGGTCCATATGGCTCTGACAGAGTGGGAAGGATCATCCTTCTGCATCTGGCAGAATGGGAATGTTCCATATGAATCCGACAGAGTAAGAATGTTCCATATGAATCCGAAAGAGTGGGAAGGATCCATATGAATCCGACAGAGTGGGAATGTTCCATATGAATCTGCAAGAGTGGGAATGATAAATATCAATCTGACAGAGTGGGAAAGATCCATATGCCTCTGACAGAGTGGGAAGGATCCATATGCATCTGACAGAGTGGGAAGGATCCAAATGCATCTGACAGAGTGGGAATGTTCCATATGAATCTGACAGAGTGAGAATGTTCCATATGAATCTGACAGAGTTGGAATGATCCATGTGCATCTGACATAGTGGGACGGATCCATATGAATCTGACAGAGTGGGAAGGATCCACATACATCCGGTGACACTGCCCTACTCTTACTGTTGAATATTCTACAAGATGTACTTTAATTGCTCGGAGGGAACACTCACATACAAGGAACAGCCAGGTCCGACGGACGAGTAACAGGATAGGTTGACTTAAATGAAGAGAAGGTCCAGAAATATGCCTCCTTTACCAGGCATTTAGAAATTGTAAAAAGTGTTTTAAATTAGAAAACTAATATATTGTTACATTCCTTTTTGTTGGTTTAGGGATTCTGTTTAAACGAGTGTCAGCCCCTATTCTTGTGTCCAGTTTGTATTTCTAGTTAAGTATCCCGCTTACAAGTTGAACGCTCAAAAACACAGGTTATACGGTGTTCGTTATTACAGCTATCCATGACAATGCAAACGATGTTTTTAAGTCGGCATTTTGGGCAAATATTGGTGCTTAGCCAATATATGTCTGATATGCGTTACATTAAATACATGAGTTTGATGATCACCCAATAATATGTTTTAAGCATGTATATAAGTTGTGTTGTAACAGCAATACGCATTAAACACCCCAACTGTACCATACCAGTAGACAATGCCGCAGTATAATCACACGAACCAGAGACTTATTTTGTATGCCAGATACCTTAAAGCCGAATGGTCACCCTTTTTGTAGTATTATCAATTAACAAATGTAAATCTTAAACATCATATGAACATTCCTTGATAGTCCCGTAGAGAAACATTTATTGAAAACCGCTACTAAGTTGTATGTAAAAATAAATATTATTTGCATGACGTTGATACTACTTTTTACCACTTGCACGGGGAAATGAGGTAAATCGGAATTGTATAGCTACACAACTGTTGCCAGATAAATGATAAATACATTTACCTGTGGATTAATTTACCTGTTCATCGTTTTTACGTCATCAAATAAAATCGTATTCTCGCTTTTCACAGATACTCCAATGTGTGAATTGTAAATATCTATTGTTGTGTATTGATTTCGATTTAAATAAACATTAACATGTTCATGAAACAAAACATGGACGGAGAACTTTAACGCTGTGCCGATGTAATAAAGTGAGCTTTCTGAAAACATCTTGTTTTCTTATGACTTGCCTCTTAGTAGTTAACAGCTGGTTCAATTATTGCACAGACAGGTCGTTCCTTTTAATTTTTTTTTTTTATTTATATCCATCATCCATGTATATCTCAACAATTGAATATCTCAACACACGGGGTTATAGTCTTCAGTGTTTATGTTCAATTTTGACAAATAAGTACACTATTTTATATACTGCAAAGTATAAACTACTGCGCCAAAGTACCGATTACGATGTGCATCTATCCGTAGCACGATATCGCGCATGGTGTTTCTCCGTGTGCACGCAGGTATTTCTGAAATAGAAATTGTTCAACATATTAAATTAAATTCTGGATAATTTACAACTGCCGTATCCGCATATATTAAATAGAGCACGTTCATTAACTATAATTGCTTAAATATTGCAAGGGGTGTTGTTGCCTAGTATATAGCGTGATAGACTGATGATTAACGCACATATGAAACGTTATTTAGCAATGGGTGATTCTTTAACGCACAATCAAAAACGACCTCAGAGTGGTTTCATTAAATATAAGGCATAGTATGTCAGTATAATTGTAATGCTATCTTTACGTTGACATGATGGCGGTTATAAAGATAATATGCATGCAGAATTTTATAAAAAAATAAAAATTATATTAAATATCAGCATATGTGTGTGTTATTACTTCGTCAATATTCTACAGTTTTTCACAAAATGTGCACTATTTATTAAGTTAGTATAGACTTGTCACATACTAACTTAATAGATAGTTAAATTTTGTCAATTTTTTCAAATCTGTATTGTGATGTAGAAAGTCTGTGACAATTCTCAAAATGCTACCATTATGAGACTTGTCACAGACTCACTACGTTACAATATCTTTGTTATGTAATATTTATTCTGGCACAAATCAAATAGTTAAACTTAATAACGTATAAAGATATATCATACCCTCAGTGAATAACCCAATAGGAGCGCTGCGTCCGTCGGTTATGTCGGTTATGTCAGTTATGTTGAAGTCACCACCCAATTCGTCACGGATACAAATAGCCAACAACTGACGCTGCTGGTTTGTAAAATGAAGCATTGCGTGACCCCGTGGTTAATGCCATCGAAACGTTCCATTTCTGCAATCTTTAGGGACATGCACATCGAAGGTAAAATCATCACTCGCTGGAATACCACTGCAAATACAATTATGCGCACAACTTTAAGACATGTATTGAAAGCAAATCCCGCTGTAAATAGATTATATCACCTGCCCCAAGTGAACAACCCAATGGGACGTCTGCCTTTGTCGATTACATCCGTTTACTCTCCCCCTCATAGTATCGCTCATGAACAGACTAAAAATAAGTTTTTTTGTTTGAATGATGTTTTACACATTTAAGGCCATTTATCACGCTTTGTTTTGTGGTGGAAAGATACCTCCCTATATTTCCTGGGTATAACTAGTACTGTACCCCAGCTGTCCATAGGAACTGAAAATAAGAAGAGTGTGCTGCTTTCCGGTCTTCTTTGGGTCGTTGCTTTTGAAGGATCCGCCTTTCCGAATTTATTTATATTATCAAGTCATCACGGATGCAAATAGCCATCAACTGTCGTTGGTGATCTGTAATAATAATTACTTCACTGCCTGGTACGTGTTTCTGTTTGTTTTGTTTGAATGGTGTTCTATGTCTTTGTACATGTTTGGCCATATGGCGGTCGATTTTCCTGTGGTATAGACATATCATCCCATTTTTTCCTGGGTAGAACTAGTATTGTATACCTCCCGCTATCCGTAAGAAACATGTTTCTGTTTATGTAATAATTCATTATAAATAAATAATATACAATAAATTTCAATAAATTTCAGCGTTTGCGTCGGAAGGTATTTGTCCCGTTTTCATCTTTATTTTCTATAGTTTTTCTAAGAAATAATCCAGCACGCGCGATCAGGGAAAGTCCAATGTCTGTAGGTAAAACTTTGATCGATCTCACAGATGTTCCGTTTTCATACCACAACCAGAAATCACAATCAGCGGCGTTCACAGTCAGCGTTTTTCATTAAAACAAATCGATAGCTATTTTGGTGCTTGAAAGCCATTTAGAGATAACCGAGCTATTCCATTTAGAAAATTTAAAATGTATGTCAATATCGTGTAAAATGTATTAAACATGACTTTCTAAATGACCCTGAAAACAATGAGAGGATGTCACACATCATCAACTGTTCATCTTTCCACTTTGACGTTGACATGAAGGATCATAAGAAGGATCACATACTGCATGTATACCTTCACGTGTTTATAATATTATTGGAGAAACGCCAAATGAATTGCAAGCCTATTTAGATAATTTAAAACTATATTGTGATAAATGGTGATAAGAGGTAAATATTGAGAAAACAAAAGTGATGGCGTTTAAAAAAGAGGCATCTTAACGGAAAATGAAACATGGGTATATAATGGAAAAAAAGTTGGAAGTGGAATTTTGCGTTAATTATGTCGGAAATGTTTTTAACTATACTTTGACGTTTAATCTAATCAGGAAACACTTGCAGAGAAAGGCTTAAAAAGAAGGATAAAAATGCCGTTAAATGTCCTAATCGCAAATATAAAAAGGTATATTTTCAAACCTAAAGCATGCTGTCAAAGTTTTGATGCAATTGTGCGGGTGTGGGGTGGGTAGGGCGGCTATTCTTAATTATGGAGCAGAAATTTGAGGGTTTACATTGAAAGATATATTTAAAATTTTGTAATTGTTGTTGAAAGTTGAAACGTCATCTAGTAATTGTAATGCATTTGAAATACTTTTATAAGACATTGATTCCCAAACTTTCCTTTGCTTTTTGAAAGTGCTTCTTGTGTGTGTGTTTGCTAAAACTATGGTGGTCAAATGTTATTTACATGCATTTGAAACAGAAATATTTGAATAGTTATGAACCGTTTGGTAGTCGATCGATAGCCAAGCTCATTCAAAATGGGTGACGGTGGTTGTGAACTCTGAATTTGGTTTTAAAACGAGAGGTTTTTGAAATCGGCGTATATTATATTGCCAAAATATTGACCTTCCGTATACCATATAGAACTATATTTCAGTAAAACGATGAATATAACGCTGTAGGTGAAATAATGCTGTACCTATAATTTAATGTAAACACTGTCCGCCATCCAAGTCTGGCGGTAGCCTATTGTCAACCCTTTTTGTGTTTGTGAGGTCATATGCCTTTATCTTTGGACTAGGGGCTTTTCAAGCCCTAGTCCTTAGCAGGCGACAAAATTCGAGCACGCTAGAAGCCGCAACAGATCGTCATTGACGAATGTATCACTACGCTAACAGACAGAGCGTCAGCTGTCATTTTGATTGGGTGTTCATTCGCATAAAAGAGTTACACACATCCCACTCATTGTATTCATATTCATAGGGGCCCTGGCCTTGTTTAGAGAGAAAATAGTTCTCTGGATCAGACAAATACCATCTAAATCGTAAATAAGCTGTCGGAAATGGAATGAAAATTGAAGTATGTGATGTTTGGGCCTATACTTTCTACTAAGACAAGAAACAAGATGATATATTTTATCCCGAACTATTATAAATCCTGATTCCAGCTTTGCAAACCTGGAATAAAGAAGCTCATTTGCATATTAATGTCGAAAAGACCAATGCTTCCGAGCAAAAGTAGTTATTTTTCAGCAAAATATAATAGAGGTAAACATTTGCGATATCAGCGGGAAAATGGAACATCCGTCACCTAATGGAGACAATCTTAAACAAGTCTTCGTCAAAATGTTATAATTGAAGAATTTACCAAGTGTATTACTACGCTGTAGAAGCGGCATTTCAGACGCAATAGACTGAACTGATCACGCGTTGATTGCATGATCACTATTAATCGAACGGAGAAGATTTTATCGAATCCGACTTTGTACAGATATGAATAATGTTGCTCCGAATTATTAATAAATGATGGAATACATACCACAATAAAAAAATATGTAAACAATAATAAAATTAGATGTATTTTTCTAAAAAGGATAACTCATACGGCCCATATTTCTATCCGGTGCAAGCGTCAGAATTTAATAATTGCAATCTGATCCCTTCGAACTCAGTAAGACGCTCTCCGCCAATATTGTCAACAGGTCAGTGCATATAATGTTCATAAATGCACTTACAACATGTACACTCACATTTCCAAAGCCCCTAGTCCATCAGTGCTTTCAGCACTTTGATTTGTTAACATTCCCATTCATGTTTGTCCTTTTGCGTGTTTTTGGGTTTACTGTGTTTTCTGAAAGCTGCATTTCCTGTTCGACTTTTATACCATTTTTAGTTAAAGCCATTATACTTATATGAGCCTGCGATGTGGGATAGTAGTCTAATAGTTCACACGATTATATTTATATCGGTCTCACTCGTTTGATACTGGTCTAGTTTTTAACACCAGTATATGATGTTATTAATTAAGTGTTTTTATACTGGCCGAGTTATTGGTCCAATAACATTATTTTGACATGATTTGCGGATATTTATGCTGCGTTAACTTTATTTATAGGTTAATAAGCGAGCGTGAATGACGTTAACTTGAATTACTCACTTAAAACACCTATTGCTGAGTTTCTTCATATTGGCCTTGATTGTTTCTTATTGGCCGACTTCTGGTTCATACTGGCTGAGTTTGCGTCGTATTGCGTGTCGAGTTTCTTGTAAAACACGACCAATATAGTTTAGTTAATTAAATAATAGTATTACAATCTCATACTTGTGTTATTTGTCTGGCATTATGCTATTATATTAATATGAAACCCACATATGGTATATTAACGCCATTACATTTGTATGGGCCTAAGATGCGTGGTATTGGACTAGCATTTAATGCCAGTATACTTATGTGATCTTTACTTGTTGATATTAGTCGTTCATTTAAATCCAATATAGTATGCGCCTCATACGTTTGATATTGGACCAGCTTTTAACATCATATATAATACAGATCAAAGGTAAATACGCCATACTGAGAGACCGTGCTGTTGTTTTTGTAATAAATATGTATTGGTTACTTGAAACAAATCACTAATCGTATGTAACATTGCTATCGATGTCGGTAAGTATGATTTCTTCAAAAATATTTTGCTTTGAAATATTTCGAACTTCTTGAAATATACATATATAACTTGTAACAAATCACCGATTAGTCAAATTCAAGTTTACATATATGATAAATAAAGACTACAGTAAGGCTTACCCTCCATAGCCTGGTTTAACATCACAAGGATTGTCTAGAAAAAAAAGGCTCCAGATAGGCCCAGCATCCATAGTACAACAAGGGCTCTCATTGTCACCATTGCTTTGAAATAGAACATCTGACTAACAATCTTATTTCACAAAACTAATAAACAGATAAGAAAAATAGAATATTTATACGTTACTTTCTGATAAGATGGAATGTGTTGACAGTATTTACTGACATAATAATGACAGATGTGAGTGTGTGGCAAAAACAAGTTGTATGTCATAAAACCAAAAAAGCGGATTCTTCCAGTTATATTCGAGAAATGATTGAGCGAGTAGGATCTTACTAAGACATGTTTGTATAATCACCTTAAATATTTATGAGGATTAATTAAATATGATAATGAACTGTACAATATGTATACTTTATAATATATTCAATGTTGTGTTCTTATATACTGAAAGGAAAAAGAAACGCAGGGTGCGTATTTCCGCTATATATTGTATGTTTAATATGCTACTGCTAATCGAATGGTACAGGGCGACATTAGGCCTCTCCTTTTAGAAAGAAGGTTTAAACAGCACTGAACACACCAAAGGTTACCCCTTTAAAGTTTTATTATCGTCAGAATGCGCATTTGGCTCAAGCAGGTGAGCAAACTTAGGCTTTAAATGTTACAATCACTTAACATTAAATACAGTACTGAACTGGCTCAATTTTTCAAAGAGGAACTTCAGCATTTATGAATGTCTTGTTACAACATGTACTGTGATTAAAACGTCTACAACATCACAGTTGTGTCCTTTCTCTAACTAACTGCACTTTTTTTTTACAAAACATCTTGGGATTTCCTTGGAATATATATGGCTTTAAGTGTGCAGTATATGCAATATATAGCGGAAATAAGCACCCTGCGTTTCTTTTTCCTTTCAGTATATAATACAAAAATCTTCGCTCTTCGGGCATATAATTTTATTAGATATTGAGACCATACGCCGCTGGACATGGTATAATGGCAGTAAATATGGCACGTCCACGGTCATATGTATGCCATTCTTCGAGATGGTTAACATTCTGTACTATTGATTTTATAAATATTGAGTTATTCTTAACCCGGGGCTAGTGGGCGTGAACGGTAGCAAGCATATTTCACTACCGTTCATGAACAGTCTCACTGAACCGAGATTGAAATATTTCGTATTTATCGTGTTCGGCCATTATCAAAGATCCACTTCTATAAAGTATGATCTATTAAAACAAGAAAACTGTGATAACATATGTCTGTGGTCTGGGCGGCGATACATATTTTGTTATGACAGACTGCTTGAATTAGGGAAGACATACGCTCGACATCCGCATCCTGATATATTCGAATATTATCGTCACCCTTCGGCTTGTTTCGTGGCATACGAATATCAGTAGGCTTTTGCACCATATAATACTAGTTTATTTACATATACACATGTCCCCGCAAAAGAAAGGAATAAAGGAATAGTCAATATTTGTAATGGTTCTGCAAAGATATTAATTCTTAATACTTTTAATACTTCTCAGGTTTTAAAGTTTGTTTTACAATATGACGCTTACATGTCCGAAAAATGAAATATTATCATATCAAACTGCGTTACAAAAATGTTCAACATTGGGGTCCGTCCAAAGGGTAGCTTTGTGTATAAAATGCTCAGATCCAGTCATTGTTGAAACAAGTAGGCTCGTTTTAAAAAGTACGCAATGTCATAGAACAGATGTATATACTAGTATTTTATAGATAATAATATGAAACATATATTTATTATTAAATAATAAAATGTTGGTAAGGAAAATATATTTATTAATATTAATGTTTTATTGTCGGCGCTGTGGTGTCCATGTGTATATAATACTGAATTAGAATTGTAATCGTTTATTACAAGGTATACACATACTAACATTTAGTTGAAGTAGTGGGCTGCAAATACATTTTTATGTTAATAACTATCAGAACCAGACCACAGTTTTACAGTTAATCACAACGTTAAATATGCATGTGTACACGTTTTAATCAAGTTGATGACTTGAACGACGTTACTAACATATCTTTACATATATATACAAATCTACATTTTACCATTGCGCTAAAGAAGTAAAATCATTTCCGTTTGAAAATACATATGCTTAAAAGGATTCTTCAGAGAGATACAGCATTTCCCAAACTTGCGGACTTCTGCATCTTTAAACGTATTTATGGATTCATCTGAAGCTATTTTCTACAGTTTCTTCATACTTGTTTCTTATGAACAACATCTTTTAAGGTTTAGTATATAGCTGTACATATATGTCTATCCTATACATATTTCAACTTTAAAAATAATAGGTCACCAAGTTAAACTAAATATATGACCCACATTCCGTTTTTGACAAATTTTCTATAATTTCTGTACAATCTAAATTAGGCAAAAAAAAACAAGAAATTTAGTAACAAAAATCAAATCGAATTACATTAGTTTTATGAGATCCTGTTCTATGTATATATGAATAATAATGCAAATAAAGAGGAATATTACCTTTATTGCCTTGCATATCCTCGGACATGAAGGACATATTTTGGTGGGAAAAAGAGACATTTAGAGAAAAAAAAGTGTTCCTATAAACAACATTTTTCAAAACTTCTTTAGTGTTAGAAAATATCGTATACTTAAGATAATGAAAATTAAAATAAATAATAAAAAATAACATATGTCACCATCATTTTGTTTGAGAAAAAAGGCAAAATGTATGGGGTTTTGAGCAAAAACAACAGATTTTTCTTTCTTTAACTGTTAAGTGCTACATTCCCCATTTTTATTTAAATGCACATGTGTAAAAATAGTATACAGTCATCAAGACAATAGTAGATAAAGTCATAATGATTGCCTTTCAAGCCGACATACATGCGCTAAGAATGACAAGAAAAGTATAATGCATGCGTTATATGTAGACGATTTTAAAAATGGATTAGTTTGTGGAGGCTTTATTCAAGTCACATACCTGTAGTCGTCGATATGGAGATGACATGAAGGTAAAGTTAAGAATGAAAAGATACTGTATGAATACAGATAAGTTTTTATTTGGTCTTAGATATACATTATTATACATGTTTAAGTGAAAATATTCAAGTATTTTCAATTAAACGATTTACACCTGAGCTATTATTACAAAGTGAATTTCAGTGACCATGCTACAATATAATAAAAAAGTCGTATTTACAAGTGATTATCATATGGGCCCTATTTATGTTCATGTTTTAGTTGTATTCAGGCTCAAAACCGCTTCGGAGTTGCCGTTAAGGCAATCAACTTTGCATTTTAAATGAATTACAAATGATCTTATAGAAAATATTTAATTTCTTTACTGATTTACTTCATTATAATGCTCAAATATAAATGGGTGCCGAAAAGTCTAGGGTAAAAATTAAAAGAGATGACGAAATGGTTAGATGCCGAAACGTCTAGGTGCCGAAATGGTTTGGTGCCGAAACGTCCTGAATCGATCTTGATCACACAGAGGCAAACATTTGAGAATTGTCTGCATTTATTAATAAGCGTTTTTCATGTACTGATCATTGGGCCCTGCTTTAATTAGACTAATATGCTCTATACACAAAAAGCTATGGCGGCTAAACCAATAAACCTCTCCGTGATCTCCATCTTAATGATGAAAAAAATACTTGATTGATCCAATAACTTCATTATCTCAACAGTTAATTAGGTTCATAGTAATCAAATCTAGGAAAATATATAAAAGTTTGAAGTATGTTATTTGTGTACATAGTCGCTCTTAGACAGATATGTGGGAAAACAATGCGCATAAACAACTATAATCATTTTACTAATTTATATTTTAGAAATTACAAACTATAAACAACCACCAACCAGAAAAGAACATGTTCCTATAAGCTGAAACAACATACACAGCAAGCAAATAACAGCAAAACATAGTGATCTGGATTAATAGCTCTAAGCGATTGATATTTAGTGAGTCATGTAGGGGATTGTGCACCATCAAGGACTTTCATGAAAGGAAAGCGTTATTTGAAATCATATATAATAATTATTATGTATTCGTTTTGTCATTTATTATGTGGTTATGTTATAGCCGATATTTACCCAATAATTACTGTGGCTCTCTTTGAAGTTTGTTTGTGCTTTAAATATCGGTTACATTATGTCTTCATTGTAAATAAACCGAGCATAACCAGACATTTTGCACATGCGCAATGCGCATAATAAGTATATGTTACCATTTATATCAGGCAATTAAACATTCATTGACTTATTGTTTTATGCCTGTACTTAGCTCATAATGGGAGAAAAACAATCCGTCATGAGTTTATTCATGCGAGATATGAAAATATCAACCTCGGGATCAGAAATGAAACCAGAAACTCGACAGAGCCGTCTCTGGTTGCAATTCTGACCCATTGGTTGATATTTCAATCTGTCACATGGATAATCATGATGAATTATTTTATTCTTTTCCATTAAAGTCATCCGGCCATGTTTTGTTTCATGCACATGTTTATGTTAATTTAAATCGAAGTCAATACACAACAATAGATATTTACAATTCACACATTGCAATATCTGTGAAAAGCGAGAATAATTTTATTTGATGACGTAGAAAACTTTGAACAGGTAAATTAATCCACAGGTAAATGTATTTATCAATTATCGGGCAATAGTTGTCAGCTATACAATTCAGATTTACCTCATTTCCCCGTGCAGTCACGCATTGGTAAGTAAAAGTAGTATCTACGTCATGCAAATAATTCTCTTTTTTTACATACAACTTAGTAGCTGTTGTAAATATATGTTTCTCTCCGAGACTATCAAGAAATTTTCATATGATGTTTAAGATTTAAATTTGTTAATTGATAATACTACAAAAAGGGTGGTCATTCACCTTTAAGGATATAAATCGATTACGAATATCGTACTATTTTGAAAAAAAAAAATTGAAAAGGAAAACAAATGATATACGTTTCAATTGTTAATAAAGTAGCCAATATCAACTCCACACTGTCGGAATGTAGCGATGGTATATAAGAAGTATATTTATTAATATGCGCGTATCGCACTATTTAGAAGTTACATATTTCGAAACATGGTGTTCATGACTGTAATCTTAGTAAAACCAAACGATGGGCTGTTTATTTCAGGCAAAGTCAGTAGATGAATGGAAAAACGTATACAATATGATAGGCAATATAAGTATATAAAGACGATAGGCAATATAAGTATATAAAGACGATAGGCGATATAAGTATATAAAGACGATAGGCGATATAAGTATATAAAGACGATAGGCGATATAAGTATATAAAGACGATAGGCGATATAAGTATATAAAGACGATAGGCGATACAAGTATATAAAGACGATAGGCAATATAAGTATATAAAGACGATAGGCGATATAAGTATATAAAGACGATAGGCGATATAAGTATATAAATGCGATAGGCGATACAAGTATATAAAGACGATAGGCAATATAAGTATATAAAGACGATATGTGATACAAGTATATAAAGACGATAGGCAATATACGTATATAGAGACGATAGGCAATATAAGTATATAAAGGCGATAGGCAATATTAGTATAAAAAGACGATAGGCAATATAAGTATATAAAGACGATAGGCAATATAAGTATATAAAGGCGATAGGCGATGTAAGTGTATGAAGAAGATAGGTGATGTAAACGTGATGTACCAGCCTTAACAACACCTTTATACACTTTGTTCAATCGCTCCGTATTTTTGAAAGACGGCACTATTCGAACCATAGGTTGGTATATACAACAAGTCACGGATCTACTATTACAGTAATTATACGGGTATTATGTAACATATTAAAGTGTTTACCAAGCTCTTGATTGTCTGATTGACTCGACGTCTGATGCAGTATAACTTGATTTTGAGAAGGCGTTGACACCGTTCGTAACGCACAGAACAGATTAGAAAGAAACCAACGTTATTGTACCATTTGTAATTCTAATGACATCGAAGATGAATACCATTTTGTTTTGATTAGTCCTGTATATGATAATATAAGAAGAAAATACATTTAAAAGTACTATAATAAACGTCCAAGTGTTTTAAAATTCACAGAGCTAATGAAAACAAGTAATAAGAAAGAGTTGTTTAATTTATCTTGGTTTATAAAAGAAGCATTTGATTCTCGTAATGATTTATTGTTTAATCAAAACAAGGTTTATCCTCGAATGAAAACTATTATCAGCTAATTATTTATGTTATTGCTTTTGTGATAATGAGAACAACATTGTCTTTTTAGTTTACTATTTAATTTAATTTGCGTCAGTTAAAGCTCAGTGTCATTTCCACATATTTATTCAATTATTTAATATTTCAAATTATTCAATAATACAATTTATATGAAACTAGTGTGCAAAATTATTTTTTTGTTTTGTTGTTTGTTTTGTTTATTCTGTCACGAATATGTTTGCATATTGTATAGGATGATAAACTTGTAAAGTTTAAATCAATAAAACATATCTGTCTGTCTGTCGTAACCTGATGTTGTTAGCTTACTACTACTGTACTACTACTGTTTAAAGGACATTTGCATAGATAGACCACTTGTAAAGTTTTTTTATTATGGACCATCAAGTGTTATACAAGGAGTACCTCAGCTCCAATTTAGGTCCGCTGTTGGTCCAGACTTTTATAACATGTAGTTATCAAAACTGCTCGATGTTCTGCCAAGCGACTAATAACACGAACATGTACAGGAAAGAACTTTGATTTTCTAAACTTTTTACCTTAAAGATGTGTTATGCCAATATGTAACATATAATATAAACATATGAACACTTTAATCTCATCGACTGCAAGCTTGATATAAGTGGCGTTTACGTTTTTATGCTACTAAGTGTGTCGTATTTCGCACGAAAGAGGTTAATATATATTAATACTGATTTTGTTTATTGAAGAGGACTTGGCAGAGAGACATTTGAGAGTAAGTAAATCAAACCGACAATTCATTGAAAACATATTGGATTTAAAAGAGTATGAAAGTCGACCTTTGGAAACGACCGGACACGATAAATACGAAATATTGCAGTCTCGGTTTGACTGAGACTGTTCATGAACGGTAGTGAAATATGCTTTCTATCGTTCACGCCCACTAGCCCCGGGTTGAGTAGAACTCAGCATTCATAAAATCAATAGTACAGAATTATAAGATCGAATTCCAAAAAACGTGCTTATTTGTAATATTACACCAAAGATTGTCATACCTATTTAACACCTGATATGGAGGCTATCTTCTGTTAGGCTTAATTGTGACAAGACAACACTTTGTTTGTGATGTCTTGTTTGGCCTTTTATTCAGATATAAGTTTGTTCTTTGTTTCTGTGTGTGTTTGTGGTTGGTTGACTGTCGTTCTTGAATTCTGCTTTTCCTGTTCGATTTTTATATCTTTATTTAAAGGAAAAACTATGTCTAATGCAATACAATGAGAACACATTTGATATATTCGAACAAGAGAAAGCACTGATTAAGTTGATGCCTGTTATATACAAGGCAGTTACAAAGCACACTCACATACGTATTTCTGTTGGTCTGGTATAATACATAGGGGACACAACATATGCTATTAGGAATCACTTCCTCTGTAACAGGATGGAAATGTAATTGAATTGTTGATTAACGGGTCATAAACACATTGTCTAGGTTAGTTTGAGCCTCCCCTGACAGAGGAGTAAGGATTCATATGAATCTGACAGAGTGGGAATGGTCCATATGAATCTGACAGAGTGGGAATGATACATATGATTCGGACAGAGTGGGATGGATCCATATGAATCCGACAGAGTGCGAAGGATCCATATGAATCTGACAGAGAGGGAAGGATCCATATGCATTTGACAGAGTGGGAATGATCCATATGCATCTGACAGAGTGGGACGGATCCATATGAATCTGACAAAGTGGGTCGGATCCATATGAATCTGAAAGAGTGGAATGATCCATATGAATCTGACAGAGTGGGACGGATCCATATGCATCTGACAGAGTGAGAAGGATCCATATGAATCTGACAGAGTGGGAATGTTCCATTTGCATCTGACAGAGTGGGAATGTTCCATATGAATCTGCATGAGTGAGAATGATGCATATGAATCTGACAGAGTGGGAATGATACATATGAATCTGACAGAATGGGAATGTTCCATATGAATCTGACAGAGTGGGAATGTTCCATATGAATCTGCAAGAGTGGAAATCTGACAGAGTGGAAAGGATCCATATGCATCTGACAGAGTGAGAAGGATCCATATGAATCTGACAAAGTGGGAATGTTCCATATGAATCTGACAGAGTGGGAATGTTCCATATGAATCTAACAGAGTGGGTATGTTACATATGAATCTGCAAGAGTGGGAATGATACATACAAATCTGACAGAGTGGGACGGATCCATATGAATATGACAGAGTGGGAATGATACATATGAATCTGACAGAGTGGGAATGATCCATATGCATTTGCAAGAGTGGAAATGATACATATGAATCTGACAGAGTGGGAAGAATCCATATTCATCTTGACAGAGTGGAAAGGATCCATATGCATCTGACAGAGTGGGAATGTTCCATATGAATCTGCAAGAGTGGGAATGATGCATATGAATCTGACAGAGTGGGAATGATACATATGAATCTGACAGAATGGGAATGTTCCATATGAATCTGACAGAGTGGAAATGTTCCATATTAATCTGACAAAATGGGAAGGATCCATATTAATCTGACAGGATGGGAATGATAAATATTAATCTGATAGAGTGGGAATGTTCCATATGCATCTGACAGAGTGGGAAGAATCCATATGAATCTGACAGAGTTGGAATGCTCCATATGAATCTGACAGAATGGGAATGATATATATGAATCTGACAGGGTGGGAATGATCCATATGCATCTGACAGAGTGGGGCGGATCCATATGAATCTGATAGTGTGTGAAGGATCCATATGAATCTGCAAGAGTTGGAATGATACATATCAATCTGACAGAGTGGGAAGAATCCAAATGCATCTGACAGAGTAGGAATGTTCCATATGAATCCGACAGAGTGGGACGGATCCATATGAATCTGATAGTGTGTGAAGGATCCATATGAATCTGAAAGAGTGGGAAGGATCCACATGCTTCCGGTGACACTGCCTTACTCTTACTGTTAAATATTCTACAAGAGGTACTTTAATTGCTCGGAGGGAACACTCACATAAAACGGAGAGCCAGGTCCGACGGACGAGTAACAGGATAGATTGGCTTAAATGAAGAGAAGGTCCAGAAATATGCCTCCATATGAAGCTGACAGAGTGGGAATGATACATATGAATCTGACAGAGTGGGAAGGATCCATATTCATGTGACAGAGTGGGAAGGATCCATATGAATCTGACAAAGTGGGAATGTTCCATATGAATCTGACAGAGTGGGAATGTTCCATATGAATCTAACAGAGTGGGTATGTTACATATGAATCTGCAAGAGTGGGAATGATACATACAAATCTGACAGAGTGAGAAGGATCCATATGAATCTGACAAAGTGGGAATGTTCCATATGAATCTGACAGAGTGGGAATGTTCCATATGAATCTAACAGAGAGGGTATGTTACATATGAATCTGCAAGAGTGGGAATGATACATACAAATCTGACAGAGTGGGACGGATCCATATGAATATGACAGAGTGGGAATGATACATATGAATCTGACAGAGTGGGAATGATCCATATGCATTTGCAAGAGTGGAAATGGTACATATGAATCTGACAGAGTGGGAAGAATCCATATTCATCTTGACAGAGTGGAAAGGATCCATATGCATCTGACAGAGTGGGAATGTTCCATATGAATCTGCAAGAGTGAGAATGATGCATATGAATCTGACAGAGTGGGAATGATACATATGAATCTGACAGAATGGGAATGTTCCATATGAATCTGACAGAGTGGCAATGTTCCATATGAATCTGCAAGAGTGGAAATGATACATATGAATCTGACAGAGTGGGAAGAATCCATATTCATCTTGACAGAGTGGGAAGGATCCATATGCATCTGACAGAGTGGGAATGTTCCATATGAATCTGCAAGAGTGAGAATAATGCATATGAATCTGACGGAGTGGGAATGATACATATGAATCTGACAGAATAGGAAAGTTCCATATGGATCTGACAGAGTGGGAATGTTCCATATGAATCTGCAAGAGTGGAAATCTGACAGAGTGGGAAGGATCCATATGAATCTGACAGAGTGGAATGTTCCTTATGCATCTGACAGATTGGGAATGATCCATATGAATCTGACAGAGTGGGTCGGATCCATATGAAGCTGACAGAGTGGAATGATCCATATGAATCTGACAGAGTGGGACGGATTCATATGAATCTGACAGATTGGGAATGCTCCATATGAATCCTACAGAGTGGGACGGATCCATATGCATCTGACAGAGTGGGAAGGATCCATATGATTCTAAAAGAGTGGATATGTTACATATGAATCTGCAAGAGTGGGAATGATACATACAAATCTGACAGAGTGGGACGGATCCATATGAATCTGACAGAGTGGGAATGATACATATGAATCTGACAGAGTGGGAATGATCCATATGCATCTGACAGAATGGGAAGGATCCATATGAATCTGACAGAGTGGGAATGTTCCATATGAATCTGCAAGAGTGTTACATATGAATCTGACAGAGTTGGAACAATCCATATTCATCTTGACAGAGTGGGAAGGATCCATATGCATCTGACAGAGTGGGAATGTTCCATATGCATCTGCAAGAGTGGGAATGATACATATGAATCTGACAGAATGGGAATGATACATATGAATCTGACAGAATGGTAATGTTCCATTTGAATCTGACAAAGTGGGAATGTTCCATATGAATCGTCAAGAGTGGAAATCTGACAGAGTGGGAAGGATCCATATGCATCTGACAGAGTGGGAAGGATCCATATGCATCTGACAGAATGGAAATGTTCCATATGAAGCTGACAGAGTGGGAATGATACATATGAATCTGACAGAGTGGGAAGGATCCATATGCATCTGACAGAGAGGGAAGGATCCATATCCATCTGACAGAGTGGGAATGTTCCATATGCATCTGACAGAGTGGGAAGGATCCATATGAATCTGACAGAGTGGGAATGATACATATGAATCTGACAGAGTTGAAATGATCCATATCCATATGACAGAGTGGGAATGTTCCATATGAATCTAACAGAGTGGGACGGATCCATATGAATATGACAGAGTGGAAATGTTCCATATGCATCTGACAGAATGGGAAGGATCCATATGCATCTGACAGAGTGGAAATGTTCCATATTAATCTGACAAAATGGGAAGGATCCATATGAATCTGACAGAATGGGAATGATAAATATGAATCTGACAGAGTGTGAATGATCCATATGCATCTGACAGAGTGGGGCGGATCCATATGAATCTGACAGAGTGGAAATGTTCCATATTAATCTGACAAAATGGGAAGGATCCATATTAATCTGACAGGATGGGAATGATAAATATTAATCTGATAGAGTGGGAATGTTCCATATGCATCTGACAGAGTGGGAAGAATCCATATGAATCTGACAGAGTTGGAATGCTCCATATGAATCTGACAGAAGGGGAATGATATATATGAATCTGACAGGGTGGGAATGATCCATATGCATCTGACAGAGTCGGGCGGATCCATATGAATCTGATAGTGTGTGAAGGATCCATATGAATCTGAAAGAGTGGGAAGGATCCACATGCATCCGGTGACACTGCCTTACTCTTACTGTTAAATATTCTACAAGAGGTACTTTAATTGCTCGGAGGGAACACTCACATAAAACGGAGAGCCAGGTCCGACGGACGAGTAACAGGATAGATTGGCTTAAATGAAGAGAAGGTCCAGAAATATGCTTCCATATGAAGCTGACAGAGTGGGAATGATACATATGAATCTGACAGAGTGGGAAGAATCCAAATGCATCTGACAGAGTAGGAATGTTCCGTATGAATCCGACAGAGTGGGACGGATCCATATGAATCTGATAGTGTGTGAAAGATCCATATGAATCTGAAAGAGTGGGAAGGATCCACATGCATCCGGTGACACTGCCTTACTCTTACTGTTAAATATTCTACAAGAGGTACTTTAATTGCTCGGAGGGAACACTCACATAAAACGGAGAGCCAGGTCCGACGGACGAGTAACAGGATAGATTGGCTTAAATGAAGAGAAGGTCCAGAAATATGCTTCCATATGAAGCTGACAGAGTGGGAATGATACATATGAATATGACAGAGTGGGAAGGATCCATATTCATCTGACAGAGTGGGAAGGATCCATATGAATCTGACAAAGTTGGAATGTTCCATATGAATCTGACAGAATGGGAAGGATCCATATGAATCTGACAGAATGGGAATGATAAATATGAATCTGACAGAGTGGGAATGATTCATATTCATCTGACAGAGTGGGGCGGATCCATATGAATCTGACAGAGTGCGAATGTTCCATATGAATCTGCAAGAGTGGGAATGATACAAATGAATCTGAAAGAGTGGGAAGGATCCATATGGCTCTGACAGAGTGGGTAAGATCCATTGCATCTGGAAGAGTTGGAATGATACATATGCATCTGACAGAGTGGGAATGTTCCATATGAATCGGACAGAGTGGGAATGATCCATATGCATCCGACAGAGTGGGAATGTTCCATATGAATCGGACAGAGTGGGAAGGATCCATATGAATCCGACAGAGTGGGAATGTTCCATATGAATATGCAACAGTGGGAATGATACATATCAATCTGACAGAGTGGGAAGGATCGATATGCCTCTGACTGAGTGGGAAGGATCCGTATGCATCTGACAGAGTGGGAAGGATCCAAATGCATCTGACAGAGTGGAAATATTCCATATGAATCTGACAGAGTGTGACGGATCCATATGAATCGAACAGAGTGGGAATGATAAATATGAATCTGACAGAGTTTGAAGGATCCATATGAATCTGACAGAGTGGGAATGATCCATGTGCATCTGACAGAGTGGGACGGATCCATATCAATCTGACAGAGTGGGAAGGATCCATATGAATCTGACAGAGTGGGAAGGATCCACATGCATCCGGTGACACTGCCCTACTCTTACTGTTGAATATTCTACAAGAGGTACTTTAATTGCTCGGAGGGAACACTCACATCAAAGTGACAGCCATGTCCAACGGACGAGTAACAGGATAGATTGGCTTAAATGAAGAGAAGGTCCAGAAATATTCCTCCTTTAGCAGGCATTTAGAAATTGTCAAAAGTGTTTTAAATTAGAAAACTATTATATTGTTATATTCCTTTTTGTTGGTTTAGGGATTCTGTTTAAACGAGTGTCAGCCCCTATTCTCGCGTTCATATTTCATTTCTAGTTAAGTACCCCGCTTACAAGCTGAACGCTCAAAAGCACCGGTTATACGGTGTTCGTTATTACAGCTATCCATGACAATGAAGAAGATGTTTTTAAGTGGGCATTTTTGGGCAAATAGTGGTGCTTAGCCAATATATGTCTGATATGCGTTACATTAAATACATGAGTTTGATGATCACCCAATAATATGTTTTAAGAATGTATATAAGTTGTGTTGTAACAGCAGTACGCATTAAACACCCCAACTGTACCATACCAGTAGACCATGCCGCAGTATAATCACACGAACCAGAGACTTATGTTGAATGCCAGATACCTTAAAGCGGAATGGCCACCCTTTTTGTAGTATTATCAATTAACAAATGTAACTCTTAAACATCATATGAACATTCCTTGATAGTCCCGTAGAGAAATATATATTGAAACCGCTACTAAGTTGTATGTAAAAATAAGTATTATTTCCATGACGTAGATACTACTTTTACCACTGCGTGACTGCAAAGGGAAATGAGGTAAATCGGAATTCTATAGCTGCACAACTGTTGCCAGATAAATGATAAATACATTTACCTGTGGATTAATTTACCTGTTCAACGTTTTTTATGTCATCAAATAAAATCGTATTTTCGCTTTTCACAGATACTGCAGTGTGTTAATTTTAATACCTATTGTTGTGTATTTATTTCGATTTAAATAAACATAAACATTTTCATGAAACAAAATATGGACGGAGAACTTTACCGCTGTGCCGATGTAATATAGTGAGATTTCTGAAAACATCTTGTTTTCTTATGACTTGCCTCTAGGAGGAGGCAAGTCATGTATTATGTCAGCTTTTGTGTAATCGATACAACTGGTTCAGTTATTGAACAGACAGGTCGTTCCTTATAAAATGATTTTTTTATTTATATCCAACATCCATGTATATCTCAACAATTGAATATCTCAACACACGGGGTAATAGTCTTCAGTGTTTATGTTCAATTTTGACAAATATGTACACTACTTCATATACTGCAAAGTATAAACTACTGCGCCAATGTACCGCTTATGAGGTGCATCTATCCGTAGCACGATATCGCGCAAAGTGTTTCCCCGTGTGCACGCAGGTATTTCTGAAATAGAAATTGTTCAACATATTAAATTAAATTCTGGATAATTTATAACTGCCGTATCCGCATATATTCAACAGAGCACGTTCATTAACTATAATTGCTTAAATATTGCAAGGGGTGCTGTTGCCTAGTATAAAGCGTGATAGACTGATGGTTAACGCACATATGAAACGTTTTTTTAGCAATGGGTGATTCTTTATCACACAATCAAAAACGACCTGAGAGTGGTTTCATTAAATATAAGGCATATTATGTCAGTACAATTGTAATGCTATCTTTACGTTGACATGATGGCGGTTATAAAGATAATATGCATGCAGAATTTTATAAAAAAATAAAAATTATATTAAATATCAGCATATGTGTGTGTTATAACTTCGTTAATATTCTACAGTTTTTCACAAAATGTGCACTATTTATTAAGTTAGTATAGACTTGTCACATACTAACCTAATAGATAGTTCAATTTTGTCATTTTTTTCAAATCTGTATGGTGATGTAGAAAGTCTGTGACAATTCTCAAAATGCTACCATTATGAGACTTGTCACAGACTCACTACGTTACAATATCCTTGTTATGTAATATTTATTCTGGCACAAATCAAATAGTTAAACTTAACAACGTATAAAGATATATAATACCCTCAGTGAATAACCCAATAGGAGCGCTGCGTCTGTCGGTTATGTCAGTTATGTTGAAAAAGTCACCACCCAATTCATCACGGATACAAATAGCCAACAATTGACGCTGCTGGTTTGTAAAATGAAGCATTGCGTGACCCCGTGGGTAATGCCATCGAAACGTTCCATTTCTGCAATCTTTAGGGACATGCACATCGAACGTAAAATCATCACTCGCTGGAATACCACTGCAAATACAATTATGCGCACAACTTTAAGACATGTATTGAAAGCAAATCCCGCTGTAAATAGATTATAAACTATATCACCTGCCCCAAGTGAACAACCCAATGGGACGTCTGGCTTTGTCGATTACATCCGTTTACTCTCCCCCTCATAGTACCGCTCATGAACAGACTAAAAATAAGTTTATTTGTTTGAATGATGTTTTACACATTTAAGGCCATTGATGACGGTCGATTTGTTTTGTGGTGGAAAGAGACACCCTTATATTTTCTGGGTAGAACTAGTACTGTACCCCAGCTGTCCGTAAGAACTGAAAATAAGAAGAGTCTGCTACTTTCCGGTCTTGTTTGGGTCGTTGCTTTTGAAGGATCCGCCTTTCCGAATTAATTTATATTATCAAGTCATCAGGGATGCAAAGAGCCATCAATTGTCGTTGGTGATCTGTAATAATAATTACTTCACTGCCTGGTACGTGTTTCTGTTTGTTTTGTTTGAATGGTGTTTTATGTCTTTGTACATGTTTGGCCATATGGCGGTCGATTTTCTTGTGGTATAGACATATCATCCCATTTTTCCTGGGTAGAACTAGTATTGTATACCTCCCGCTATCCGTAAGAAACATGTTTCTGTTTATGTAATAATTCATTATAAATAAATAATATACAATACATTTCAATAAATTTAAATAAATTTCAGCGTTTGCGTCGGAAAGTATGTGTCCCGTTTTCATCTTTATTTTCTATAGTTTTCTAAGAAATAATCCTGCACACGCGATCAGGGAAAGTCCAATGACTGTAGGTAAAACTTTGATCGATCTCACAGATCTTCCGTTTTCATACCACAACCAGCAATCACAATCAGCGGCATTCACAGTCAGCGTTTTTCATTAAAACAAATCGATAGCTATTTTGGTGCTTGAAAGCCATTTAGAGATAACCGAGCTATTCCATTTAGAACATTTAAATTGTATGTCAATATCGTGTAAAATGTGTTAAACATGACTTTCTAAATGATCCTGAAAACAATGAGAGGATGTCACACGTCATCAACTGTTCATCTTTCCACTTTGACGTTGACATGAAGGATCATAAGAAGGATCACATACTGCATGTATACCTTCACGTGTTTATAATATTATTGGAGAAACACCAAATGAATTGCAAGCCTATTTAGATAATTTAAAAGTATATTGTGATAAATGGTGGTTAGATTTAAATATTGAGAAAACAAAAGTGATGGCGTTTAAAAAAGAGGCATCTTAACGGAAAATGAAACATGGGTATATAATGGAAAAGAAGTTGGAAGTGGAATTTTGCTTTAATTAAGTTGGAAATGTTTTTAACTATACTTTGACGTTTAATCTAATCAGGAAACACTTGCAGAGAAAGGCTTAAAAAGAAAGATAAAAAAGCCGTTAAATGTCCTAATCGCAAATATAAAAAGGTATCATTTCAAACCTAAAACATGCTGTCAAAGTTTTGATGCAATTGTGCTGGGGTGGGGTGGGTAGGGCGGCTATTCTTTATTATGGAGCAGAAATTTGAGGGTTTACATTGAAAAATATATTTAAAATTTTGTAATTGTTGTTGAAAGTTGAAACGTCATCTAGTAATTGCAATGCATTTGAAATACTTTTATTAGGCATTGATTCCCAAACTTTCCTTTGCTTTTTGAAAGTGTTTTCTTGTGTGTGTGTTTGCTAAAGTTATGGTGGTCAAATGTTATTTACATGCATTTGAAACAGAAAATTTTGAATAGTTATGAACCATTTGGTAGTCGATCGATATCCAAGCACCAAACTAATGGTCATCAGGCGATTTATTTTATCATTCAAAATGGGTGACGGTGGTTGTGAACTCTGAATTTGGTTTTAAAACGAGAGGTTTTTGAAATCGGCGTATATTATATTACCAAAATATTGACCTTCCGTATACCATATAGAACTATATTTGAGTAAAACGATGAATATAACGCTGTAGGTGAAATATTGCTGTACCTACAATTTAATGTAAACACTGTCCGCCATCCAAGTCTGGCGGTAGCCTATTGTCAACCCTTTTTGTGTTTGTGAGGTCATATGCCTTTATTTTTGGACTAGGGGCTTTTCAAGCCCTAGTCCTTAGCAGGCGACAAAATTCGAGCACGCTAGAAGCCGCAACAGATCGTCACTGACGCATGTATCACTACGCTAACAGACAGAGCGTCAGCTGTCATTTTGAATGGGTGTTCATTCGCATAAAAGAGTTAAACACATCCCACTCACTGCATGCATATTCATAGGGGCCCTGGACTTGTGTAGAGAAGAAATAGTTGTCTGGATCAGTAAAATACCATCTAAATTGTAAATAAGCTGTGGGAAATGGAAAGAAAATTGAAGAATGTGATGTTTGGGCCTATACTTTTTTCTACTAAGACAAGAAACAAGATGATATATTTTATCCCGAAATATTATAAACCCTGTTTCCAGCTTTGCAAACCAGGGATAAAGAAGCTCATTTGCATATTAATGTCGAAAGGACCAATGCTTACGTGCAAAAGTAGTTATTTTTCAGCAAAAAATAATAGAGGTAAACATTTGCGATATCAGCGGGAAAATGGAACATCCGTCACCTAATGGAGACAATCTTAAAGAAAGTCTTCGTCAAAATGTTATAATTGAAGAATTTACCAAGTGTATTACTACGCTGTAGAAGCAGCATTTCAGACGCAATAGACTGAACTGATCACGCGTTGATTGCATGATCACTATTAATCGAATGGAGAAGATTTTTTTCGAGACCGACTTTGTACAGATATGAATAATGTTGCTCCGAATTAATAAATGATGGAATACATACCACAATAAAAAAAATATGTAAACAATAATAAAATTAGATGTATTTTTCCAAAAAGGATAACTCATACGGCCCATATTTCTATCCGGTGCAAGCGTCAGAATTTAATAATTGCAATCTGATCCCTTCGAACTTAATAAGACGATTTCCGCCAGTATTGTCAACAGGTCAGTGCATATAATGTTCATAAATGCACTTACACCATGTACACTCACATTTCCAAAGCCCCTAGTCCGTCAGTGATTTGTTAACATTCCCATTCATGTTTGTCCTTTTGCGTGTTTTTGGGTTTACTGTGTTCTGTGAAAGCTGCATTTCCTGTTCGACTTTTATACCATTTTTAGTTAAAGCCATTATACTTATATGAGCCTGCAATGTGGGATAGTAGTCTAATAGTTCACACGATTATAGTTATATGAGTCTCACTCGTTTGATACTGGTCTAGTTTTTAACGCCATTATATGATGTTATTAATTAAGTGTTTTTATACTGGCCGAGTTATTGGTCCAATAACATTATTTTGACATGATCTGCGGATATTTATGCT
Organism: Cyrtodaria siliqua; assembly: GCA_037043455.1. NCBI lineage: Eukaryota > Metazoa > Mollusca > Bivalvia > Adapedonta > Hiatellidae > Cyrtodaria > Cyrtodaria siliqua. The sequence goes on from JAWPHD010000908.1 coordinate 39,537, forward strand.
GCGTTAATTTTATTTATAGGTTAATAAGCGAGCGTGAATGACGTTAACTTGAATTACTCACTTAATAAATACTGATAAAGGTGATCCTTTGAGAGCAACAAACACAATTCAGAGAATAAAGCAGCAGACTCGGTTTTATTGAGTCTGTTCATGAGAAGTAATGAAAGAAGCAACACTTCTCACGCCCCCTAGCACCGGCTTAAGCGGTATTCTACTTTAAAGCCACCTATACTTGGCTCGTTGGTCCCAAAGGACCAGTAAAAAATAACATTACTGATTCGTAGCACGGGGAGACTTTTTACAGCCGCCACACTGCACTAAACGAACGCTAGTGTGCATGTTAATAAATACTGATAAAGGTGATCCTTTGAGAGCAACAAACACAATTCAGAGAATAAAGCAGCAGACTCGGTTTTATTGAGTCTGTCTATGAGAAGTAATGAAAGAAACAACACTTCTCACGCCCCCTAGCACCGGCTTAAGCGGTATTCTACTTTAAAGCCACCTAAACTGGGCTCGTTGGTCCCAAAGGACCAGTAAAAAAATAACACTACTGATTCGTAGCACGGGGAGACTTTTTACACAACAAAGTAAAACACGTATTGCTGAGTTTCTTCATATTGGCCAATCTCATACTTGTGTTATTTGTCTGGCATTATGTCATTATATTAATATGAAACCCACATATGGTATATTAACGCCATTACTTTTGTATGGGCCTAAGATGCGTGGTATTGGACTAGCAATTAATGCCAGTATACTTATGTGATCTTTACTTGTTGATATTGGTCTTTCATTTAAATCCAATATAGTATGCGCCTCATACGTTTGAAATTGGACCAGCTTTTAACATCATATATAATACACATCAAAGGTAAATACGCCATACTGAGACACCGTGCTGTTGTTTTTGTAATAAATATGTTTTGGTTACTTGAAACAAATCACTAATCGTATGTAACATTGCTATCGATGTCGGTAAGTATGATTTCTTCAAAAATATTTTGCTTTGAAATATTTCGAACTTCTTGAAATATACATATATATTTGTAACAAATCACCGATTAGTCAAATTCAAAAGGAGTAGGATAATGGACCTTTGGAAACGGCCGAGCACGACACATACGAAATATTGCAGTCTCGGTTTGAGACTGTTCATGAGCGGTAGTGATATATGCTAGCTACCGCTCACGCCCCCTAGCCCCGGGTTGAGCAGAACTCAATATTCATAAAATCAACAGCACAAAATTTTAACCATCCCGATGATGGCATGCTTATGGCGGTGGACATGGAGGATACGTCTTCTCCATGTCGTACGGCGTATGGTCCCAGTATCTAAAAAATGAAATGCCCCGAAGAGCGAAATAAGTTTACATATAAGATAAATAAAGATTAAAGTACGGCTTACCCTCCATAGCCTGGTTTAACATCACAAGGACTGTCTGGAAAAAAAAAGGCTTCAGATAGGCCCAGCATCCATAGTACAACAAGGGCTCTCATTGTCACCATTGCTTTGAAATAGAACATCTGACTAACAATCTTATTTCACAAAACTAATAAACAGATAAGAAAAATAGAATATTTATACGTTACTTTCTGATAAGCTGGAATGTGTTGACAGTATTTAATGACATAATAATGACAGATGTGAGTGTGTGGCAAAAACAAGTTGTTTATCATAAAACCGCAAAAGCGGATTCTTCCAGTTATATTCGAGAAATAATTGAGCGAGTAGGATCTTACTAAGACATGTTTGTATAATCACCTTAAATATTTATGAGGATTAATTAAATATGATGATGAACTGTACAATATGTATACTTTATAATATATTCAATGTTGTGTTCTTATATATACACATATTTTGTTGTGACAGACTGCTTGAATTAGGGAAGACATTCGCACGACATCCGCATCCTGATATATTCGAATATTATCGTCACGAATGTCGTACGGACCGCCTCACCTCAGAAACATAGCCTTCGGCTTGTTTCGTGGCATACGAATATCAGTAGGCTTTTGCACCATATAATTCTAGTTTATTTACATATACACATGTCCCCGCAAAAGAAAGGAATAAAGGAATAGTCAATATTTGTAATGGTTCTGCACAGATATTAATTCTTAATACTTTTAATACTTCTCAGGTTCTAAAGTTTGTTTTACAATATGACGCTTACATGTCCGAAAAATAAAATATTATCATATCAAACTGCGTTACAAAAATGTTCAACATTGGGGTCCGTCCAAAGGGTAGATGCTCAGATCCAGTCATTGTTGAAACAAGTAGGCTCGTTTTAAAAAGTACGCAATGTCATAGAACAGATGTATATACTAGTATTTTATAGATAATAATATGAAACATATATTTATTATTAAATAATAAAATGTTGGTAAGGAAAATATATTTATTAATATTAATGTTTTATAGTCGGCGCTGTGGTGTTCATGTGTATATAATACTGAATTAGAATTGTAATCGCTTATTACAAGGCATACACATACTTACATTTAGATGAAGTAGTGGGCTGTAAATACATTTTTATGTTAATAACTATCAGAACCAGACCACAGTTTTAAAGTTAATCACAACGTTTTTATATGCATGTGTACACGTTTTAATCAATTTGATGACGTAAACGACGTCACTAACATATCTTTACATATATATAAAAATCTACATTTTACCATTGCGCTAAAGAAGTAAAATCATTTCCGTTTGAAAATACATATGCTTAAAAGGATTCTTCAGAGAGATACAGCATTTCCCAAACTTGCGGACTTCTGCATCTTTAAACGTATTTATGGATTCATCTGAAGCTATTTTCTACAGTTTCTTCATACTTGTTTCTTATGAACAACTTCTTTTAAGGTTTAGTACATAGTTGTACATATATGTCTATCCTATACATATTTTAACTTTAAAAATAATAGGTCAACAAGTTAAACTAAATATAAGACCCACATTCCGTTTTTGAAAATTTTATAATTTCTGTACATTCTAAATAAGGCAAAAAAAAACAAGAAATTTAGTAACAAAAATCAAGTCGAATTACATTAGTTTTATGTGATCCTGTTCTATGTATATATGAAGAATAATGCAAATAAAGAGGAATACTACCTTTATTGCCTTGCATATCCTCGGACATGAAGCACATATTTTGGTGGGAAAAAGAGACATTTAGAGAAAAAAAAGTGTTGCTATAAACAACATTTTTCAAAACGTCTTTAGTGTTAGTAAATATCGTATACTTAAGATAATGAAAATAAAAATAAATAATAAAAAATAACATATGTCACCATCATTGTGGTTGAGAAAAAGCCAAATTGTATGGGTTTTTGAGCAAAAACAACAGATTTTTCTTTCTTTAACTGTTAAGTGCTACATTCCCCATTTTTATTTAAATGCACATGTATAAAAATAGTATACAGTCATCAAGACAATAGTGGATTAAGTCATAATGATTGCCTTTCAAGCCGACATACATGCGCTAAGAATGACAAAAAAGTATAATGCATGCGTTATATGTAGACGATTTTAATAATGGGTTAGTTTGTGGAGGCTTTATTCAAGTCACATACCTGTAGTCGTCGATATGGAGATGACAGGAAGGTAAAGTTAAGAATTAAAAGATACTATATGAATACAGACAAGTTTTTTTTTGGTCTTAGATATCCATATTATAAATGTTTAAGTGAACATATTCAAGTATTTTCAATTAAACGCTTTACACCTGAGCTATTACAAAGTGAATTTCAGTGACCATGCTACAATATAATAAAAAAGTCGTATTTACAAGTGATTATCATATTGGCTCTATTTATGTTCATGTTTTAGTCGTATTCAGGCTCAAAACCGCTTCGGAGTTGCCGTTAAGGCAATCAGCTTTGCATTTTAAATGAATTACAAATGATCTTATAGAAAATATTTAATTTCTTTACTGATTTACTTCATTATAATACTCAAATATAAATGGGTGCCGAAAAGTCTAGGGTAAAAATTAAAAGAGATGACGAAATGGTTTGATGCCGAAACGTCTAGGTGCCGAATCGTCTAGGTGTCGAAATGGTTTGGTGCCGAAACGTCCTGAATCGATCTTGATCACACAGATGCAAAAACTTGAGAATTGTCTGCATTTATTAATAAGAATTGTTCATGACCTGATGATTGGGCCCTGCTTTAATTAGACTAATATACTCTATACACAAAAAGCTATGGCGGCTAAACCAATAAAGCTCTCCGTGATCTGCATCCTAATGATGAAAAAAATACTTGATTGATCCAATAACTTCATTATCTAAACAGTTAATTAGGTTCATAGTAATCAAATATAGTGGAAAATATATAAAAGTTTGAAGAAGTATGTTATTTGTGTACATATTCGCTCTTAGACAGATATGTGGGAAAACAATGCGCATAAACAACTATAGATGATGTCTTTAAAATGACTTCAAAATTAATCATTTTACTAATTTATATTTTAGAAATTACAAGCTATAAACAACCACCAACAGAAAAAACATGTTCCTATAAGCAGTGATAAGCTGAAAAAACATACACAGCATCCAAATACGTCTGCTTCATAACAGCAAAACATAGTGATCAGGATTAATAGCTCTAAGCGATTGATATTTAGTGAGTCATGTAGGGGATTGTGCATTATCAGTGATATTCATGAAAGGAAAGCGTTATTTGAAATCATATTTAATAATTATTATGTATTCGTTTTGTCATTTATTATGTGGTTATGTTATAGCCGATATTTACCCAATAATTACTGTGGCTCTCTTTGAAGTTTGTTTGTGCTTTAAATATCGGTTACATTATGTCTTTATTGTAACATAAACCGAGCATAAACAGACATTTTGCACATTTATATCAGGCAATTAAACATTCATTGACTTACTGTTTTATGCCTGTACTAAGCTCATAATGGGAGAAAAACAATCCGTCATGAGTTTATTCATGCGAGATATGAAAATATCAACCTCGGGATCAGAAATGAAACCAGAAACTCGACAGAGCCGTCTCTGGTTGCACTTCTGACCCATTGGTTGATATTTCAATCTGTCACATGGATAATCATGATGAATTATTTTATTCTTTTCCATTAAAGTCATCCGGCCATGTTTTGTTTCATGCACATGTTTATGTTAATTTAAATCGAAGTCAATACACAACAATAGATATTTACAATTCACACATTGCAATATCTGTGAAAGCGAGAATAATTTTATTTGATGACGTAGAAAACTTTGAACAGGTAAATTAATCCACAGGTAAATGTATTTATCAATTATCGGGCAATAGTTGTCAGATATACAATTCAGATTTACCTCATTTCCCCGTGCAGTCACGCAGTGGTAAGTAAAATTAGTATCTACGTCATGCACATATTTTTTTTTTTTACATACAACTTAGTAGCGGTTGTAAATATATGTTTCTCTCCGAGACTATCGAGAAATTTTCATATGATGTTTAAGATTTAAATTTGTTAATTGATAATACTACAAAAAGTCTGGTCATTCGCCTTTAAGGATATAAATCGATTACGAATATCGTACTATTTTGAAAAAAAAAATCGAAAAGGAAAACAAATGATATACGTTTCAATTGTTAATAAAGTAGCCAATATCAATTCCACACTGTCGGAATGTAGCGATGGTATATAAGAAGTATATTTATTAAAATACGCGTATCGCACTATTTAGAAGTTATATATTTCGAAACATGGTGTTCATGACTGTAATCTTAGTAAAACCAAACGAAGGGATGTTTATTTCAGGCAAAGTCAGTAGATGAATGCAATTTAAGTATATAAAGACGAAAGGCAATATAAGTATATAAAGACGATAGGCAATATAAGTATATAAAGACGATAGGCGATATAAGTATATAAAGACGATAGGCGATATAAGTATATAAATTCGATAGGCGATACAAGTATATAAAGACGATGGGCAATATAAGTATATAAAGACGATATGTGATACAAGTATATAAAGACGATAGGCAATATACGTATATAGAGACGATAGGCAATATAAGTATATAAAGGAGATAGGCAAATTCAGTATAAAAAGACGATAGGCAATATAAGTATATAAAGACGATAGGCAATATTAGTATATAAAGGCGATAGGCGATGTAAGTGTATGAAGAAGATAGGTGATGTAAACGTGATGTACCAGCCTTAACAACACCTTTATACACTTTGTTCAATCGCTCCATATTTTTGAAAGACGGCACTATTCGAACCATAGGTTGGTATATACAACAAGTCACGGATCTACTATTACAGTAATTATACGGGTATTATGTAACATATTCAAGTGTTTACCAAGCTCTTGATTGTCTGATTGAATCGACGTCTGATGCAGTATAATTTGATTTTGAGAAGGCGTTGACACCGTTCGTAACGCACAGAACAGATTAGAAAGAAACCAACGTTATTGTACCATTTGTAATTCTAATGACATCGAAGATGAATACCATTTTGTTTTGATTTGTCCTGTATATGATAATATAAGAAGAAAATACATTAAAAAGTACTATTATAAACGTCCAAGTGTTTTAAAATTCATAGAGCTAATGAAAACAAGTAATAAGAAAGAGTTGTTTAATTTATCTTGGTTTATAAAAGAAGCATTTGATTCTCGTAATGATTTATTGTTTAATCAAAACAAGGTTTATCCTCGAATGAAAACTATTATCAACTAATTATTTATGTTATTGCTTTTGTGATAATAAGAACAACATTGTCTTTTTAATTTACTATTTAATTTAATTTGCGTAAGTTAAAGCTCAGTGTCATTTCCACATATTTATTCAATTATTTAATATTTCAAATTATTCAATAATACAATTTATATGAAACCATTGTGCAAACTTATGTTTTTGTTGTGTTGTTTGTTTTGTTTATTCTGTCACGAATATGTTTGCATATTGTATATGATTATAAACTTGTAAAGTTTAAATCAATAAAAATATCTGTCTGTCTGTCTGTCGTAACCTGATGTTGTTAGCTTACTACTACTGTACTACTACTGTTTAAAGGACATTTACATTTGCATACATAGACCACTTGTAAAGTTTTTTTTATTATGAACCATCAAGTGTTATACAAGGAGTACCTCAGCTCCATTTGGTCCAGACTTTTATAACATGTAGTTATCAAAACTGCTCGATGTTCTGCCAAGCGTTCTACTAATAACACGAACATGTACAGGAAAGAACTTTGATTTTCTAAACTTTTTACTTTAAAGATGTGTTATGCCAATATGTTACATATAATATAAACATATGAACACTTTAATCTCATCGACTGCAAGCTTGATCTAAGTGTTTACCTTTTTATGCTACTAAGTGTGTCGTATTTCGCACGAAAGAGGTTAATATATATTAATATACGTAACCTGATTTTGTTTCTTGAAGAGGACTTGGCAGAGAGACATTTGAGAGTAAGTAAATCAAACCGACAATTCAGTGAAAACATATTGGATTGAAAAGAGTATGAAAGTCGACCTTTGGAAACGACCGAACACGATAAATACGAAATATTGCAGTCTCGGTTTGACTGAGACTGTTCATGAACGGTAGTGAAATATGCTTTATACCGTTCACGCCCACTAGCCCCGGGTTGAGCAGAACTCAGCATTCATAAAATCAATAGTACAGAATTATAAGATCGAATTCCAAAAAACGTGCTTATTTGTAATATTACACCAAAGATTGTCATACCTTTTTATCACCCGATATGAAGTCTATCTTCTGTTAGGCCTAATTGTGACAAGACAACACTTTGTTTGTGATGTCTTGTTTGGCCTTTTATTCAGATATAAGTTTGTTCTTTGTTTCTGTGTGTGTTTGTGGTTGGTTGACTGTCGTCCTTGAATGCTGCTTTTCCTGTTCGATTTTAATATCTTAATTTAAAGGGAAAACTATGTCTAATCCAATGCAATGAGAACACATTTTATATATTCGGACAAAAGAAAGCACCGATTAAGTTGATGCCTGTAATATGCAAGGCAGTTACAAAGCACACTCACATACGTGTTTCTGTTGGTCTGGTATAATACATAGGGGACACAACATATGATATTAGGAATCACTTCCTCTGTAACAGGAGGGAAATATAATTGAATTGTTGATTAACGGGTCATAAACACATTGTCTAGGTTAGTTCGAGCCTCCCCTCTCAGAGGAGTAAGGATTCATATGAATCTGACAGAGTGGGAATGATCCATATGAATCTGACAGAGTGGGAATGATACATATGATTCGGACAGAGTTGGACGGATCCATTTGAATCCGATAGAGTGCGAAGGATCCATATGAATCCGACAGAGTGCGAAGGATCCATATGAATCTGACAGAGTGAGACGGATCCATATGAATCTGACAGAGTGGGAATGTTCCATATGAATCTGACAGAGTGGGATTGATCCATATGAATCTGACAGAGTGGGACGGATCCATATGAATCTGACAGAGTGGGACGGATCCATATGAATCTGACAGATTGGGAATGATCCATATGAATCTGACAGAGTGGTACGGATCCATATGCATCTGACGGAGTGGGAAGGATCCACATGAATATGACGGAGGGGGAATGTTCCATATGAATCTGACAGAGTGGGAATGATCCATATGAATCTAACAGAGTGGGAATATTCCATATGAATCTGCAAGAGTGGGAACGATCCATATGAATCTAACAGAGTGGGAATATTCCATATGAATCTGCAAGAGTGGGAATGATACATATGAATCTGACAGAGTGGGACGGATCCATATGAATCTGACAGAGTGGGAATGATACATATGAATCTGAAAGAGTGGGAATGATCCATATGCATCTGACAGAGTGGGAATGTTCCATATGAATCTGACAGAGTGGGAAGTATCCATACGAATCTGACAGAGTGGAAATGTTCCATATGAATCTGCAAGAGTGGGAATGATACATATGAATCTGACAGAGTGGGAATACTCCATATTCATCTTGACAGAGTGGGAAGGATCCATATGCATCTGACAGAGTGGGAATGTTCCATATGAATCTGACGGAGTGGGAATGATACATATGAATCTGACAGAATGGGAATGTTCCATATACATCTGACAGAGTGGGAATGTTCCATATGAATCTGCAAGAGTAGGAATCTGACAGAGTGGGAAGGATCCATATGCATCTGACAGAGTGGGAAGGATCCATATGCATCTGACAGAATGGGAATGTTCCATATGAAGCTGACAGAGTGGGAATGATACATATGAATCTGACAGAGTGGGAAGGATCCATATGCATCTGACAGAGTGGGAAGGATCCATATCCATCTGACAGAGTGGGAATGTTCCTTATGCATCTGACAGAGTTGGAAGGATCCATATGCATCTGACAGAGTGGGAATGTTCCATATGAATCTGACAGAGTGGGAAGTATCCATACGAATCTGACAGAGTGGAAATGTTCCATATGAATCTGCAAGAGTGGGAATGATACATATGAATCTGACAGAGTGGGAATACTCCATATTCATCTTGACAGAGTGGGAAGGATCCATATGCATCTGACAGAGTGGGAATGTTCCATATGAATCTGACGGAGTGGGAATGATACATATGAATCTGACAGAATGGGAATGTTCCATATACATCTGACAGAGTGGGAATGTTCCATATGAATCTGCAAGAGTAGGAATCTGACAGAGTGGGAAGGATCCATATGCATCTGACAGAGTGGGAAGGATCCATATGCATCTGACAGAATGGGAATGTTCCATATGAAGCTGACAGAGTGGGAATGATACATATGAATCTGACAGAGTGGGAAGGATCCATATGCATCTGACAGAGTGGGAAGGATCCATATCCATCTGACAGAGTGGGAATGTTCCTTATGCATCTGACAGAGTGGGAAGGATCCATATGCATCTGACAGAGTGGGAATGTTCTATATGAATCTGACAGAATTGGAAGGATCCATATGAATCTGACAGAGTGAGAATGATAACTATGATTCTGACAGAGTGGGAATGATATATATGCATCTGACAGAGTGGGACGGTTCCATATCCATATGACAGAGTTGGAATGTTCCATATGAATCTACAAGAGTGGGAATGATACATATGAATCTAACAAAGTGGGAAGGATCCATATGGCTCTGACAGAGTGGGAAGGATCCATATGCATCTGACAGAGTGGGAATGTTCCATATGAATCCGACAGAGTGGGAATATTCCATATGAATCCGACAGAGTGGGAATGATCTATATGAATCCGACAGAGTGGGAATGTTCCATATGAATCTGCAAGAGTGGGAATGATACATATCAATCTGACAGAGTGGGAAGGATCCATATGCCTCTGACAGAGTGGGAAGGATCCATATGCATCTGAACAGAGTGGGAAGGATCCAAATGCATCTGACAGAGTGGGAATGTTCCATATGATTCTGACAGAGTTGGAATGATCCATGTGCATCTGACATAGTGGGACGGATCCATATGAATCTGACAGAGTGGGAAGGATCCACATACATCCGGTGACACTGCCCTACTCTTACTGTTGAATTTCTACAAGAGGTACTTTAATTGCTCGGAGGGAACACTCACATACAAGGAACAGCCAGGTCCGACGGACGAGTAACAGGATAGGTTGGCTTAAATGAAGAGAATGTCCAAAAATATGCCTCCTTTACCAGGCATTTAGAAATTGTAAAAATAGGTTTAAATTAGAAACCAAAATAGGTTTAAATTAGAAACCTATTATATTGTTACATTCCTTTTTGTTGGTTTAGGGATTCTGTTTAAACGAGTGTCAGCCCCTATTCTTGTGTTCAGTTTTTATTTCTAGTTAAGTACCCCGCTTACAAGTTGAACGCTCAAAAACACCGGTTATACGGTGTTCGTTATTACAGCTATCCATGACAATGCAAACGATGTTTTTCAGTCGGCATTTTTGGGCAAATATTGGTGCTTAGCCAATATATGTCTGATATGCGTTACATTAAATACAAGAGTTTGATGATCACCAAATAATATGTTTTAAGCATGTATATAAGTTTTGTTGTAACAGCAATACGCATTAAATACCCCAACTGTACCATACCAGTAGGCAATGACGCAGTATAATCACACGAACCAGAGACTTATTTTAAAGCCGAATGGTCACCCTTTTTGTAGTATTATCAATTAACAAATGTAACTCTTAAACATCATATGAACATTCCTTGATAGTCCCGTAGTGAAACATATATTGAAAACCGCTACTTAGTTGTATGTAAAAATAAATATTATTTGCATGACGTTAATACTACTTTTTACCACTTGCACGGGGAAATGAGGTTAATCGGAATTGTATAGCTACACAACTGTTGCCAGATAAATGATAAATACATTTACCTGTGGATTAATTTACCTGTTCAACGTTTTCTACGTCATCAAATAAACTCGTATTCTCGCTTTTCACAGATACTCCAATGTGTGAATTGTAAATATCTATTGTTGTGTATTGATTTCGATTTAAACAAACATAAACATTTTCATGAAACAAAACATGGACAGAGAACTTTAACGCTGTGCCGATGTAATATAGTGAGATTGCTGAAAACATCTTGTTTTCTTATGACTTGCCTCTAAGGAGGCGAGTCCATGTATTATGTCAGCTTTTGTGTAATTGATACAACTGGTTCAATTATTGCACAGACAGGTCGTTCCTTTTTATTTCACTCATGCATGTATATCTCAACAATTGAATATTTCAACACATAGGGTTATAGCCTTCAGTGTTTATGTTTACTTTTGACAAATATGTACACTACTTTATATATTGCAAAGTATAAGCTACTGCGCCCATGTACCGCAGATCAAGAGGTGCATCTATCCTTAGGACGATATCGCGCACGGTGTTTCCCTGTGTGCACGCAGGTATTTCTGAAATAGAAATTGTTTAACATATTAAATTAAATTCTGGATAATTTACAACTGCCGTATCCGCATATATTAAATAGAGCACGTTCATTAACTATAATTGCTTAAATATTGCAAGGGGCGCTGTTGCCTAGTATATAGCGTGATAGACTGACGGTTAACGCACATATGAAACGTTTTTTGGCATTGGGTGATTCTTTAACACACAATCAAAAACGACCTCAGAGTGGTTTCATTAAATATAAGGCATATTATTTCAGTATAATTGTAATGCTATCTTTACGTTGACATGATGGCGGTTATAAAGATAATATGCATGCAGAATTTTTATAAAAAATTAAAAATATATTTAATATCAGCATATGTGTGTGTTATAACTTCGTCAATATTCTACAATTTTTCACAAAATGTGCACTATTTATTAAGTTAGTATAGACTTGTCACATACTAACTGAATAGATAGTTCAATTTTGTCAATTATTTCTCAAATTGCTACCATTATGAGACTTGTCACAGACTCACTACGTTACAATATCTTTGTTATGTAATATAAATTCTGGCACAAATCAAATAGTTAAACTTAACAACGTATAAAGATATATCATACCCCAAGTGAATAACCCAATAGGAGCGCTGCGTTTGTCGGTTATGTCAGTTATGTTGAAAACGTCACCACCCAAGTCGTCACGGATACAAATAGCCAACAACTGATGCTGCTGGTTTGTAAAATGAAGCATTGCGTGACCCTTTGGGTAATCCCGTCAAAACGTTCCATTTCCGCAATCTATAGGGACATGCACATCGGTCGTAAAATCAGAACTCGCTGGAATACCACTGCAAATACAATTATGCGCACAACTTTTAGACATGTATTGAAAGCAAATCCCCTGTAAATAGATTATAAACTATATCACCTGCTCCAAGTGAACAAACCAATGGGACGTCTGCCTTTATCGATTACATCCGTTTACTCCCCCCCCCCCACACCCCCTCATAGTACCGCTCATGAACAGACTTAACATATTTTGTTTGTTTGAATGATGTTTTACACATGTAAGGCCATTTGTGACGGTCGATTTGTTTTGTGGTGGAAAGAGACCTCCTTATATTTCCTGGGTAGAACTAGTACTGTACCCAGCCATCCGTAAGAACTGAAAATAAGAAGAGTCTCTTACTTTCCTGTCTTGTTTGGGTCGTTGCTTTTGAAGGATCCGCCTTTCCGAATTTATTTATATTTACCACCCATAGATCAAGTCATAGCCATCAATTGTCGTTGGTGATCTGTAATAATAATTACTTCACTGCCTGGTACGTGTTTCTGTTTGTTTTGTTTGAATGGTGGTTTACGTCTTTGTACATGTTTGGCCATATGGCGGTCGATTTTCTTGTGGTATAGACATATCATCCCATTTTTCCGGGGTAGAACTAGTATTGTATACCTCCCGCTATCCGTAAGAAACATGTTTCTGTTTATAAATAAATAATATACAATACATTTCAGCGTTTGAGTTGGAAGGTCTGTGTCCGTTTTCACCTTCATTTTCTATAGTTTTTCTAAGAAACAGTCCTACATGCGCTATCAGGGAAAGTCCAATGTCTGTAGGTAAAATTTTGATCGATCTCACAGATCTTCCGTTTTCATACTACAATCAGCAATCACAATCAGCGGCGTTCACGGTCAGCGTTTTTCATTAAAACAATTCGATAGCTGTTTTGGTGCTTGAAAGCCATTTAGAGATAACCGAGCTATTCCATTTAGACAATTTGAAATGTATATCAATATCGTGTAAAATGTGTCAAACATCACTTTCTAAATGACCCTGAAAAGATTCATTAACAATGAGAGTATGTCACACGTCCTCAATTGTTCATCTTTCCACTTTGAAGATGACCTGAAGGATCAGTCACAAGAAGGATGAGAAGTGGGTGGAGGTGGTGGGGTGGCTATTCTTAATTATGGAGCACAAATTTGAGTGGGGTGGGTGGGGAGGCTATTCTTAATTTTGGAGCAGAAATTTGAGGGTTTACAGTCAAACGAAATTGAAAGAATACATTACATTTAAAATGTTGTAGTTTTTTGTTAAAAGCTAAAACTTCAACTAGTAATGCAGGAGTCTATGGGGAGTTAGGTAGATATCCCTTGTATGTATCACGATATATTAAAATAAATAAGTATTGGTGTAAAGTTGTAAATACGAATACTATCTAGTAGTATTTACTATGTATCAATAATCATTGAGAGATTGTGAGATATGCTGTAAAAATTGGGCAAATAACGTTTAGACCCTTTTAAATGATTTTGGATTTACCTATGTATGGAATGAGCCTCTCAGTATTAATTTGAAACATGTTCATGTATTATTCAAACAAAGAGTAATTGCTTGTTTTGTAGAAGTGGTATAGTGATATTGAAAATAGCCATGTTCTAGTGTTATATTAACATTTCAAGACTGTCTTTAAATATAAATATTATCTAGATATGTTGCTATTTAAACAAAGATCGTCAATGTCAATAGTACGATTATCTTCGCTTCGCAAACCTTCAGACGAAACAGGCAGATACACACAAAATAGAACTGATTGAAGTCAACGATATTGTAATATTTGTAATTCTAATGACATAGAAGACGAATATCATTTTAGTTTTTTAATTTGTCCTGTCTATAAACATATCCACAAACTTTATATTAAGGCGTATTATTTTCGAAACCCTAGTGTTATTAAATTTATGGAATTGATGCAAAGTAAGAAGCATAAATAGATTCATAATATACTCGTAGCCAAGTTTGTTAAAAAAGCATTTTTTGTACGAAACACATTAAATTATACGTAGTTGTGTACATACATGTAAAGTATTATGTATTGTTTCATGGTTTCAAGAATTAATTCGTTTATGTAATTGCCTGAGAAAGAGAGAGAGAGAGAGAGATCACGTTCGTATGTGCGTGTATGTGCGTGAGAGGTGCATGAGAGTGTGTGTGCGTGTTGTCGTGCACGCGTGCATGCCTGTCCTGTGTTTAATTACACCGTGTATGTTATATTTTGATGACGATATACTATATGTATAAGTCGAAATAAAAAATCTGTTGTGTCCTGTTCTGTTCATAATATGGCAAGTCCTACAATTGGAGAAGCAGTTGTGTCCGCCAAAAGATAATGAAGCACACTAGATTGACATTGACACTTTGTCTAGTGGTATATTAACAATTTATTATATACGTGTAAGCGAAACTGTTTTTCTTTTGCTATTTGACTTTTCTTCAAAATTTCGGTCAACACCTTAAAAAACGGACATTTCTTCCCATTGTGTCCACACTACGAAATAATGTAAAACTTACTGTCATATACCTACGATATCATTCGTGTTCTAAGTATTGTTTATTTTGATAGTAAATTTGATTGTATGCTCACCTACGTTACGTGTTTTCTCCTTCTTTGATTATAATTATCAAATGTTAATTAATATAGATGATCATTGGTAACGTATGTAGGTACTACACGTTTAAGCATTGTACCTGACATTTGGAGAGCGTTTCCGTACATCTTTAATATATATTGTAATGCATTTGAATTACTTTTATTAGACATGGTTCCAAAATTTTCCTTTGATTTTTGAAAGTGTTTTCTTATGTGTTTGTTTGCTAAATTATGTTGGTTAAATGTTATTTACATGCATTTGAAACAGAAATATTTGAATAGTTATGAACCATTTGGTAGTCGACCTGCTTCTAAATGATAGCCAAGCACCAAACTAATGGTCATCAGGCGATTTATTTTATCTTTCAAAATGGGTGACGGTGGTTGTGAACTCTGAATTTGGATTTAAAACGGGAAGGTTTTGAAATCGGCGTATATTATATTACCAAAATTATTGACCTTTCTTGAAACCATAAGTAGAACTATATTTGAGTAAAACGATGAATATAACACTGTAGGTGATATAATGCTGTACCTACACTTTAATGTAATCACTGTCCGCCATCTTGAAATGTTTATACCGAGTCATAATATAACTACACTAAAACAATATACCTGACCGTCGGGAAATATTAAGCTGCAATTGGGACATGTTCATCAATAGTGAAAATCCAAACTGGTATACCACTAGACAAAACACATGTTTTAAAAGTAAGACATGACTTGAAATTCACCAGCCAGTCTTTAGTCTATTCTTAAGACTTGAGCTTAAATACTCATATTTCATTCACAAATATTCCAATGACGTTCAAAGATAAACAATCCTATGAAGTTGCTTTCAATCAGTATTGATTATATTTCTACATAACATCTTTTTATTAACGTGCATCCTTTAAACTTAAAGAAATATTCGTGATTGAAATGTGCATACTTTAATTATAGCATATTCTCAAGCATGGTTGGTGATTCAAGGCCAAGTCTTGCGGTAGCCCTATTGTCAACCCTTTTTGTGTTTGTGACGTCATATGCCTTTATTTTTTGTTAACATTGCCATCCATTTTGCGTGTGTTTGGGTTTACTGTGTTCTGTGCAAGCTGTTCGACTTTTATACTATTTTTAGTCAAAGCCATTATATGTATACTTATATGAGCCTGCGATGTGGGATAGTAGTCTAATAGTTAGCACCATTATATTTATATGAGTCTCACTCTTTTGATACTGGTCTAGTATTTAACGGCATTATATGGTGTTATTAATTAGCCGAGTTATTGGTCCAATTAAATTATTTTGACATGATTTGCTGATATTTGTACTGAGTTAATTGTATTTATAGGTTAATAAGCGATGGTGAATGACGTTAACTTGAATTACGTCACTTAGAACTCGTATTGCTGAGTTTCTTCTTTTGGCCTTGATTGTTTCATATTGGCCGACTTCCGGTTCATACTGGCCGAATTTGCGTCGTATTGTGTGTCGAGGTTCTTGTAAAACACGACCAATATAGTTTAGTTAATTAAATAATATTTATTACAATCTTATACTTGTGTTATTTGTCTGACATTATGCTATTATATTAATATGAACCCCACATGATGTATATTAACCTAACGTCTAACGCCATTACATTTTATGGGCCTAAGATGTGCGGTATTGGACTAGCATTTAATGCCAGTATAATTATATGATCTTCTCTTGTTGCTCTGGCTTCTGCCAAGTCATTGAGTACCTTCATTGTGGCTTTCAAGGCTATTTCTTTTTATATTATATTTACACGAGCATATTTTTGTTTTACTTATATTGCCTACTGATGCTGCCTTGTTGCTGGAGATTAGATCATGGCGGGGATTTCTTTATTTACACTGTCCTGTTTTAATGGGATGAAGTAGGGTAAGTGTGAGGTTTGGTGCACCCTAGAACCGGTTTAAAACCCTAGTGGCCTACTTTGTGTCTGACCGTTCCAAGGCGTTAGCCCTATTGTCAACCCTTTTGTGTCTGGGATGTCGTTTGTATTTATTATTACTTTTGCCTTCTTGTTTGTCTGTTTGCGTGTTTGTGTCTTTGTTTTGTGGTTGACTGTCCTCCTTGAATGCTACTTTCCCCGTCCGATCTTTTATATTTCTTTACTTGTTGATATTGGTCTTTCATTTAAAGCCAATATAGTATGCACCTCATACGTTTGAAATTGGACCAGCATTTAAAATCATTTATAATACTCATCGAAGGTAAATACGCCACACTGAGGCTCCGTGCTGTTGTTCTTGTAATAAATATACATTGGTTACTTGAAACAAATCACAAATCGTATGTAACCTTGCTATCAATGTCGGTATATATGATTTCTTCAAAAATATTTTGCTTTGAAATACTTCGAACTTCTTGAAATATACATATATATTTGTAACAAATCACCGATTAGTCAAATTCAAGTTTACGTATAGGATAACTAAAGATTAAAGTAAGGCTTACCCTTCATAGCTTGTCTAATAAAAAGGCTTGAGATAGGCGCAGCATCCATAGTACAACAAGGGCTCTTATTGTCACCATTGCTTTTAAATAGAACTGATCTGACTAACAATGCTATCTTATTTCACAAAACTATTAAACAGATAAGAAAAGTAGAACATTCACATGTTATTCTGTGATAAGATGGAATGTGTTGACAGTATTTACTGACATAGTAATGACAGATGTGAGTGTGTGGCAAAAAGAAATTGTTTATCATAAAACCACAAAAGCGGATTCTTCCAGTTATATTCGAGAAATGATTGAGCGAGTAGGATCTAACTAAGACATGTTTGTATAATCACCTTAAATATTTATGAGGATTAAATAAATATGATATTGAACTGTACAATGTGTATACTTTGTAATATATTCAATGTTGTGTTTTTATATATTACAAAAGCTTCGCTCTTCGGGGCATATAATTTTATTAGATATTGGGACCATACGCCGCTGGATTTCCGTTTAAAAATCGACTTGTTATATACATATGCTTAAAAGGATTCTTCAGAGAGATACAACATTTCCCAAACTTGCGGACATCTGCATCTTTAAACGTATTTATGGATTCATCTAAAGCTGTTTTCTTCAGTTTCTCCATACTTGTTTCTTATAAACAACTTCTTTTAAAGTTTAGTACATAGCTGTACATATATGTCTATCCTATCATATTTCAGCTTTAAAATAATAGGTCACCAAGTTAAACTAAATACATGACCCACATTCCTTTTTTGACAAATTTTCTATAATTTCTGTACAATCTAAATTAGGCAAAAAAACACAAGAAATTTAGTAACAAAAATCAAATCGAATTACATTAGTTGTATGTCATCCTGTTCTATGTATATATACTCGGTAAAAAAGTTTTGGACCAGGGCATATAATGGCGCATAAAAAGAAAACCAGTTGACGGATTTTAATATTCTATGTACCAAATCAAAGACAAAAATGTATTCAATTACGTAAAATAAAATAAACAAAACAATATTACCGGTAAACAATCACAGTAGCTATCCGAATGCACTAAGGGTCACTAAAAAGAGTTGAAAAATTTCTCAATAATTCTCAACCATTTCCATGACACTCCATGAATCTGTCCCTGGTCGAATACACAAACAGTTTTCGAACCCATACAATACAATGATCGCTGAACCATGACATTCGACCATAACCGTTATTACCTCAGTTGATAATTGACAATAGATCAACAATCAACAATAATTATCGTTTACAATGAAAGTTTGCAAAAAAATAATATTTTTATAGGTTACTCGAATGTCTGTGACTGTTACTTTTTATGGACTTTGCAACATTTTTTACAGACCCTTTGTGTGTTCGCGATATTTTTTTTAAATCAAATCTTGTTTGAAATTTAATGTTTCTGGTACCAAATTAACCGGATATGGTATACCTTGGTTACTAAAAACGATACTTAAATTTTGTACACTAGTTTTATTTTTATATGTCTTTATATACCCTGGTCCAAAACTTTTTTTACCGAGTATATATGAAGAAAAATGCAAATAAAGAGGAATACTACCTTTATTGCCTTGCATATCCTCGGACATGAAGGACATATTTTGGTGGGAAAAAAAGATATTTCGAGAAAAAAAAGGTATTCCTCTAAACAACATTTTTAAAAACTTCTGTAGTGTTAGTAGGCAGGGACCCAACTTCTCGTATCGTGCAAAAAAACACTTTTGGTTTACCCGGAACGATATACTCGTGATTTTTTGCATATCAATAGCAGAAACTGTACTCTATACAAAACCACTGTATGGATTAATGGAATTCTATGCATTTCGTAACACCAACGCATTTTCTACGGAAGCCCATAAGTGATAAGAAAATATTGATATTCAAAGAAAAAATGTGTACAAGTTTATATTTTAGCGATATGATTTTGTTTTGTACATAAATAAGACATAAGCACGCCTGATTATATTCTGTTTTTAAATCAAAAGCGGTTTAAGGATTGAAGATGGCGGGCAGATGGGTGGAGGGAGGGACGGGCATCCACCATTTGGCTAAAGCTTTCATGCACGTTGTTAATAACTTCTGTAAACTTTTTTCGGTTAAAACCAATTTTTCTGTGAAGTGTTATATCGTTAAGATGCCACTTTCTTACGAGCAAGGCCGATTTTCTCCTTTTCAGAATAGAGTTATGACCCCTGAGTTACTTAACAAAAATGCACATTTTGGGTAAAGCTTAGGTGCAAGGTTTTGATATATATAGTTTTATTCAGATAATTCCAATGGGTCATACGACCCTTGAGGATACAACAAATACATATAAACTTGACAGCGATAGTGAGATATATATACAACATTATACCAACAATTAACATAATCAACAGAAAAGTATTTATATTTATAAGGTAACAATTAATACTTTAGCAGTTAATGTTGTTGATATTTTGCTTTTACCGCAAAATATGCAGAGAAGGTGACTGAACCATCACATTGAATCGCTTATATGTTAATGCACATAGTTATATTAATTTAAATATAATATTAGATTTAACTAGCGTGATAAATGGGAAGCTTCTCACTAGTACACAAATGTATATACATAGTTTGTAATAAACAAATATACATTTATTATGAAATAACTTCTTTATCTTATTTTGGATTTTAACTAAAATTGCTGTGAAGCCTTATATCAAACAGATATCACTTCCTTATGATCATTGTGTACCTTTGCCTTTTCTAAATAGAGTTATGGCCCCTGATTATCTACGAAAATACATTTTTGTAATGAGTTTATGTTAATTAATCAAGTTTTGTTGAAAATTAAACAACATTTTGGGTAGAAATTTTATATACAAATAGGATACAAGTATATGTTAATAATATTTATGATACCTCAAATTATTTTGCCATTTTGGAATAGAGGTATAGCCCTTAATTTACTTAGAAAATATGATTATTGCAACAACTATCTTTAATTGTGTAGGGTTTAAACCATATCGTTTTGTGTGAAGTCTTAACATTAACATACAGGCAGATATTTAGAATCCGTTCGATGGTAGCTTTTAGATTTCTTAATACAGTTATGGACCTTTAATTTACCTTGAAAATAGAATAGTAGTTACTGCAATTACTGTCTTATCAAATTGTAAACTTCTAAATTGGTTCACTATTTTGTCACAGTCGTATGATTGTATTTATCAGAAAAATAACGGGGTTTTTATTGACTAGTTTCGTTGGAAGGCGATTGAGCGACGTCAGTGTTTGGGTATGACGTCTGACAGAGTTTCTCCAAAACATCTTGAATAGTATCTAAATGATTCATTTGAAGTTTGCACTTTTGTTACATATGATCATTAACTGTCCAACCAACATCGGTGTTTCTGTGACCTTGAGTTTCAATTCTAGGTTCTGATTGACTGAAGAGACAACTTCTGGTTAAAAAGTTTGTCAACGTTTCTCAAACACATCATGAACTTGAATACTTTCCTACGGTTTGTATCGCCTTGATCCATGGGACGCAATATATTAAATAGTGTAATAGAATCATGTTAACAGTTTAAAACGATAAGTATCACTAAATGTGACCCATATCCTATTTCGAATCAGAAACAAATTATGGTATAAAAGTCGAGAAGGAAATATAACCTTCACAGAACACAGTCAGTCAACCAAACACACGTATTTGAAACAAACACCAATCACAAGGATAGAAAAGAGAAAAGTATGCTAAATGGCAAACTCAAACGATTGAAATATGGGTACCTACTTGGAATGGTCAGTGACAATATGGGTACCTCCTTGGAATGGTCAGTGACATTAAGGCTGCTGGGTTTAAACCAGGTTCTAGAGTGCACCATACCTCACGCTTGCCCTATTTGCATTCCAATAAAATTCGACCAGCCAGGCTATAACCCCTTACAAACTATGAAGTATTAACATGATTAATAGCAATTAGTAGGCAATATAAGTAAAACACAAAATGATCATGTATATATATGAATAGAAATTCCCAGAAAGCCACAAAGCAAATACTTGTCAGAAGCCAGGACAAAAAATGAATGATGACGATAAGACAATATTAAAGTAAAAAATTAGGCGTTACCATCCCTTGCCCTATTTAGGTAGAAGCACATGCATTCTGTACATATAGTCACCATAGTATTCACGTTGTGACAGACCTTGTTGCAGAAGAGTTTTGACAATACTTTAAGTAAATCAGGGTTATGATAATAAACCTTTGCAAATGTCTGTCCGGATATAAAACTCAATGAAGCACTATTAAAGCTGGACTAGATGAAAGGAAAAACAAACTTCCAACTATGTACGGGATTCCTAATTTACAAAAACAGCCTAATAAAGCACACTTTCTTCCTATTTCTAGTGTCTGCACCACTACAAACATCTCCAAAGGTATACTGCCGCTGTAGATCACGTGTTCACAATATTGTGCTAACGCTTATGCTAACTCTTGGATTAATATATTTTAGTCGTTATTACTTTCTTGAAAAAGAATGCAGTAAACGTCTCGCAAACCTTTTCAAAAATAAGCTTATTGCTCTTATTCAATATTTATTTTAGTGAATAAACACTAATGTTTGCTCAGCATTATACTGCGGTAGAATAAAATGTATTCTTTGGCATATCACTCCGCCATTAAAACAATCAAAATGGACTTTACCATTGCGTTTTTCAAAGGGTTGCAGTATAGCTTTGGTTCTTACTATCACTTACTAAAATTTCATAGCTCTAAACAGCCTACCTAAAATTAAAATACTAACATAAATTCATTAAAAATGTCCAAAGTAAACGGAGTTCCGTTCGATTGTTTTCCACTCAGCACCACCCCATGGCATTGTGATGTCAGGTCGCGGAGATGATTTCTGATAACCATTTTGATATTTTAGCTATGGTCATGTGACAAATATGACGTAATCGCAGACTATTTTCTAAGACGTTGACAGAGTCACATGGTGATCCTGGTAAAGATTGGGTAATGATCACTGTTTAAAGGCTTATCAAAGGAGGTTGTTACCTTATCATTTTGCAACGCACTGCATGTTTAGTGGTTGACCCATTTACAGTTCACCGCTTTGCTTTCCACTTGATTGTGCGATCGCCGGAAAGATTGTGGACCTATGATGACGTCTACCTAAATCCTGAAAGGACGGTAACGTTCGATGGTTGTCTTTAATATTGTCTAGTCGTGCCCTTAACAGTGTCAAAATTGAAATGATCTCTCTTGTCATAGATTTCTTAGTTTCAATCGCGAGATGTAAATCGAGTAAAGAAGATATAGCAACTATGAGAAATATTAGCTTTTTTGAGGTAAAGTTCTTTGGAAAGAAAGTATATGTAGTAAAGAAAAGAAAGGGTTGTAATTGTCCAATATATCATCCATATACAAAGAGGTATAATAAAAGGCTTCGATTACATCTGCCTAAGCGTATCTGTTAGAAGACTAAACATGAAACCTCTAACATCACAAAACAAAAACAAATCTGCAACAAGAGTTGCACATTTCGTTCTCATTTGGGATTCCAATAATTTGTCTATAAACAGTAGTGTCATACTTAACTAGTTCCATGTGTAAAAAATATTATATGAATATAAATGCTTCGAAAAAATCTACGTGACAAGTCTACATGGTGTAATTGTCAAAAACCCTTCAACTAAATATTAGTGAGAATCAGAACTCGTTTACTGAAGTTGCTGTGTACTCAGTTTGAAATTTAAATATTTGCAAACATCAAGGGCGATAACTTTGTAAACCACTCCTCAATTGTTCTCATTGTCAAACAAAACCGAGACCTTAATAATATTACCCCAAAAAGCATAGAAAATCAAATGCTATTTATTACAATCATCGTGAAAACAAATCACATTTCTTAGTCAGAGGACGATATCCTCTTTGTTCAATTAGAATATTATACAGTAATTGATGATATTTCAAAGGAAAGTAGGAAACAATTAGACGATCGAATTTTTCGACAATTTAGAGCAATAACTTGATACTCGTCTAACCTGTCTGAAATCAGTTTGATATAAAGTTACACGCCAAACTGTGTGAAAATCGAAACCAATTTATTTAATGTATTGCGTACGAAAGCTGAAATTTGCATTTTTGCAATAATCAAGGGCAATATCTCAATAAGGCAGGTGTCAATTCTGCTCAATGTCATCTTGTCAAAGTTCATATTCATATAATGTCTCACACTAAATAATGTGAAGATCGGAATCAGTTTACTAAAGTAATGTGTGTACTCAAGTTAAAATGTGCCTATTCTTTCAATAACCAAGGGTAATAACTCTTTAAAGCAAATGTCAGTTTTACTCAGTATTGAACTTGTCAAAGGCCTTGTAGGTATAAGGCCTAACACCATACAACATTTAGTGGAAATCGGAAACCGTTTTGCTGCAGTTATTGTGAACACAAGAAATTCGCATTATGCCTTGCACAAGACAAAACAAAATTCATAAAAGGTCTATAACTCTTGTTAAAATTAGTAAAGTGTAACATAATCAGGTCTTGATTCTGTAGTTTGATATTTCATAAACACATATAGGTTTCAAATACTGGAACTGTATTTGCCGAAAAGGACGTGTGCAAATTTCTTTATTTTCCTTTGACTGTTTGTTCAGCGATTTTCATATATTGGCTTGGTACGAATGGGTTACCGAAGAAATCTCGATGCTGTTACGAAATGCAAAGTATGCCAGAAGTCCATACAGTGGTTTCATATGTACAAGACCCCCATCTGTTAATATTTAAAAAATCAGGAGTATATCTTTCCGGGTAAACGTTTTCGTTTTTTTCCGGCTTGGGTCCCCGCCTATAGTAAATATCGTTTACTTAAGATAATGAAAATAAAAATAAATAGTAAAAAAAAAACATATGTCACCATAATTGTGTTTGAGAAAAAGGAAAAATGTATGGGTTTTTGAGCAAAAACAACAGATTTTTCTTTCTTTAACTGTTAAGAGCTACATTCCCCATTTTTATTTAAATGCACACGTATAAAAATAGTATACAGGCATCAAGACAATAGTGGATTAAGTCATAATGATTGTTTTTCAAGCAGACATGCATGCGCTAAGAATGAC
Source organism: Cyrtodaria siliqua (assembly GCA_037043455.1). Taxonomy (NCBI): domain Eukaryota; kingdom Metazoa; phylum Mollusca; class Bivalvia; order Adapedonta; family Hiatellidae; genus Cyrtodaria; species Cyrtodaria siliqua. The sequence continues at coordinate 64,470 of JAWPHD010000908.1, forward strand.
AAGAAAAGTATAACGCATGCGTTATATGTAGACGATTTTAATAATATGTTAGTTTGTGGAGGCTTTATTCAAGTCACATACCTGTAGTCGTCGATATGGAGATGACAGGAAAGTGAAAAATTAAAAGAGACTGTATAAATACAGATAGTTTTTATTTGGTCTTAGATATACGTTATTATACATGTTAAAGAGAACATATTCAAGTAGTTTCAATTAAAAGATTTACACCTGAGCTATTACAATGGGAATTTCAGTGACCATGCTACAATATAATAAAAAAGTCATATTTACTTAAATTTTACAAGTGATTATCATATGGGCTCTATTTATGTTCATGCTTTAGTTGTATTCAGACTCAAAACCACTTCGGAGTTGCCGTTAAGGCAATCAGCTTTGCATTTTAAATGAATTACAAATGATCTTATAGAAAATATTTAATTTCTTTACTTCTTTACTTCATTATAATACTCAAATATAAATGGGTGCCGAAAAGTCTAGGGTAAAAATTAAAATAGATGCCGAAATGGTTTGATGCCGAAACGTCTAGGTGCCGATTCGTCTAGATGTCGAAATGGTTTGGTGCCGAAACGTCCTGAATCGATCCTTGATCACACAGATGAATTGTCTGCATTTATTAATAAGCGTTTTTCATGTACTGATCATTGGGCCCTGCTTTAATTAAACTAATATACTCTACACACAAAAAGCTTTGGTGGCTAAACCAATAAACCTCTCCATGATCTGCATCTTAATGATGAAAAAATACTTGATTTTCATGTATCATCCAATAACTTCATTATCTAAAGAGTTGATTAGGTTCTTAGTAATCAAATCTAGTGGAAAATATATAAAGGTTTGAAGAAGTATGTTATTTGTGTACATAGTCGCTCTTAGACAGATATGTGGGAAAAACAATGCGCATAAACAACTATAGATGATGTCTTTAAAATTACTTCAAAATTAATCATTTTACTAATTTATATTTTAAAAATTACAAACTATAAACAATCACCAACCAGAAAAGAACATGTTCCTATAAGCTGAAACAACATACACAGCAGGCAAATAAGTGTGCTTCATAACAGCAAAACATAGTGATCTGGATTAATAGCTCTAAGCGATTGATATTTAGTGAGTCATGTAGGGGATTGTGCATCATCAGTGACTTTCATGAAAGGTAAGCGTTATTTGAAATCATATTTAATAATTATTATGTATTCGTTTTGTCATTTATTATGTGGTTATGTTATAGCCGATATTTACCCAATAATTACTATGGCTCTCTTTGAAGTTTGTTTGTGCTTTAAATACCGGTTACATTATGTCTTTATTGTAACATAAACATGGCATAAACGGCCATTTTGCACATGGGCAATGCGTCTAATAAGTATATGTTACCATTTGTATCGGGCAATTAAACATTCCTTGACTTATTGTTTTATGCCTGTACTAAGCTCATAATGGGAGACAAACATTCCGTCATGAGTTTATTCATGCGAGATATGAAAATATCAACCTCGGGATCAGAAATGAAACCAGAAACTCGACAGAGCCGTCTCTGGTTGCAATTCTGACCCACTGGTTGATATTTCAATCTGTCACATGGATACTCATGATGAATTATTTTATTCTTTTCCATTAAAGTTCTCCGGCCATTTTTTGTTTCATGCACATGTTTATGTTAATCTAAATCAAAGTCAATACATAACAAAAGATATTTACAATCATTGCAATATCTGCGAAATTCGAGAATAATTTTATTTAATGACGTAGAAAACGTTGAACAGGTAAATTAATCCACAGGCAAATGTATTTATCAATTATCGGGCAATAGTTGTCAGCTATACAATTCCGATTTACCTCATTTCCCCGTGCAGTCACGCAGTGGTAAAAGTAGTAACTACGTCATGCATATAATACTGTTTTTTTACATACAACTTAGTAGCGGTTGTAAATATATGTTTCTCTCCGGGACTATCAAGAAATGTTCATTATGCACGTTACCTAAAGTCAGTCTCATTACCAAGCTATGCATCCTTATCATATTTACAAACTAAAACGTTCACACATTAACTTATCAATACTCATGTTACGCAAACAAATTATTATCAATAATCATGTTTCGCAAACAAATTAGTATCAATAATCATGTTACGCAAACAAATTAGTTCATTTAATTTAATAATATTTTATTGCTTGATGTTATTTACATAAATACATGTGATATAAAAATTACAATAATAAATAACATTTACAAATGGATTGGACCACGAGTTATCACAACATCAGTTACGGTCCATTCCAAGAATTAGTTCATAACGGGCAGGTGTAATTTAATCAATTTCGTAATAACGAAACCAATATATAAGTATATAAAGACGATAGGCAATATAACTATATAAAGACGATAGGCAATATAACTATATAAAGACGATAGGCAATATAAGTATATAAAGACGATATGCGATACAAGTATATAAAGACGATTGGCAATATAAGTATGTAAAGACGATAGGCAATATAAGTATATAAAGACGATAGGCGATACAAGTATATAAAGACGATAGGCAATACAAGTATATAAAGGCGATAGGCGATACAAGTATATAAAGACGATACGATAGGCAATATAAGTATATAAAGACGATAGGCAATATAAGTATAAAAAGACGATAGGCAATATAGGTATATAAAGACAATAGGCAATATAAACGATAGGCAATATAAGTATATAAAGACGATAGGCGATACAAGTATATAAAGACGATAGGCAATATAAGTATATAAAGACGATAGGCAATACAAGTATATAAAGGCGATAGGCGATACAAGTATATAAAGACGATACGAGAGGCAATATAAGTATATAAAGACGATAGGCAATATAAGTATATAAAGACGATAGGCAATATAAGTATATAAAGACGATAGGCAATATAAGTATAAAAAGACGATAGGCAATATAGGTATATAAAGACGATAGGCAATATAAACGATAGGCAATATAAGTATATGAAGACGATAGGCGATACAAGTATATAAAGACGATAGGCAATATTAGTATATAAAGGCGATAGGCGATGTAAGCGTATGAAGAAGATAGGTAATGTAAACGTGATGTACCAGCCTTAACTACACCTTTATACACTTTGTTCAATCGCTCCGTATTTTTGAAAGACAGCACTATTCGAACCACAGGTTGGTATATTTAACAAGTCACGGATCTACTATTGCAATAATTGTACGGGTTTTATTTAACATATTCAAGTGTTTACCAAGCTCTTGATTGTGTGATTGACTCGACATCTGGTGCAGTATATTCTTGAATGATGCTTTTCCTGTTCGATTTTTATATCTATATTTAAAGGGAAATCTATGTCTAATCCAATACAACACATTTTATATATTCGGACAAGAGAAAGCACTGATTAAGTTGATGCCTGTAATATACAAGGCAGTTACAAAGCACACTCACATACGTATTTCTGTTGGTCTGGTATAATACATAGGGGACACAACATATGATATTAGGAATCACTTCCTCTGTAACAGGAGGGAAATGTAATTGAATTGTTGATTAACGGGTCATAAACACATTGTCTAGGTTATTTCGAGCCTCCCCTGACAGAGGAGGAGGGATTCATATGAATCTGACAGAGTGGGACGGATCCATATGAATCTGACAGAGTGGGAAAGATCCATATGAATCTGACAGAGTGGGAAGGATCCATATGAATCTGACAGAGTGGGAAGGATCCATATGAATCTGACAGAGTGGGAATGATCCATATGAATCTGACAGAGTGGGAATGATACATATGAATCTGACAGAGTGGGACGGATCCATATGAATCTGACAGAATGGGACGGATCCATATGAATCTGACAGAGTGGGAATGATCCATATGAATCTGACAGAGTGGGACGGATCCATATGAATCTGACAGAGTGGGAAGGATCCACATGCATCCGGTAACACTGCCCTACTGTTACTGTTGAATATTCTACAACAGGTACTTTAATTGCTCGGAGGGAACACTCACATTCAAGGGACAGCCAGGTCCGACGGACGAGTAACTGGATAGGTTGGCTTAAATGAAGAGAATGTCCAGAAATTTGCCTCCTTTAGCAGGCATTTAGAAATTGTCAAAAGTGTTTTAAATTAGAAAACTATTATATTGTTATATTGCTTTTTGTATGTAAGTGAACGAACTGTTCTGGGAATTCATATTTCACGGAGGTTCCAGATCTACACCTATGTAGGAGGTCACTAGGAAATTGTGTACGTCATGTTTTTAACCCTCGCTTATAAATCACAAATGAATTTTGTGTATCCAGTAGTTGCCAAAAAATACGAAGTGTGTTTTTTGCATCAACTAGGCACACATAAAATCAATGAAAAATATATCATATATGTTTCTTTTTATCCCCTTTTTCTTCAAAGTATTTAATTTGTAGGTCCAAACCACGTTCCTTTAACCTGTGATAATAACGATGCAGTAAATGTTATAAATAGGAGTAGTTATCAACCACTTGATGGTGTTGAAATATTGACATACTAAGCCACTCGTATAACAAATATATTGCGACGGCGCCGTTATCGATTGATTTCACGTAATAAAGTGCTGAGTTTAAGGAGAAACCAAATATTAGATGTCCATTTGCATTATACTACAGTGCGAAAACAATATTACTGATATAATACAAAACGTTCGTGCTTCCATTTGTATGATGAATTACGTTCACCGTGACGCAATGATTTAGAGGAATGGAAATAATTGCAAATAATGTTCATAATCGATAAGTGAGATGAGAAATGAGAAATAGGGGTGATTTATGTCTTATTAAAAGAGAGATTACTAGACTGAAAGAAAACATGCCCGATATATGTATTAGTTGCAGAATTCCCAACGAGGTATTAAGAGCATATATCATGAAATATGCGTGTAACACCAAGTTGAATATTCTATAACTGTTTTATCGTTAGCCAGCCCCCTTGAAAAGTGTGCCGGTATACGAAATATCAGTACACTTTCGTTTTCCTGTATTGAATATATCATACGACTTTGAAGAGTAGAAAGTACTCTCAAGCATGCGATACAAAGATATATTTCGAGATACACGCACACTGTTCCTAGCATACAATGACGGCAATAGTCATAACTCATGCAAGCCTCAGATATAAAGAAGTGAAGGCGTGTATGACTTCTTTGAATGGAATAAGATGGTTTTAAACTTATTTGTGTTCTTCTTCTCCATGTGGTGATAAGTTTAGTTTGATATTTTGGTGGATTTTCTTCAGTAGATTCTCAAGCTGTGTGCATATATACTCACCTTATTGTTGTTTTGTCTACGTATGCAATTTCCATAGATAACCCCCGTGCTTAAATGTTATAGAAAATATTTTTTATTAAAGAAAAGTGCGGATTACTACTGTTTAGGAGTGACGTAGAATGCAATTGTTGTATTACATTTTCAAATGTTTCTGATAATTGTAAAAGAAAGCGTTTAAAGTCACTTAATTTGACATAGCCTATACGCACATCTGAATTCAAGCTAGGTTAAAGAAAAAATCATATATCCTGTAATGGGAGACGGCACGACGATTTTGCCATCCCACATTGTTAACAAACGACATCTTTGTGCGTAAAGGGACACACGCCAATCTTATTGTTTTTTTAAAACTTGCGGTGTACGGTTGAACAGTACAACTCGTATCTGTTTTTGCATATTACTAATTATTGATTATATTGCAAGAATAAGGTATATAAAACTATGTTAGACTAACAAAGAAAAGTTGAAACCTCGGAATTGTATTACACTTTATATAATTATATTCAAGCAGGTTAAAATAAAAAATCGTACTGGATTAAAATAATGAAGTGTGAAGTTTAATTCCTGATACATACTTCAAGAATTCCATGTGACACTTTAAAACGTCCCGTTCATAAAGCTTCTGAAAGGAATGCAGTATTGGACATTTATCACACCAACACTCTTGTAGTAATTATCAAACATCAAGTATGCTAGTGTGTGAGTTGTTCCAAGGTTTATAGTCTCTCTTCCATATGTGCCAAGACAGGAGAATCCCTTAATTGCACGACATTTTTTTCTGGACTTAAATTATAAACATTATCGCCTCAATTTATAAATCCTGTATCATTTTCACCTTAAATCGGCTTGCATATAATTAAAACAAATTTGGAGTGTTCCGTTTTCTTCGTTCTTCTTCCTTATCTTTAATACCTATTGGTGCAATCTGATCAACACTTCGTTTAGAAGTTTATAACTGTTACATGAAAAAACAATACGCTGCTAACTGTTTATACGATTTGAGTTGATGCAAGTCATATGTAGAAAAGTTTAAAAATTATCAAAATTGCCGTGTGTTCCCTTTACATTCTGGAATACATACATATATCGTAGAAAATATGTCAGATATATGAAAATCGTCATACACCGAGTGTATGGTCCAAGTGGAACGCTGTGACTGTCAGTCACGTCAGTAATAGCAAAGACGGCACCATTCAAACTGTCTCGGATGCAAATTGATAGCAAGTTGTGTTGAGTGTTCTGAAAATGTAGCATCACGTGGCTCTTAGGATAATTCCATACAAAGGTACCATTCTTGCAGATCTTCGGAACATGCGCATTGGTAGTGAAATCTGAACTCTCAGGGATGCCCATGCTGTAATATACGCTAATGGTATTTACGCACATGCAAAAGACGAGCAGAACTCGAGTTAAATATGAAACATTTAGCTGTGATATATCCAATGCTACTTCACAAAAAACTATGAGGACTTTCTACGTTCATAGAAAACGATGAAAATGAGAAAATTGGTCCCGTAGAAATCACAGCTCCCAAACGAAATGGCACTGTAGGTACGCACTGCACCACAAACAAAGATCAAAATTAAATGTACAATGAAAAGGACAATACACAAAACCTCGAGTGGTGAAAACAGGTTTACCGACTTGGAATGGTCAGTAGGCAATAATGCCTATTGGTTAGCTTAAATCGATTTTCAGTGTACACAACCTCGATATTATCATGTCTTCAGCGATTAAAATTAAATGACGAGACAAAGTAAATAAAAGTACATCCCATCAAAGGTAAATCTCTAACAATAAAGTCCACATCCAGAGAAATTAGGAAACGATACACGTATATGTTATAATTATTGTAAAACTATATACACACATATAATTAGAAACACCTCAGGATGTATCCAGAATTGTACTGAACAACAACAGCAGTTGCAGCCAAAGAGAAAACCAATATAGGGTACGCCCAGAAAACCCGAGGGACGAAAAGTTCATTCACCAACCTCCCCTTTCAGGGTTTCAGAATGTGCAATAATGTTCCACGATGTTGTTCGGTCATCGAACAAGAAAAAGGTGAAGAGTAGTGACTGACTGTAAAGGGGTCAAGCATGAAGTGCATTGTAATACTAACGGGTCGTATCCTTTGCTGACGAATTGTCTGATTAATTATTTAAAGTGGTCAGGAAGGCCGTCAGACCCTTTATTTTCCGAAGTTTATAGATCACATTTCTATAGAATAAAGGTTGTGGTATTTCTAGTCGCAGAACAGAACAGTTTTTAGGTTGGTGTTGTACTTCTTCAGCAGGTTTTCGTTGCGGCGATAGAACTTTGAGAAAGATCTACATAGTTTATGATAAGTTTGCTTGTAATAACTTGATTTCGGTCATTAAGATCGTTACATGCCCTAGCAAAATGAATTAGCTGGGAGTTCTGAAAAACTGCGAAGACGGTGAAAGAATTACCGGACGGCCCTGGATGATAAACGAAGTAGACATGACCAATTGAAGCTTCTTGTAACATAGCATAGATAAGGTAGCCGCCATAACATAGTTCCAACTTACCATAAATTAAATGTAAGTTTATTTATAAAAATATGTTTTTATGTAAACTTTATCTCTACCAGGGTTCTTTTGTACTTCCATACAATTGTTTATGATTTCCCACATCAAACAAAGCGTAACTTTATGAGTGTAAATTATTAGGTATACATAAATATTTATATATATATACTGAAAGGAAAAAAGAAACGCATAATCAAAAAAATGCCCATACTCCACTATTATACACACATAATTCCACGTAATATTCCAGATATAGCTCAATGTGTTTTGTACAAAAAGGGGCTACAACTAATTACAGAAGGGACAACTCTGTCATGTGGTAGAACTTTTACTCATAGTATACTTGTTACACGAAATTCATAAATGTTGAAGTTTCGCTTTAAAAAGTCAGTATTTCAGTATTGTGTCTAACGTTAAGAGATTGCAGTGTTTAAAGCCTAAGTTTGCTCACCTGCTTGAGCCAAATGCGCATTCTGTCGATAATGAAACTTTAAAAGGGTAACCATTGGTGTGTTCGGTGCTGTTTAAACCTTCTTTCCGAAAGGGCATGCCTAATGTCGCCCTGTACCATTTGATTAGCAGTAGTATATTAAACTTACAGTATATAGCGGAAATACCCATTATGCGTTTCTTTTTCCTTTCAGTATATGATATTTTATTGATTTCTTTGAAATAATATTAAAGCAGTTGTATGGAAATTAGCATATTAAAGTGTAATAACACATATTTACGATCGGTTTAGGATTTTGCATCCATTTGCAGTGGTTTTCTTTGCTTTAAATGATATTTATCATTATACCGTAAAGGGTAATTTAAATAAAACTTTGAAGTCATAGTTACAATATATAAGAACCTTCAAAATGCTTTATCTTCTTTGTGTATCATCCGATTTTGATGACTAATTCTTCAAGATTTTCAGAACTCTTAATAATAAATTGTATTTGAATATATAAAGGAATATCATCTGTGCATGCGTGGCTAGAACATGTCTGGAAATTACAGACTGGACCATGTGATAAACTGCAACGCTGTGTTGCTAAATACACCAAAGTAAAATGAATCGATACATTCAAAGGGACAAAGTTACCAAAGTAGGTCAGATTTTTGACAAGGAATATCACAGTCTGACTTCTATGATGACGTGCTTTACAAACTTCGTAAGATCATAAGTCATAATCACTTTCATACAATCTTTCTTAAATTTGTTAAAAAGTTTATCAAAAGAGGTTATGACCCTATCATTTTGTAATACACTGGATGTTTAGTGGTTGACCCATTTACAGTTCGCCACTGTGCTTTTTTCTTTGATTGGACAGATTCCAAACACTATGATGACGTCTACCTAAATCCTCTAAATACGGTAGCGTTTGATGTTTGTCTTAAATCATGTCTTGTCGTAACCTTAATGGTAATTTAAGAACACTTTTGCGACAAAGACTATCACAACCTGACTTATATGTTGCTGTGATTTACCAACTTCGTAAGATCGTTGGTCATAATCACTTTCATACAGTCTTTATTAAACTTGTTAAACAATGTATAAAAAGAGTTCATGACCATATCATTTTGTAACGCACTGCATGGTTAGTGATTGATCCATTTTCAGTTCGCGATTACGCTGATTGTGCGATGGCCGGACAGATTGTGGAGCCTATGATGACGTCTACCTAAATCCTCAACGGGCGGTAGCGTTTGATGTTTGTCTTAAATCTTGTCTTGGCGTACCCTTAACGGTTTGTTCGCGTGCTGTTCTGGTTTTTGCCAAGTCACTGAGTATTTGCTTTGTGGCGGCTATCTAGGCCTTTTTTATATTCATATATACAATATCGTCTATATTGCCTTTTGATTCTGCCTTGTTTGTTAGAGAATATAACCTTGCGGCGATTTCTTTATTTACACTGTCCCGTTTTATTGAGATGACGATAAAGAGTGAGGTTTGGTGCACCCTAGAATCTGGTTAAAAAATCCAGCGGCCTTTTTGCCACAGACCGTTCCAAGGCGGCAGCCCTATTGCGAACTCGTTTGGGGTTTCGATGTCACTTGTCTTGTTTCTTATTAACAATATATTTGTTTGTTTTAATGTGTGTTTTTGGTTGACTATGTTCTGTGAACGCTGCATTTCCTGTTCGACTTTTATACATATTTTTATACATTTCACTTTCTATTGTTTGTCTTTTATACATATATTTATACATTTCACTTCTTATTGTTTGATTTATGTCATTGATTTAAATATATATTTTATTGACAATATTTTACATACAGAGTAATATCAACATATATGCGATAGAAATATTGTAATGACTAATGAGTCAGGTAACAAGTTCTACCCGACCCATTTGTCATTATAATATTTCTTGAAAAATGTAATTATATTAATAAGATGCAGAAGGGAAAAAAAAGAAGCTAATTTATAAAGCCAGAAATTGACCCCTTGGCTACCGGGAGAAAACAATTTTGTGTTTGCTTCTTTCTAAGAAAATTATTACATAAGTAGATTGGCCGTTAGAGAATAAATATAAAATAACATTTACCTCGAGTCTGGCCCAACGTCACAAGGGTCGTCAAACAAAAGGCGTGGGAAACACCATGAGGATTCCTACTTTAAACGTTGTTCTGGTCTTACCGACACTTATTGGTAATTGAAACTGAAATTTAGATAAGATAGTGTTCTATTCTAACGCATGGTCGCAATGTAGATCAACACTTCTTTCGATCACACTAAACGAATTGCTTGACATATTGTCTTGTGAGACATTACGCGAACATAAATCCTAGATTTCTTAACCTAGTCAGGGTCATGTAATTACCAAAATTCACGATATGCCAAACAGTCTTAATTAATTGCTGCAACCGTTGTTTTAACATCCTTTTTAATTTTCAGATCCAGTATGTTTGCATGTTTGTGTGGGGTATAACGTCGCCTTTAACACTATTTCAGTCATATCACGCCGGTGTCAATTTGTAGCAGTGAGCTCAATGCTTAACCTTATAGTACTCGCACACTGGAAAACCACCCACGGCATTAGTAACATGACAGGTCACATTATTTTGACACCGTGCTGACCAGTAATAGAACTACCACGTCAAGCAAAGGAGCTACCATTTTTATGAAGTATTTAGTACGAGCGCGGCGGATTTGTAACCGGAGGCCCCGGGTTCAATACTCCGTGGTGCCACTGAGTTCCGTCGGTGTGTTCTTGGGCAAGACACTTTCCCTCAGCCTCGTCCGTCGGATGGGGACGTAAACCGGGCGGTCCCGTGTATTTGTCTATTCTCCGAGCACGTAAAAGAACCATAGGAATCTATTCAATAATAAGAGTAGGGCAGGTTCCCGGATTCCTATGTATCCTTCCCCTCTCTCTGGGGCCGCTCTAAATAACCTATACTGTGTTGATGAGCCGTTAAACAACATTCAATTAATTAATTATCAATTAGTACGACTCGGTGGGGATTGAAATTACAAACTCTTGCATGCGAGGCGGGTGCTCTACCGACAAACCACGTCAAGGTTAGATCCAATACAATTAACTATACATTGAATAATTTATATTTCATAAGTATATTCTTATTACAAAATTATATATGGTTACCTACTCAATATCAGTATTTGAATAGAAATACAAGATTATCTATATCGAATGCTGCATTTCATCATACTGAGACGTTGCCGGGGGTAGAATACAACCACTGCATATCTCTCTAGAAGCAGAGGGGTAGGACACGCCCATCCCGCCCCTTCATGTTCATTTTGTCATTTTTTTTTTTTATTCAAGGTCATTATGCCACCTCGTATGCAAACGTGAAAATGTGGCTCCTTCGTAAATGGAGTGTCTGATATAGAATTTGCAGCAACGCAGGTTAGAAGGTTCTAGGCCCATTCACCATATTTTATCTGGCATGTTCATTGCTGTTAGGATTCGTATAACCTTTCATGTGTTGGTGCGTCGTAAACTGTGACCCAGTTCTCAGCTCCATCGAAAAATGTCTAAATTTGTGAACAAAGGAAAATAATGTTACTCTCATAACACTATATACGGAAATATGATTGTGTGAACAGCATACTTTCTAAGGATGGCAATTTGCTTGGCCATTCAATTATATTTTCTTAAATGTGCATTCTATAATTAAATTACACTTTGCTAGTCTTTGCTAATATACTGTTAACGACACATATAAATTCAATTTAATCCATATGATGCTCTATTATCTAATAGTTGCTCATATAGATGAAATAACACAAGTCATTGTCGAGGGCATATTGTTCAGACATTATTAAAAGTACTACTGCATGATCTATTGGTAATATCGATTCGTGAATTTTAAAGATTATGCCTGTAAACGAATGAAACACTTTGGCGTAAATACATACAAGCGTCCAAATCAATATTTTACTTATTTCTTCAATTTCTATAGTGTCGGTAGTAAATCAATAAACAGCCCCTATAGTGACGGTAGTGAATCCTTATACAGTCCCTAAAGTGTCGGAAGTGAATCCCTATACATCCCCTAGAGTGTCGGTAGTGAATCCCTATACATCCTCTATAGTGTTGGTAGTGAATCCCTATACAGCACCTATAGTATCGGTAGTGAATCCATATACAACCCACCGTAAGTTTCCATGGCAATTTTGCGACAACTAGAAAAACTTCGCAGGCTGTTCAGTTTCTCCTAAAACCATCACCTTTGTTCAAACATACAGTTAATGATATCATTAGGAAGCAACCAACCCAAACAAAATAATGAAGCAACGAATTCGGGTTTATTGAGTCTGTTCATGAGAGGTCGTATCAACGCAACATTTCTTTATCTCTGTTTATATATACTGCTACACCCATTTCGAGTATTATTAGCAACCCCGTATCAGAGAAAGGATTACGGACGTGAATCGGTGATTAACACAGAAGTTCAATGATATCGTTAGCGTGCGCATGTTATGCGGGACCGACGGCTTCAAATCCCTTTCTAAGAATGGAACACTTCCACAGCACCTTGCCCGACGAGACAAGAACCAAGTATGCTAACCACTTGTCCACCGAAACTCCTCTCACACTCCCTATGCACTGGCTTAACCGCTATCTACTTTAAAGTCATTCTGATGGGCTCGATGATCATAAAGGATCGATCCCAAAGGATCAATAAGTCATAACCCTATTTCAATAATATGATTTCTATCTTAGAAATATACCCTAAATGCATACTCATTGAAATGCACAATGTAACGTTAGGGCCATCGCCTTCTTCATACAAACGATTATAACGCGAGGTCAAGATGGTGACAAAAGAGAGGCGACGATAGCATGAAGGTAACAAAGCGAGGTCACGATGATGATTATGCGAGGCCACGATGGTAATAGTACGACAGTGCGAGGCCACGATGGGGATACAGCAGGTAACGATAGCACGATATCGAAGACGCTATATATCGATTCTCGCACTTTCGCATTGTCATTATCTTGATGACGTGGCCTCGTGCTAAGGTGGCATCGTTTTTGTCGTGTTTTATTAATTTAATCCCGCCTTCGTGCTGTTGAAACATTTGGACCTTCATGTATGTAAAGCATGAAGGAAAATAGTATATGATACTTAAATCTAAGCAGCCTTCCATCTTTAAATCATCTATGCTACACCTTCGTTTTTTTTATCTACGAAAATTATTTACAATTGCAAATCAGCTGTTTAATAATGTTTTAATACCAACTAGTTATAATTAAATACTGTATGTCACTCATATTGCATTGCATAGTCTACTACGCCAGTGTAAACCAGCATTCGAGGATCTATCTGTAAGACGACATCATTTGCTGTGTTTCCTTGTGTACATGCAGATATTTCTGGAATGGAAATTGTAGAAGTTTCAAATCGATATTTTACTCCGTATCCAGAATTATGTACACATAACCATACGTGATACATGCTTATAAAACGTACTTCCTAAACTGTTGCCTTAGTTTTATTTTTAGCTCCGTCATCCGTCCATCGTCCGCTGTCCGTCGTCCGTCGTCGGCGTTAACTTTTGGCTCGTTAAGACGATAGGGGCTTCATTGTTCACCCGATCTTTACCATACTTTAACAGGTTGTTAATAAATATCAATGAAAGCTCGAATGAGTTCGAAAACCAGCCAGATCCGACAAGTAACAGCGGATATATGGCCCTTGATTTAGTTAAAAATGCTATACTGCTGTATTTTGCCTAATTAAGACGATAGGGCCTTCATTTTTCATCCTATCTTTAACAAACTTTACCACATTGTTAATATCAGTGAAAGCTCGGACAAGTTCGAAAACCAGCCAGATCGGACCAGAAACAGCGGAGTTATGGTCTTAAAATGCTATATTGCCTTATTTTACCTCGTTAAGACGATAGGGCCTTCGTTTTTCATTCTATCTTTACTAAACTTTACCACATTGTTATTATCAATCAAAGCTCGGACAAGTTCGAAAACCAGCCATATCGGACTAACAGCGGAGTTATGGCCCTTGATTTAGTTAAAAATGCTATATTTTGCATCGTTAAGATGATAGGGGTTCATTGTTCATCCGATCTTTACCAATCTTTATCAGATTGGTAATGTCGTTGCAAGTTCAAACAAGTTTGAATACCAGCCATATCGGACCAGTAACAGCGGAGTTATGGCCCTTGATTTAGTTAAAAATGCTATATTTTGCCTCGTTAAGACGATAGGGGCTTCATTGTTCATCCGATCTTTACCAAACTTTATCAGATTGTTAATTTAAAATAAAGCTCGGACCAGTTCGAAAACCAGCCATATCGGATTAGTAAAAGCGGAGTTATGGCCCTTGATTTAGTTAAAATGCCATATTTTGCCTCGTTAAGACGATAGGGGCTTTTATGTTCAGCCGATCTTTACCAAACTTTATCAGATTGTTAATGTCGTTGAAAACTCGAACAAGTTCGAAAACCAGCCATATTGAACTAGTAACAGCGGAGTTATGGCCCTTGATTTAGGTAAAAATGCTATAGTTTGCCTCGTTAAGACGATAGGGGCTTCATTGTTCATCCGATCGTTACAAAACTTTATCAGATTGTTTATATTAATGAAAGCTCGGACAAGTTCGAAAACCATTCATATCGGACCAGTAACAGCGGAGTTATGGCCCTTGATTTAGTTCAAAATGATATATTTTGCCTCGTTAAGATTTTTCATCCGATCTTTACCAAACTTTATCAGATTGTTAAGGTCTATGAAAGCTTGGTCAAGTTCGAAAACCAACCAGATGAAACCAGTAACAGTGGCCCTTGACTTTGTTAAAAATGCTATAATTTGCCTCGTCATACGATAGGGCCTTCATTTTGCATCTGATCATTGCCAAACTTAGCAGATTTTATGACTTTCTTTTTTATATTATTATTTTTTTATTATTTTTTTATTTTTTTATTTTTTTTCTATTTTTTTTCCAATTTTTTTTTTTTTTTGATATTTTTTTTAATTTTTTTTTTTTTAATTATTATTTTTAATTACAATTTTTAATTATTTTTTTTAATTTAAATTATTTTTTAATTTTTTTTTTTATTTTTTATTTTTTTTAAATTATTATTAATTTTTTATTTTTTTTAGCTCTATGTTGGACCAGTCGGACCAGTAACAGAGGAGTTATGGCTCTTGATTTAGTTAAAAATACTATATTTTGCCTCGTTAATACGATAGGGCCTTTATTTTCATCTGCTCTTTACCAAACGTTACCAGATTCTTTAGTTATGGCCCTTGATTTAGTTAAAAAGCTGTTTTTTAATGGCAGTCACTCGCTTCATTGATGTTATAAGAGCCGTGTTAGCCAGTAGAGCGTCCACAGGCCCTATTGGGCCTCTTGTTTTTTTTTAAATATTGGTTTGTTTCAAAACAGTATACACTTACTCATCACTTTTTTGACACACAGTCTAAAACCATTTATTAGAGGAACATTGTGTCCAAGTTTCATTAACATTTTTAAATAAATACATATATTTAAGCTTACCACGCGTGAATAACCCGACAGGAGCGTTGCATTTGTCGGTTACGTCAGTTATGTTAAAAACGTCACAACCCACTTGGTCACGGATACAAATAGACATCAATTGGGAGAGCTGGTTTGGAAAATGTAGCATCACGTGACCCTTAGGAAATGTCCAATCGAACGTTCCATTTCTGTAGACCTGCGGGACATGGACGTTAAAAACGAAATCCGAAGTTTCAGGAAACACACTGCAATTAAAGGTAATAGAACATTTACTATTTAAGTCGCTTAAAAGATCACTCATTCAGTACAGTTCTTCCACGCAGCATCGGATCCTTTCTCCGAGTCAAAGTTGCACTACATGTATTAAATCAGCTATACATTTAATGTTTTATTCTAAGATTTTAATTGAAATTGATAACAGCAAATGGGATGCCATTCCATCTATTAGATTTAAACTTAGACATTGGTCTGACATATTACATATTATGAAAGTTGAAGGATGCCTTTCGTTTTATATATGAATTGATTGCATTTTGGGACACAACTATTACACTTTTCTTTAAATAATCACGATCATTGGGACGCTACTTAGTTGATCATTTTCAATTTAAAACTTAGACAAACGACTATCTTGATTTGTTTTCTAAAGCTATCGGCGTCTTTTAGGTTTACTAATATATAATTTGTTTATTACTGAATGTGCTTGCATATTACTATTGTTCATAATAGTTATTTATTTAGACATATGGTTGAAATATCGAAGAAAATAAGAAGAAATCTAAATTATATCTCCTTTTATTTAATTATTTATAAGCAGGTTTAAAGTCAAAGAGATAGTGGATTAATAAAGCAGAGTGCTTACTTTAATACTTCATAAATTCTTAAAGATTCCGTGTGTCCCTTTCACATGTAGAATGATATTTGTTTTGGCAAGTTCAAGTTTGCCATTATAATAAAAACTGGAAGGTAAAGACGTACCTATTGTTCGGTGAAACATTACAGGGATCGTCGAATAAAAAGGCATCTGAAACACCTAGTATCCACATTACAACAATGATTCCAAATTTCAACATTTTATATAAATCTAACTGGTCTATTTAATACTGCTATCTCAATAAGAACCTGTATGGTTGTATTTACTTGTCTTAAATATAGAGCATACTAGCTTTCCAAATATATAACACATCCAATATTTGGTTTAACTTATTACTTTCATACTGTCTTTGTTAAACTTGTTAAAACGTTTGTCAAAAGGGGTTATGACCCTATCATTCTGCAACGCACTGCATGCTTGGTGGTGGACCCAATTAAAGTTCGCCACTATTCTTTCCTCTTTAATGGTGACCGAACAGGCTTCGGACCCTATGATAACGTCTACCTAAAGTCCAAAAGGACGGTGACGTTTGATGTTTGTCTGCAGTCTTGTCTTGTCGTGCCCTCAATGGCTTATTCTCCTTGTTGCTCTGGCTTTTGCCAAGTCATTGAGTACCTTCTTTGTGGCTTTCTAGGCTATTTTTTTCTTGTATATATACACGAGCATTTTTGTGTTTTACTTATATTCCCTATTAATGCTGCCTTGTTGGTTAGAGAGTAGTTCATGGCGGGGATTTCTTTATTTACATTGTCCCGTTTTATTGGGTTGACAGTAGGGTAAGTGTGAGGTTTGGTGCACCCTAGAAACTGGTTTAAACCCTCCAGCGGCCGTTTGTGCTATTGACCGTTCCAAGGCGGTAGCCCTATTGTCAACCCTTTTGTGTTTGTGATGTCTTATTTGGCCTTTTATTCATCTTTAAGTTTGTGTTCTTTGTTTATGTGTGTGTTTGTGGTTGACTGTCGTCCCCTGCTGTTCGATTTACATGAACCATTTACAGTTCGCCACTTTGCTGTTTTCTTCGACTGGGAGAAGACCCGACATTGATAAGGCAAAGACCCGACATATTGTGAACCCTATAATGACGTGTACCTCAATTCTGAATGTGATGTTAAAGTTAATGTTTGTCGTCAATCTTGTCTTGGCGTGCCTTTAGCTTTTCTTCTCTTGTTGCTCTGGTTTCTGCCAAGTCATTTAGTACTTGATGTGTGGCTTTTACACTAGGATGACACTAGGGTTAGAGTGAGGTTTAATGTACCCTAGCCCCTAGTTTAAGCCCTCATGCAGTCAGGCGGACTTGCAGCTTATATGGTACACGTATTCATATTTAATCTCATACGCATACGATTACGCTAAAAATAATTATTATTTCAAACACTTGATTATAAGAGAATTACCGTTAGGAATTAAATGCAAACTTCAAAGATATTTTGATTTTGGAAAATATTTCATACAATTGCCGCCCGTTCCATTTTTATCAGCTTAGATGACATATCTTGCAAAAATATAGTTTGCGCCAGATTTTGTTTTCTCATTACGTCTCTAAAATTAATAAAGTACATTAGTCTGATATGAAAGACCGGAGAGGCGATGTATCGAATCCACGACCCCTATTTTTTCTATAATTACAACCGCCATTTATCAAACTAATATATTTTATTAATATTAACGTATGACATAAGCCTTATAAAGAAACACCATGTATGGTGTCAGACCAGTCAGGAAGTACTTCCAAAGTTTTGCCAAAGTTTCTAGTTTGCATGCGTTGTTTCCAAGATAAGTTTGTATTTCATTATTAAATCTAACCTGATGTTAAAGTATTATGTCTGTTGTCATGAATAGAAAGTATTTTACTGCGTTTGTCAGGACTATTTTTTTGGAGAGTATGAGCACAGAGAGGGTAGGTAGGGATGTGGTTTTGACAGATGTTTATTTTTAAATACGCATACGCGAAATGTTGAAAAACTGAATCGGTGATTTATTTTAAACATGTGACCGTTTGCGAGCCAACTGTGTTTAATTCACAGAATTAAAGTGTATTTAAGCGAACGAATGTTGTGAAACTTGTGACTGATCTCCAAAAAATAGCATATTTTGCATTGTGTTTAATGGGCTGATTTTCACCGTAATGCTGTATGTTTTTGAGTTCGTGATCACATTTAGTCTCACCTATACACTAATTTATATTATTGCGGAAATCATCCCGAGGCCGCCGTGTGTTTACTTTGATACGCATGCTACGTGAAGATCATTTGCACCAAACGCTATGTTTACTGTCTTATTACACCTTTATGTATGTAATTATGATGAATTACATTCACAGTGGTATACATAAATACATATTTGTCTGAAATAAAAAATATATTTGTCTGGAGTCTCTGGGAGATGACGGTTGTTTATTCATTCGTGTTGTTATACTGCCTCACGGAAATCGGTTAATTAGCTCATATTAAATAGGATGTTTATTATGTAATATGAATTATTATAATAGGAGATTTTTGATTTGCAATAAAAAGAAGCGAAATCACGTCGAAATGTATTAGCCCAGTATACATAAATAAGTAAAGATTATGGTTTAATTATTATAATTTTAAGGAAGTAAGTTCAACGGAGCGATAGCCCATTCTCTGGCGGTTTCCTTTTTTCTGCACGTGAGCAGTAGCTAAACTCATCCAACGTCTAGTAGCGACTCTCTTAAAGAAACTAATACGCCAAATAACGACAAAAGTACACTACAAAACCGTTTATCAATACTCTATCCACGTGTTCAGGTCTTATAACAATGTTTACGTGCAGATTAAAAATATAGGTTTTTTAACGGTACAATACCCGTGATTCAATATGCGTTCAACGAATTATGGGCTGGTAACTCTTAATGTGACGCTGCAGTTTTGTGGTTTGGCTTGGCTGGTTAAAGCCGTTTGTATTGTGTCTAACGTCATGACCCCCATTATCATGGTATACACGCG
Source organism: Cyrtodaria siliqua (assembly GCA_037043455.1). Taxonomy (NCBI): domain Eukaryota; kingdom Metazoa; phylum Mollusca; class Bivalvia; order Adapedonta; family Hiatellidae; genus Cyrtodaria; species Cyrtodaria siliqua. The sequence goes on from JAWPHD010000908.1 coordinate 84,158, forward strand.
ATATGTATGGTATATAACGATGAGTGACGTCACAGCTCGTGAGCTATTTTTAACGAATTCGTCTTTTCAAGAAGAATATGGTCTACCCAATCCGTAGACCTGATCTGTTCTACTTCCGGTTGCCTAGCTTCCTTCGCTCTAGAATTATAGTCCATCCTTTCCTCAAATTCAATCACCTTACAGTCTGCTTTCGGACTGTTTCAGTGTTAAATAATGTTTATTTATTTTAAAATGTGCATTTATAAGCAATATCTCATTTATTCCTGCCATATTTGTAATCGCTTTTTTAAGATTATTTTGGGAAAATACCTATGACGTCACAGTAAATACATAAGAAATCCGCCATTTTTGGTTTTGGACTGACGAGAATTGTAAAGGAGTTGCAGATGCTAAACATGGATTTTACCGTTAACGTGTCGCTCAAAAAGGTTCTTGTGACAGAAAGAAGGATTAAATTAATGGATATGAACAAGAAATATACGACAACAAAAGGCTTATATCTCAGAAACAGAGTTTGAAATGTGGAAAAGTTGATGAATATTTTTCGGATGATACTAGTGTTCGGATAATATTTACAGAGTCAACCAACGACGACGTGACCAGAAAGAACGCAATATTATGTAAGTAAGATACTTTCAGTTTCGGGCATTATGATCAGTGGGATTAGGCAACTGACATTTCATACCCCCAATGAACACAAAAAAATTAATCTAAAACCTTAAGTGTTTGAAGAAAGAAGAAGAACTGACAGTTCATACCCAAATTAACATACACAAAGACACTAAACCCTTAGATTGTAACTTTCAAAAATTGCAAGGAGTTCAACATACACAGGGTATGGCTCTCAGTTGTAGGCGTACGCCCTCGTTTGAGCATGCCCGATGGCTTAACATTCCCTCCGACGCACAGGATGTCGCGCTATAAGTCCCATATACAGTATAATTTAAATTAAGGTTCTACGAGAGTTAATCCGATCCTTCTTTGACCAGGTCAAAGCCTTTTTTTATGTTTTGATATTACATCGGTCTTTGTACGAAAAAGTCGATATCAAATAAAGAAGAAAATAAGAAAATAAAGAAGATTTTTTTATGTCAGAGAAGGCTCGGATTATGCGGGAGTGCGTTTAAAACCATGGGATGCGACTCCTTCGGGAATCGAACACAGGACCTCTGCAAGCGGTAACTCCAATGTTAATGTGTTGTTGATTTTTAAAGAAATAATACTTGTTGATTTTTTTTCAATTTTATTCTGAACATTGCCAAATTTATGGTATGAATTCAGAGCACAAATTATGAACAATCGTAAAACAGTAAACTTACTTCATATTTCATTGACAAGAAACATACATGTACTGCCAATGTAAATAAATAAAACAACTGAAAACATGTATTTCAAAAGAACGCATTTTTAAAAAACAAATTAATGTTGATACAATGCGACTTTTTTCTGACACACGTAAATTTCAGTTGAAATATACCGATTTCCCACTATTAGTAGCGCCTTCCCGAATAATAGCGCCCCCACCAATTTTAAGAAACCTTACCTTTTTCGAAAATCCATATACTCTTAACTTTTGTCTTTAATGCTAATGGATAGCTTTTTACTACGACACTGGCTTGATCTATCACATAAATTAAACCTTATAGCGTTGTCATCAGTTTTACCTATTATGCTTCAATGATAACAGAGTTATACTCCGTATACAGTCGGGTTAAGTTTTAGGTTATAATAGCGTAAATGAGTCTCCATTGCATTTCCATAGTAAAGTTGGAATGTTGACAACCTGTTAAAAAACTCAAACCTCGTTAGAATTCTGGAAAACTTACTTTATCATGCAAATAAACATGTCTGCTATTAAACATCAACAAGGAAATAGGGGGTTTAATACCTTCTAAGAAACATTTCTTCAGTTGTATACTTACACCGGGTCAAAGGTCAACACTATTATTTCATACCCTGTCTACTTTCACTTCTCAAATTTATATCAAAAACTGTCAAAAACATGATGAGCTCCCTTTTCAAATATCAACAACATGTCCAGAATACAGTTACAGTAAAAAAAAACCAGGAAAGTGCACTAAAAAAAGTTTTTAAAGAAAAAAAGATTAGCACTCTTTAATACAGAACTACTTTCGACTGCACCAGGCGAGCACATCCTGTTGATTTAGTGTACTTAGACCTTTAGTCAGTGCCGGTGTCGTAGTAAAATATCGTCTTATAGTTAGTAATTTTATAGTAAACAATCGGGAAATATTGAAAAATTCGAACCATAATAAGAGCGTCCCTTTTGAACTTTGCGTAGCTCCCGGGTGCTACTAATAGGGGAAATACGGTATGTTTGTTATGTTACGTTGCATACAGTTTAGTTCTAATATACTGTAAAACAGGTTTTGATTGTACCAGCTCAACACATCACTGTGTTTCATCTCGGACATTTTGCTTGAAAAGTGTGTTGTTGTTTTTTCTGTTTTTTTTACTCATAAAATGTCAACTGTCTGTAGTTTCATTGGTTCAATAGCAATATAAATCACACCGAACACTCCGGAACGTTTCACAATGTTGTACCACACAGAGACAAAAATCAGTATATGATACTAATTGAAAAAAATTGATATATACATGTACATACAGAATTTGGTTTTAAACACAATTCAAAATAAAATCTTCAGTGAATTTGGGAATGATAATTTTCCTGGTTTTCATACATGTGGATGTCGAATCACAAACATTAATTAAACCGTTTTCATTAAATTTTTGCACGATTCAACATTATTTACACATGCATAAAATCACGAAAATTAAATAATTATACATGTACATGAATTTTAATCATATGTTCAGAATTATTTTTTGTTTATTTACGCAATAGTTTTAATAATGCCACGCAACATCAACTTGAAGGTGATTCCTGGAACACGACATCACGTTGGTTAAAAAAGACGCGTTAGATACACATGTTTTTTCAAAGTATTTTTGTATTGTTATATCATAAAATGGAAATAGAATCATTTTAGAATTAGTCGTGGCATAAACGTTATCTCAAATTTGTTTGTTTTTTGTATGAAATTCATGAAACTCATGAAAATGTTTCTATTGTAACTCATCAGGGGCTTCTTTAATGAAAGATTCATTTAAACTTGTTTCATAAATTCTATATGAAATGGTAATTCATTTGATACCCTCTGTATTTTTATATCATGTGAATTTCTGGTTAGAAAGGGACTTGGAACTTTCACGTTATGACACATTTCAGCATTATTTCAGTACTTGCACTTTGAAAAGCGCAGTTGCTGAAACTGCAGCTAGAATTTGTGAGGTCATCCTTAAAAAATATTAGTTTGCTGTTTCCCCAATCCCGACCCAGGATTTTATAGGTGCGTAGGTGATTTTATTTTTTGCCAAAGAGTAAAAACCTTCAGAAATGAAAGAAAAATATACTAAAGGTAGTAAAAAAACATGTTAAAGAATTGCTATAAAATGTTTGGGAAGGGCCTTTTTTCGTGGGTATGTAGGGAAACAGCAAGCCAACACTTTTTAGCTCTACTGGCCAAAGCAGGGTTCGACACTAACGGTAGTCCGGTAGTCCGAGACCACCATAATTTGCCTCGGACTACCTAGACCTCCAAGCTGAGTAGTCCCGTGGACTACGGTAGACATACGATGACAATACCGCAGGCCAATTTGACGACAATATCCATAGTAGGGGCGGAGCTATATTGACTGAAGGCGGAGCAATGCGTACAGCGAGTTGATATACTTACAGAACTTTATTTTAAACGAAAAATCAAAGTACTGAGCGGCGTAGGTTGGTCGAAGAGGATTTACCGTCTTGATCCTTTGACGGGGAGTGAAAGAAGCAGAATGCGTTGCATTTGCTTTGTTATATGTTTTTGTTTGTTGTTTAAACATATTTAACATCGATTGCGAAACAAGTTATTGCAACTTAGATTAATCACTCTCGATGGCTTCCTGGGTTGAACCAGTACTAAGCAATGTGGATTAATTATCTTGCTCAAGGATAAATAACGTGGTCGCGACGGAGGATCGAACCCACGACCTCTCGATCAGGAGTTCGGCGCTCTACCACTGGCCCACGCACTCCACTTTGTTATATTTGTGTTGAAACAAAGTTATGTCATTTATGAGAAGAAGTCTTCCAACAGTTTTATTATGACAATATATAAAATGTGGAATGTATTGTAAACTGATTCATGCATGGGCGTGTATTACGGGAACATAGTCAGGGTTCTACATTAGATATATGTATGGGGTTGTATTACGGGATAATATCAGGGTCAGGTTTGTATATACGTAATAGGTCGTAATATGTATGGGCTTTAATTAAGAGACAATATCCAGGGTCAGGTTTTTACATAAGGTATATATATGGGCCTGTATTAAAGGTCAGATGTGTACATTATGTATATGTATGGGCTTGTATTATGAGCCAATTGTTAGAGTCAGGTTTATACATAAGGTACATAAAGTATATATATGGGCCTGTATTAAAGGAGAATATCTAGGGCCAGGTGTGTACATGGGCTCGTATTATGTGACAATAGTTAGAGTCAGGTTTGTACATAAGGTATATATATATGGGCCTGTATTAAAGGAGAATATCTAGGGGCAGATGTGTACATAAGGTATATATATGGGCTTGTATTAAAGGACAATATCCAGGGTCAGGTTTGTATATTAGGTATATGTATGGCCTTGCATTACGGGACATTAGTCAGGGTCAGGTTTGTACATAAGTATTATGTATGGCCTTTAATAAAGAGACAATATCCAGGGTCAGGTTTATACATAAGTCATATATATGGCCTGTTTTAAAGGACAATATCCAGGGTCAGGTTTGAACGTTTGGTAAACGCATGGGCTTGTATTAAGAGACAATATCCAGGGTCAGGTTTGTACATAAGTAGTATATATGGGCCTGTATTAAAGGACAATATCCAGGGTCAGGTTTGTACATTAGGTATATGCATGTGCTTGTACTGAGGAACAATAGTCAGGGTGAGGTTTGTACATTAGATATATGTATGGGGTTGTATTACGGGACATATATCCAGCTTCAGGTTTGTACATACATATATCTATATGGGCCTATATTTAAAGGACAATATTCAGGGTCAGGTTTGTACGTTAGGTATATGTATGGGTTTTTATTAAGAGACAATATCCAGGGTCAGTTTTTTACATTAGGAATATGTATGGGCTTGTATTAATGGAAAATATCCAGGGTCAGATATGTACATTAGGTATATGTATGGGCTTTTATTAAAGGACAATATCCAGGGTAAAGTATGTACATTAGGTACATATACGGGGTGGTATTACGGGACAATATCCAGGGTCAGGTTTCTACATAAGCCATATGTATGGGCATGTATTAAAGGACAATATCCAGGGTCAGATATGTACGTTAGGTGTTTGTATGGGCTTGTATTACGGGACAATAATCAGGGTCAGGTTTGTACATAACGTATATATATGGGCCTATATTAAAGGACAATATTCTCCATGTCCACCACCATATGCATGCCATCTTCGGGATGGTTTAAATTTTGTGCTGTTGATTTTATGAATATTGAGTTATGCTCAACCCGGGGCTAGAGGGCGTGAGCGGTAGCTAGCATATTTCACTACCGCTCATGAACAGTCTCAATCAAACCGAGACTGTAATATTTCGTATGTCGTGCTCGGCCGTTTCCAAAGGTCCATTATCATACTCTTTTTTTTCTACATTAGATATATGTATGGGGTTGTATTTCGGGACAATATCCAGGGTCAGGTTTGTACGTAAGTAATATGTATGGGCTTGTATTATGGGACAATATCCAGGGTCAGGTTTGTACATAACGTATATATATGGGCCTATATTAAAGGACAATATTGAGGGTCAGTTTTTTACATTAGGTATATTTATGGGCTTGTATTAAGGGACAATATCCAGGGTGAGGAATTTACATTAGGTATATGTATGGGCTTTTATTAAAGGACAATATCCAGGGTCAGGTATGTACATTATGTACATTTTCCTGGGTTGTATTACGGGACAATAGACAGGGTCAGATTTGTATATAAGTCATATATATGGGCCTGTATTGAAGGACAATATCCAGGGTCAGATATGTACGTTAGGTATTTGTATGGGCTTGTATTAAGGGACAATAATCAGGGTCAGGTTTCTACATTAGATATATGTATGGAGTTGTATTTCGGGTCAATATCAAGGGTCAGGTTTGTACATAGGTAATATGTATGGGCTTGTATTATGGGACACTATCGAGGGTCATGTTTGTACATTAGGTATATGTATTGGCCTCTATTAAGGGACAATATCCAGGGTCAGGTATGTGCATTAGGTATTTGTATGGGCTTGTATTAAGGGACAATAGTCAGGGTCAGGTTTCTACTTTAGATAAATGTATGGGGTTGTATTACGGGACAATATCCAGCGTCATGTTTGTACATAAGTAATATATGTGTATCATTATGAGCTTGTATTATGGAACAATATCCAGTGTCAGGTTTGTACATAACGTATATACATGGGCCTGTATTAAAGGACAATATTCAGGGTCAGGTTTGTACATTAGGTATATGTATGGGCTTTTATTAAGAGACAGTATCCAGGATCTGGTTTATACATAAGTCGTATATATGGGCCTGTATTACAGGACAATATCCAGGGTCAGGTTTGTACCTTAGGTATATGCATGGTGGCTTGTATTAAGGGACAATAGTCCGGGTACGGGTTGTACATAAGGTATATGTACGGGTTTGTATTAAGAGAAACTATCCAGCGTCAGGTTTATACATAAGTCGTATATATGGGCCTCTATTAAAGGACAATATCCAGAGTCAGATTTGTACGTATTGTTTATGTATGGGCTTTTATTTTGGGACAATAGTCAAGGTACGCTTTTTGCATTAGATGTACTATGGGCTTGTATTGAGGGACAACAGTCGGGGTCAAGTGTTTACATTAGGTCTATATATATGGGCTTGTATTACGGGACATTGTCCAGGGTCAGGTTTGTACATAAGGTATATATATTAGCCTGTATTAAAGGACAATATCTAGGGTCAGGTTAGTACATTAGGTATATATATATGGGCTTGTATTAAGGGACAATATTCAGGGTCCGGTTTGCACATCAGGTATATATTAACGGGTATGTATTAAAGGACAATATCCAGGGTCAGGTTTTTACATTAGGTATATATGGGCTTGTATTACGGGACAATATCCAGGGTCAGATTTTTACATAAGGTATATATATGGGCTTGTATTACGGGACAATATCCATGGTCAGGTTTATACATAAGGTATATATATGGGCTTGTATTACGGGACAATAGTCAGGGTCAGGTTTGTACATAAGGTGTATGTATGGGCTTGTAATATGGGACAATAATAAGGGTCAGGACTCTGCTTTATTAAACATCTTCAGGGTCAGATTTTTACATAAGGTATATGTATGGGCTTGTATTACGGGACAATACCAAGGGTCACGTTTGTACATTATGTATATGTATGGGCTTGTATTACGGGACAATATCCAGGGTCAGGTTTGTACATTAGGTATATATATTGGCTTATATTACGGGACAATAGTCAGTGTCAGTTTTCTACATTAGGCGTATGTATAGGCTATGTTTATTATCGTACAAAATAGTAAGGGTAAGGTTTATATATATATATAGATATAAAATAATATTTTTGCACAAATCAAGAGTGTCATGTGTAAATGTTGAAAGTCAAGGTCGCAGTAACGGTCAACGGTCACATTTAAGGTCGGATTCGTGTCCGAGCTGTATCTGTGGAGCAGCTTGGTGTATTAGAATAATAGTACGTACAAATACTGCTTATATCAAGACAATATGTCGCGCGCAACTTTTTAAGGCTGTGTGTCCAAGGTCAAGGTCATATTGAAAGTCAAATGTCAAATCTGTGTCGTTGATTTACCTTTTAATACATTTTGTAGCTTGGGATAATATTTAGTACAGATGTTGCATATATCAAGACGATGTGTTTTGCGCGACATTCAGTGCTGTGTAGCCAAGGTCAAGGTCAAGAAGCGGGTTATTAATCATCTTTAGTGATAGTTCTAGTTTAAAAAAATTCTATTATATCCTGAGTAGAACAACCATCCTTTTACAAGTAAGTATTCCATATTCAAAAAGGATTAGAACAGGCGACTGTAGTAGTGACATACTTAACTTAGGTTAATCTTATCTGTAAATCTAAGCTCATGCAAAAGTCAGACCCTGAATGTTGCTTGTTGCAGTCTTTAAACAAACTAACATACAAATTATGAGAAGAAACTTGACCTAGTATATTGCCGTCGGTAATAAACTTCTAAAAAATCATCTTATAGAAAGAAACCTTATCTTGAAGGTTGCCACCTTTAAAAACTAATATGTATATATCCTAAGATGAAACCTGACCCTGATGCTTGTTGCAAATGTAAATGTAGATAACTTACTACCGTCCAAGACAAAAAAGCCTTTATATGCAAGAAATCTGACCCTGATAATACATGCCCATACATAATTATTCCTTATGACACCTCTGACTTTGAATGTTGTCCCATAATACAAGCCTACACATACATCTAATGTAGAAACCTGACCCTGATTATTGTCCTGTAATACATGCCTATACATACCATACATACATTTAATGTAGAAACCTGACCTTGACTATTGTCCCGAAGTACAAGCCCATACATACCATACATATGATGTAGAAACCTGACCCTCACTAATGTCCCATAATACAAGCCCATACATACCATACATAAATCTAATGTAGAAACCTGACACTGACTATTGTCCCGTAATACAAGCCCATACATATCATACATACATCTAATGTATAAAAAACCTGACCCTGACTATGTCCCGTAATACAAGCCCATACATATACCTATGCAGAAACCAGACCCTGACAATTGTCCTTTAACACAGGTCCATATATATGACTTATGTACAAACATGACCCTGGATATTATCTCTTAATTAAAGCTCAGACGTATTACGTATGCACAAACCTGACCCTGACTATTGTCCAGTAATATAATCCCATACATATACCTTATGTACTAACCGGACTCTGGATATTGTCCCGTAATACAAGCCCATACATATACCTAATGTACAACCCTGACCTTAGATATTATCCTTTAGTACATGACCATATATATACCTTATGTACAAACCTGACCCTGGATATTGTCCCGTAATACAACCCCATATATATATATATATATATATATATATATATATATATATATATACCTAATATACAAACCTGACATTAGATATTGTCCTTTAATAATGGACCATATATATGCCTTATGTACAAACCTGACCCCGGATATTGGCCCGTAATACAAGCCCATACATATACCTTCTGTAAAAACCTGGCCCTGGATATTGTCCCGTAATACAAGCCCATATATATACCTAATGTAAAAACCCGACCCTGGATATTGTCCTTTAATACATGCCCGTATATATACCTTATGTACAAACCTGACTCTGGATATAATGCCTTAATACAAGCCCATAAATATATACCTTACGAACACACCGGACCCTGAATATTGTCACTTAATACAAGCCCATATATATATACCTAATGTACTAACCTGACCCTAGATATTGTCCTTCATGTCCATATATATATATACCTTATGTACAAATCTTAAAGTAGATATTGTCCCTTAATACAGGACCATATATATACCTTATGTACAAACCTGACTCTGATTATTGTCCATAATACAAGCCCATATATATTCCTAATGTATAAACCTGACCCTGGATATTGTCCCAGAATACAAGCCCATACATATACCTAATGTACAAACCTGACCCTGGATATTGTCCTGTAATAAAAGCCCATATATATATCTAATGCACAAACCTGACCGTAGATATTGTCCCGTAATACAATCCCATATATATATATCTTATGTACAAACCTAACCCTGGATATTGTCCCATAATACAAGCCCATACATATTACTTATGTACAAACCTGACCCTGGATATTGACCCGTAATACAACGCCATACATCTATCGTATGTACAAACCTGACCCTGGATATTGTCCCTTAATACAAGTCCATACATATACCTAATGTACAAACCTGACTCTTAATATTGTCCTTTAACACAAGTCCGTACATATATCGAATGTACAAACCTGACCCTGGATATTGTCCCGTAATACAACGCCATACATATATCGAATGTACAAACCTGACCCTGGATATTGTCCCTTAATACAAGTCCATGCATATACCTAATGTACAAACCTGACTCTGAATATTGTCCCGTAGTACAACGCCATACATATATCGAATGTACAATCCTGACCCTGGATATTGTCCCTTAATACAAGTCCATGTATATACCTTATGTACAAACCTGACTCTGAATATTGTCCCTTAATACAAGTCCGTACATATATCGTATGTACAAACCTGACCCTGGATATTGTCCCTTAATACAAGTCCATGTATATACCTTATGTACAAACCTGACTCTGAATATTGTCTCTTAATACAAGTCCGTACATATATCGTATGTACAAACCCGACCCTGGATATTGTCCCTTAATACAACGCCATACATATATCGAATGTACAAACCTGAGTCTGGATATTGTCCCGTAATACAACGCCATACATATACCTAATGTACAAACCTGACCCTGGATATTGTCCCGTAATACAACGCCATACATATACCTAATGTACAAACCTGACCCTGGCTATTGTCCCTTAATACAAGTCCATGTATATACCTTATGTACAAACCTGACTCTGAATATTGTCCCTTAATACAATTCCGTACATATATCGTATGTACAAACCTGACCCTGGATATTGTCCCGTAATAAAAGTCCATGTATATACCTTATATACAAACCTGACTCTGAATATTGTCCCTTAATACAAGTCCGTACATATATCGTATGTACAAACCTGACCCTGGATATTGTCCCTTAATACAAGTCCATGTATATACCTTATGTACAAACCTGACTCTGAATATTGTCCCTTAATACAAGTCCGTACATATATCGTATGTACAAACCCGACCCTGGATATTGTCCCTTAATACAACGCCATACATATATCGAATGTACAAACCTGACTCTGGATATTGTCCCGTAATACAACGCCATACATATACCTAATGTACAAACCTGACCCTGGATATTGTCCCGTAATACAACGCCATACATATACCTAATGTACAAACCTGACCCTGGCTATTGTCACTTAATACAACGCCATACATATACCTAATGTGCAAACCTGACCCTGGATATTGCCCCTAATACAAGTCCATGCATATACCTAATGTACAAACCTGACTCTGAATATTGTACTTTAACACAAGTCCATGCATATACCTAACGTACAAACCTGACCCTGGATATTGTCCCTTAATACAACGCCATACATGTACCTTATGTACAAACCTGACCCTGGATATTGTCCCGTAATACAAGTCCATGCATATACCTAATGTAAAAAACCTGACCCTTGATATTGTCCCGTAATACAAGTCCATGCATATACCTTATGTACAAACCTGCCCTTAATACAAGTAATATTGTCCCTTAATATACAACCTACGCCACTCAGTACTTTGATTTTTCGTTTAAAATAAAGTTCTGTAAGTGTATCAACTCGCTGTACGCAATGGCCCCGCCTTCAGTCAATATTGCTCCGCCCCTACAGTGGATATTGTCGTCAAATTGGCCTGCGGTATTGTCATCGTATGTCTGCCGTGGACTACCTACTTTTGACAAAAATAAATAGACATAATTGTCAACTTAGTAATAAAACATAACAAATAAAACAACTTTATTATAATTGTTCACGAAGTTTGTTAGATCTCATGTCCAAAGTTGTTTTCACTTCGAAAACGCAATGTTTTTGTGGCAAAAGGCTTTTCACAGACATAACTGGTTTCCGGTATGAATGTAAATCTACAAAGACGAGTCCCAGCGCTAGCTCACGACTGCTACCCATTTTTTACGATAACCGTAAATCATAACAATGCGCGGCCCTGGATTGTTTTTCGAGAAAAATGCGAACATTTAATACACTCGAAGCACTCATTTATTAACGAGATTTGATGAGGTATTCGGTGTATTTCATTGATTAAGTATAAAATTAACGTATATGGATGTACATCTTTCCCAAAATGCGTTGCAAAACTTAGCGATATGCTTCTTTTACATATGCCACCGGTTTTCACGATTCCAAAAAGAACGCAACTCGCAAGAAAAGATAGGACCGAAAATATATGGATTTGGACCACCATTATTTTCACATAGACCGTAATGTTAGCTCTACACAGAATAACACTTACCCTAATGCACGGTGACACTTCAAATATCCATTAAAATGTATATACGTGACGAAAAAACACAAAAATAGCAAAACAACAATGACAATAACTACTCTATGCACCAGCATTTGGCTCAAAATGAAAGTAGATGACCTTTTTTGACAACAACAGCCGAACCACACGTCATTTTGTTTAAAATTTTACCTCATACAAAGTAGTACCACTGAGCACTCTGATGACTGATTCCTTTGCTTTTTGCACCCATATCTTCGGAAATCTATCCTCAAAACAAAAACAGTAAATATACGTACCTCTTTTATGTACTAAATCAATTGCACAGTCCCAAAAAACACCACTGATGGTACTACTTTTGAGTACGACCATTTTCAACTTTGGACCTCTCTGGTTACCGGTCCAAGTCCATATTTGTTTAGTTCTGAATATATTTCATTGATATACATCAGGCCTTACACTACTGCATAAATATTCAAAAATAAGACCAAGTGGACTTAAATTTGAGGCAAGTGAGGTTTTGGGCAGGGCAATTGCCTTTTGAAAATACACTTGAAAAGTTGAACTTGCCCTGAGGCTGGGAAAATGGATTTTAAAAATATTTCCAATAAAACTGTTTTCAAACAGTCTTTATCTCTGGGAGAGCTTTCTAATTTAAATAAGGCATTCATTTTGCAATTAAAAATCATCTCAGGGCAGATGGTGAATCTCAAAATTTTATAAAAATAATAAAGACGGGACGAATCGTTCAACTGAAATGGTCATATGCCACTATTGCATTTTCCATAGGCCTACACTATAGCCTTTTGGCCTTCAATCCCTGTTTCTAAATAAGACTGGCTGAAAAAACACTTACTGTTCTTAAAGAACTATCTAATTTACACTCAAAAATGATCAGCAAATTGGAAATAATGTAATGATTTCAGCCTCTAATACTTCACTGAAGGTGTCACCCTAGAATGGCAGTAAATAAATTGTACTTTATTTACTTTCTTTTCTTTTTTAAATATTCCCTCAGTACAATTTTATCAATAAGGGGATTTGTTATGATTTTGGTAATTTATTCTAATCAGAATCTATCTTACAATCTGACTATATGCACTAATAGTAGACCCTATACTTTTTTCAACCAATCAGACGCCCCAAAACAATAGTGGTTACTGTATCTGACCTAAAGGAAAATGGTGTTTCAATTAAATGGCTCATCCATGTATAACGATGAAAAACATAAATTAACATTTAAGGACTAAGGTGTGTCTGTGAGCATTTTAAGTTGTTTCGAGCTGTTTGGAATGATAGGAAGATGTAGATCCTGGTTTTATCTGACTTTAAAAGACTTCCAGACCTTGCAGAGTAAGGCCAACAGGCAGATGTGCGACTTATGAAATTAATCCGTCTTTTTGGAGTGTTTTTCGTTTATGTCTACTATTTCCTTCGTTACTTATATTTTGTTTAGTTTAAATCCCTTTATTCTGAGGTTTATATTTTGAAAACTAGCCGAACTACAAATAGCTGTGCAGGACTACTTGATTTTGAAAGTTGGTAGTCTGCAGGGACTACTTGGGGAAAAAAGTTAGTGTCAAACCCTGCCAAAGACCAGCAGAGCTTATGGGATGACGAGTTGTCCGGCATCCGTCCGTTAACTTTTGCCTTGTTAACACTCTAGGGCCTTCATTATTAATCGAATCTTTAGGAAACTTTGCCAGTGTCTTTATATCAATGAAAGCTCTGAAAGTTTATTATTATTTGATCTTTACCAAACTTGCAAAGATTGTTAATATTAATGAAAGCTGGGACAAGTTTGAAAACCAGCCAAATCGGTTCAGTAACACCGGAGTTATGGCCCTTGTTTTTTCTGAAAAATGCCATTTTCTGCCTTGTAAACACTAGCATTTTTGGGGCCTTTTTAAGGGAGTACGTTTGATCGTAGGTGACAAGCACATAACTGTTGAGTCCTTTTATTTTTTGCATTAAAAGAACGAAGTGCCTGGCGTGGAAAAATCGTCAAATAAACAATACTGTGTTTTCAACGGTTACATCGAATTACCCATTATATTAAAAGATTTACAGTGTACAAATTCAAGTTGCATTCTCAAACTTCCTGTGGTGTAGTGGAAACATATCATTTATTGGTATGAGACCTTGGTTCGAATCCAGGCAGGTAGAAAATTACATGTAACTTTATTTGCTTGCACATTGTAAATTTTGTCGGTGGTAAAAAAACAAAACAAAAACACTGAAATTAACAATATCTTTTTGAAAAAGGGGTCAATTCCTTTTCTCCATAGAACCATACATGTATGCATATGTTCATTTGTTTTGGTACTCAGCTGTTTATCGACAGAATTAAATCTATTGGCCTCGGGTTTTTGTGTTCAGCCATGATACACGCTGCATTATTGCATATACATGTATATATAATATATAAGAAGAGAGTGAAAAAAACGTAAATCATGACATTGTCTCCCATATTTACTCACACTGTGCGTGATTTACAATTTTTAGCTCTAGAGATCAGAGATCAGCAGAGCTTATGTCGTGGTGCGGTGTCCGTCGTCCGTCCGTCTGTCTGTCCGTCGTAAACTTTTTTTGTAGCGACTACTCCTCTGAAACTACTGAATGGATTTTCATGAAACTTTACAGAAATGTTGCCCATGAAGTCTAGTTGATCCTAGCAAAAATTCATGTTGATGTGAAATCCAAGTTGGCCGCCAAATCTAAAAATAGCATTTTAAAAAACAAGTTTGTAGCGACTACTTCTTGAAAACTGTAAGTGATATTGATATGGAACTTTTTCTAAAATGATCAGCATGACATGATGTTGGTCCTTGTCGAAAATCGTTTTGATTCGACGTTAAACGTGGCTGCCAGCGGCCATCTTTGTTTACATAGTGTTATTTAGTAAAAACTTGTAGCGACTACTCCTCTGAAACTACTCGACGGATTTCCATGAAACTTCACAGGAATGTCGCTACCGATGTCTTAATGATCCTAGCAACATTTTAGTTGGTCGGAAATTCAAGATGGCCGCCACAGCTAAACATAGATTTTCAAAAAACAAGTTTGTAGCGAGTACTTCTTGAAAACTATAAGTGATATTGATATGGGACTTTTTTCTAAAATGATCAGTAAGAAATGATGTTGATCCTTGTCGAAAATTATCTTTGTTTACATAGAGTTAAATAATGAAAACTTGTAGCGACTTCTCCTCTGAAACTTCATGAAACTTCACAGGATTGTTGCTCTTGATGTCTACATCTTGAAAACTATAAGCGATATTGATATGCGTCGTTTCCTAAAATGATCAGCATGACATGATGTTGATCCTTGTCAACAATTATTTTGATTCGATGTTAAACATGGCTGCCAGCAGCCATCTTTCTTTACATAGAGTTATATTATGAAAACTTGTAGCGACTACTCCTCTGAAACTACTTGACAGATTTTCATGAAACTTCTCGGGAATATTTCTCTTGATGTCTAATTGATCCGTTTTGTGGGTGGGGGGGGGGGGGAGGGGTTGCAAGGGTCTGCACATAGTAGACGGCCCAGTTGACCTCAGACGGTTCACTTTCCCAGTTAGTGAACTCTCCCTGGAGAGTCTTACCACAAGTGTTTTTCCATTGATATTCATGTTACAGTCAAATGTATCAGGATGAGTGCTGTGTGTATCCTTATTGCTGTAACTACACCAAGCTTACTCTATAACTGAAGTGTAGTGTTCTACCTTCGTTGTTATGTGATTATTGTGTAAGCTATCCGTAATAATTATACAGCCTAATTACACCGTGATTTGATCACGGAATGTGTGTTAAAATCTCTCAATGAGTATTTTAACCTAGACTAACAACAGTGTCTACTTTACCAGGAAAACAATATCCTGTATGCAAAAGATCTTTCGGAATAAAAAAATTCCTTCGTCAGCTGCTATAAAGAAGCACCGTTGTGTTTCAGTATAGGCGTTATAGCCTAAATACACGTATACGCACTATTGCGCAATTTAAATTGTGTATTTTTGTGTAATCAAATGTGTGGTCTCGGTTGTTACCGTGGCCTTTATTTTATTGTCTATTTACTTCCAATGTTAAAATGTATACCTATGAAACAATTTCCAATATTTGTTTATATCAGAATATTTACAGGTTGACATTCAGTAATCGATTTATGTTAATTGCAACTGAAGCTATTTCAGTCACCCAGTATACAGTACAGTATAGTGTAGTTTGTTGTATTAGTAGCTACGTGTTGTAGACATGTATTGTCAGGTGTCCTGAGCTATTTATTACATTTATTATTTTTATTGCACCTTGGCATAGTTGTGCGATGTGTAGTTATCATTTTATGTAATAGAGCCACTTTCTTCATATACTTAATGTATTGTCACTACAATTAGATTACTGCGGTCAATCTCCAGTATTCGCCCTACTATAGCGTGGGAGTTTTTAACAGCATAACATTCACCCGAAGTGAATATAGTCAGTATAATGCGAGTCTGTTTCCCGCGTACTATACTTTAAGAAGTCAAAAACAAGTTTCTGACTTATATTTTAAGCAAATGCGTGTTTGGTTACCGCTTTAACTTTGCTTTGAGTATATTGCGTGTTTGGTTACCGCTTTAATATACTGCTTATTCGCAAGCAATTATGAGTTTGGTTACCGTTTAAATTGCTTGTATTACTGATTTCAATTTCACCAAGGGATTAATTGATTTTTTCAGTGTGTAGTCGATTGAACTCAACTCGGCCGGAAATTCAAGATGGCTGCCATGGCTAAAAATAAATTTTCAAAAAACAAGTTTGTAGCAACTACTTCTTGAAAACTGCAAGTGATATTGATATGCGTCTTTTCCTAAAATGATCAGTATGACTTGATGTTGATCCTTGTCGAAAATTATTTTGATTCGACGTTAAACATGGCTGCCAGCGGCCATCTTTGTTCACATAGAGTTAAATAATGAAAACCTGTAGCGACTACTCCTCTGAAACTACTTGTCGGATGTTCATCAAACTTCACAGTAATGTTGCTCTTGATGTCTTATTGATCCTAGCAAAACTTCAGGTCGGCCGGAAATTGAAGATGGCCGCCACGTCTAAAAATAGATTTTCAAAAAACAAATTTGTAGCGACTACTTCTTGAAAACTATAAGCGATATTGATATGGGACTTTTTCTAAAATGATCAGCATGACATGATGTTGGTTCTTGTCGAAAATCATTTTGATTCAGTGTTAAACATGGCTGTCAGCGGCCATCTTTGTTTACATAGAGTTATCTAGTAAAAAGTTATAGCGACTACGTCTCTGTAACTACTCAACGGATTTTCATCAAACTTCACAGGAATGTTGCTCTTGATGTCTAATTGATCCTAGCAAAGTTTCAGGTCGACCGGTAATTCAAGATGGCCGCCATGGTTAAAAATAGATTTTCAAAATACAAGTTTGTAGCGACTACTTCTTGAAAACTATAAGTGATATTGATATGGGACTTTTTCTAAAATGATCAGTATGACATGATGTTGATCCTTGTCAACAATTATTTTGATTTAAAGTTGAACATGGCCGCCAGCGATCACCTTCGTTTACATAGAGTTATATAATGAAAACTTGTAGCGACTACTCCTCTGAAACTAATTGACGGATTTTCATCAAACTTCACAGGAATGTTGCTCTTGATGTCTAATTGATCCTAGCAAACTTCAGTTCGGCCGGAAATTGAAGATGACCGCCACGTCGAAAAATAGATTTTCATAAAACATATTTGTAGCGACTACTTCTTGAAAACTATAAATGATATTGATATGGGACTTTTTCTAAAATGATCAGCATGACACAGGAATGCTGATCTAGCTATCAAAAACCTATCAGTAGAGCTTCAAGGTCATTGACCTCTTGTTATTTTTTATTTTTACACAGTGTATATGCAATAGTACAGGGTGTATGTTGACAAACCTGCAGTAATGGTGTATTAGCTAATATTCTAATTTTGTAGGCAACTTATCCAACATATACATGTAAGCACCCAAAACAAAAACCTGTCCAGACATCATGCTTCCATTTTCTTCGGACAGCAGAATAATTTTCATAAACAATTAATACATGCTAGAGAATTCGTTACCAGTACTTTCAGGACTTTGATTACCAGAAGGAAATCCCTAACACTGTTGGAATATAAAAGGTAAACAAGCAAAATTTTACGCAAGCGTAAAATAGCTGCCGAGAGGAAATAGCATATCTGGGTAGGGACTTGAAACGAAGTTTAACATAATAACATATCAAGTCACGAGTGTTAAAACAATATTGAAAAAAAAATGATGTTGACGTAAACACGCCACGAATGTTTTTTTTTCTTACCAGACACATTCTTCCAGAGTTTTACCACTAGTTGTTCCTACCAAACATTTTGAATTAAGGTGGGCGACCTCGCTTCTCTCTGTTCAAATACCTTGATTTGCTTTACATACTTATTACAATTCAACTTTGGAGCACGACGTGCTAGAAGTACACATCAGCACAGAAATACAGGTGTTCACATGTAAGGGATGCGTGTGCGTTAGCGTGTGCATTACAACAGAGATAAACGTCTCACTGCTAACAAGTGTAATTATAATATTGCGTTATTAAAGTGAAAAGCTCAAAGAAACTGTTCATTGCTACCTTACCATTACATGTGCAATTATGAAAACCATAAACCCATCGACTAGTGTATAACACGGCGGTATTTACGAGAATATCGCATTATAAATGGTGTTATTCCATAAAAAGGTATTATTCCATTAAAATACAGATTTGCACTTATTCCATTCCAATACTTGCGGTTTCATTCAGTTTCACTTACGGTTTCATGCTCCGTAAAAATTCGCGGACGTGAAGATCCCGGAAATATTGCCGAATTCTACACTTTAGTAGACTGCTCTAATAAAACGTCAGTTGAGGCAATAAAACGGCATTCTTTGAACATTGAAAAATATGTGTTTATACCATTCAAGTTTTTTAGACGGGTTCCCTAGGAATTGAAGTTGTAATGCATGCTTATTGTCGGCTACATGATTCACCAGTGTGATTCACAGTCTGTTAACCATATACATATTCTAAATCAATATAAGAGTCAGCTGCTTTCGGCAGCTGAATCAACTGATAGTCAGCTGCCTTCGGCAGCTGAATCAACTGCATCAATTTTCCTAAGTATTAAAAAAAGTAAAAATCTGTTAAAGAACAACTATTTTTTAAGTTTGGACAATGTATCTACCTCATATATATCCCCATAACAAAGTTACTTCGTGTTTAAATTCATCCATCTGTTGTCCCAGAATGTAGACGCTGCTTCTACTGGGTCACACGAGTTCGGACTATTCCATTTTTTTCTGAAGGGGTATTCATAAAAAGGCATTGCCTAGCACATACCGTACTTCCTATAATAAAAAGCATTTACTCTGCCAAGCCAAATTCTCGATGATTGAAAAAAGAGCGATCATGGACTGGCTTTTATTTATATTCCCCCCCCCCCACACACACACTCACATACAAACCCACACCCCCCCCCCCCCCCCCCCCCAAACACACACAGGAAAAAGAACTTGTTTCTGTACTAGTGTTTAGTTTGAGTTAATAAACATTGATATTGTTTTTTGTTTAAGGTGGCAAAAGGATGGGTCCGAAGAGAAAAAAACTATAATCCAGATGGACCAAGCCTATGATAAATATGTTACCAAACTGCGATTTCACTGCCGTCATATACACAATTTTTGGACGGGAGTCTGTTATAGATCTAGCATTAAACGTATTGTTAATGTTCTTTTATATATAGTTATATATATCAATAACACTAGATGATAACGTTACCTGTTCAAAAAAAGTTCAAATACACATTGATTATTTCATGTGCTTATCTCGATCTTGTCTTTTTACCATTTGCAAGGAAATCAAAAATCTTAAGTATATGTACATTTTTAGAGTTTATACGGTACAGTAGTCATCTGATGCAATACGCAAAAGGTCGGTAAGTAAACACGTGTCCGCTACAATTATCCAATTTAAGATTTAGCTGATATTATATGTGTAAATCATGTTTACATCAATTAAACCTTGTCTGAATAAGGTTTTAATTAACTTCACAACATGATTTACCCTTAAAATATCTCATTTGGGTCATTTTTCGAATTGCCACGATAATGGGGACCCTCTATCAATAATGGAATCTTCCAAACCAATCAAAGTAGTTCACGACATCCGGTAACAAGTGATTCACCCGCCGGAGACAATTTTGTCAATGTAAACAAAGATGATTTATTACTGAATTCAGAGGTCATTGAAATCGAGAACAATTATGAATGGTCGTAGCGCAGTTCACGTTTCACCACGATATACCAAGATAATGGGGGCCATGAAGTTAGAGTTTTGATTCTCAAAATATATAGTCGTCATCAGTAGGATTTACGTATGTTGTAAATTGTGGCTGTTGCTGACGGGATAGTTACTTTGACAACTGCCGTAGCTGATTTCCCCTAATGTATGTGACCTTTCAACTCTACACACACTCAGGTACAGCTGTTATCGTATGAGTGCGGAATTGCAAGTATGTGAACAAACATCGTGGGCGGCTCTCTGACTAGTCAAAATTGTGCGGAGTGTTAAATATGCAATATTAGAAAATAACGTGAGGTGATTATTATGATGTGATAATTGTTGTTTTTTTGGATTACAATATTTCAATGTATTTTATGCATTTCCTTACGTCAATACCGACTATATAAGAATAGCTACACAATTGTTTAAGCATATAAATTATACCAATTATACCAATTATTTATAAATTAGGCATCTTAAAGGTTTTTATATTTAATTTGTTGTCAACCTTCTATGGACTGTGGCACTTGAATGCTATATAATTCAAGTTCGACGTTTATATCAATTTTCATATAATAGTAACAAGAATAATATTCAGTAATAACAGTAGTTATTTAATTGTATTGGCCTACATTATCAGTGATTGGCATTGGAGATGTTTGTTTCATCTTCTCTCTCGGTGAAGTTACACTATACTTAAAGGAGTTGATGCACTATTTTCAAACAAGGTTTATTTTAAAGGACTCCAAAAAGCTTTAAAAAAGCTGAGAGAATTATCAAAATGCCATGAAAATATAGGAGATATGATCTACTGAAAATTTGCGAAGAAACATAAATGGAGCAGGCCATCTTAAAAAGATGACGTCATCGCGCATTTTTTACCATATATGGCATATTGAGAAAATGTCTGTTAAAGCAAAGGATATAGCTACAAATGAAAAATAAGCGTACAAAGTATACATCTTACATATGTATTTTTTTAAAATCCATTTGCACTATTTTCGTTCGCTTTAAAATATATTTTGTCAATATCTCATATATGTAAAAATATATTTTGTCAATATCCCATATATGTAAAAAGGCGCGATGACGTCATCGTTCCGAGATGGCCACCTCCATTTATGTTCTTTGCAAATTTGCAATAGGTTTAAACATATTTTCTTACTGTTCTTTAAAAAGGTATGCACACGCTTTTAAAAAGTACAAGTTGATTGCCTTTCTGCAACAGATTTGTTAAACCATTTTGAAAGTTATTAACTGCATGATGTATAACATGTTTAAAAACAAACTTTCCGCAGAATGTCTACCCATTACGATTTTCATTTATTGCGAATTATTTTGTTGAGAAAGTCGTAAGGTTTAATGCATACACAAAGCTGAAGTCATTATATATTATACAAAATCCTACCTCATCTGCCACATGAAAATAAGTGAAAACAGCACTAAGCACTTGAATTCGGCTGTAAAAATTACAGAATCAAGTGATTCACTGCTTAAGCATGGGCACATGTTAAAACAAAAGCAAGTTAAATCCAACGCTTATTAAATTCTCGACATGTCAAGTGAGAATGTGTCGATTCTAACGGATGGCGGGAGGTATACACTACTGGAACAAATGTAATATTTGTTTTGTGTTTGTTATTGTCTTCGATGATTGAAACAAGCAATATAAAAGTGTACACAGTTGGCACATGTAAAAACAGTCAACCTTACAGTGTTATGTAATGAAAATAGTACACACTAAATATTAATTAAAAAACACAACATACATTGTAGAATAGATACATGTTGAAATATAGCATTTTAAAAAACTTTCAAGAAAATATAGTTTTATCAAATAAAATAAAATAATTGTCCTACCTACCACCTACCCATTGATTTTTTTTGCTGGGTAGGTAAAGGGCAAACACACAATATTTTATTTTAGGCATAAGCGATATCTTAACAGACCAAGACTATGAATCGGATGAAATAATAACGTTTGCAATTTGAATGAAGATTAATTATTTATATGCTTGGCACTGGAATCATGTACAGTCAACTGTCCGAATATAATTTGGCCAGCAAGCATGTCCAAACATCGTCTGAATGTGTGTATCGTGTTTTGTGAACATCTATATGTATATTTGTCACACAAAACTCTAAAACATACAATTTAATGTTGTTTGAATTTAGACTGGTTTGTGAAAAAACGGTTTTTATGAAACGTCTCATACCTGGAATTGACTGTGTCGGCTCTCGTTGGTATAAATTGTTATTACTTTCTAAACAAAACTAAACAACGCCTCGGGGTTGGACGTGTAGGGGGAGGGGAGGAGGAGGGGTGGGAGATAAGAATATTTGAAACCACGACATTGGTTTAGAGATTCTGTTTAAACGAGTGTCAGCCTAATTATTGTGTTCAGATTTTATTCCTAGTTAAGTACTCCGCTTACAAGTTAAACGCTCAACAGCACATGAACTAATACCAGCTTGACGGTTAAATACGGTGTTCGTTATTACAGCTATCCATGACAATGAAAACGATGTTTTTAAGTCGGCATTTTTGGGAAACTATTGGTGCTTAGCCAATATATGTCTGATATGCGTTACATTAAATACATGAGTTTGATGATCACCCAATAATATGTTTTAAGCATGTATATAAGTTGTGTTGTAACAGCAGTACGCATTAAACACCCCAACTGTACCATATCAGTAGACCATGCCGCAGTATAATCACATGAACCAGAGACTTATTTTGTATGCCAGATACCTTAAAGCGGAATGGCCACCCTTTTTGTAGTATTATCAATTAACAAATGTAACTCTTAAACATCATATGAACATTCCTTGATAGTACCGTAGAGAAACATATATTGAAAACCCCTACTAAGTTGTATGTAAAAATAAGTATTATTTGCATGACGTAGATACTACTTTTACCACTGCGTGACTGCAAAGGGAAATGAGGTAAATCGGAATTGTATAGCTGCACAACTGTTGCCAGACAAATGATAAATACATTTACCTGTGGATTAATTTACCTGTTCAACGTTTTCTACGTCATCAAATAAAATCGTATTTTCGCTTTTCACAGATACTAGTGTGTGTATTGTAAATACCTATTGTTGTGTATTGATTTCGATTTAAATAAACATAAACATTTTCATAAAACAAAACATGGACAGAGAACTTTAACGCTGTGCCGATGTAATAAAGTGAGCTTTCTGAAAACATCTTGTTTTCTTACGACTTGCCCTTAGAGGCGAGTCCATGTATTATGTCAGCTTTTGTGTAATCGATACAACTGGTTCAATTATTGCACAGACAGGTCGTTCCTTTTAAAATGTTTTTTTTAAATTTATATCCATCATCCATGTATATCTCAACAATTGAATATCTCAACACACGTGGTTATAGTCTTCAGCTTTTATGTTCAATTTTGACAAATACGTACACTACTTTATATAGTGCAAAGTATAAACTACTGCGTGAAAGTACACATTACGATGATCTGCATCTATCCGTAGCACGATATCGCGCACGGTGTTTCCCCGTGTGCACGCAGGTATTTCTGAAATAGAAATTGCTCAACATTTTAAATTAAATTCTGGATAATTTACAACTGCCGTATCCGCATATATTAAATAGAGCACGTTCATTAACTATAATTGCTTAAATATTGCAAGGGGTGCTGTTGCCTAGTATATAGCGTGATAGACTGATGGTTAACGCACATATGAAACGTTTTTTTAGCAATGGGTGATTCTTTAGCGCACAATCAAAAACGACCTAAGAGTGGTTTCATTAAATATAAGGCATATTATGTCAGTATAATTGTAATGCTATCTTTACGTTGACATGATGGCGGTTATAAAGATAATATGCATGCAGAATCTTATAAAAAAATAAAAATTATATTAAATATCAGCATATGTGTGTGTTATAACTTCGTCAATATTCTAGTTTTTCACAAAATGTGCACTATTTATTAAGTTAGTATAGACTTGTCACATACTAACTAGATAGTTAAATTTTGTCATTTTTTTCAAATCTGTATTGTGATGTAGAAAGTCTGTGACAATTCTCAAAATGCTACCATTATGAGACTTGTCACAGACTCACTACGTTACAATATCTTTGTTATGTAATATTTATTCTGGCACAAATCAAATAGTTAAACTTAACAACGTATAAAGATATATCATACCCATAGTGAATAACCCAATAGGAGCGCTGCGTCCGTCGGTTATGTCGGTTATGTCAGTTATGTTGAAAAAGTCACCACCCGATTCGCCACGGATACAAATAGCCAACAACTGACGCTGCTGGTTTGTAAAATGAAGCATTGCGTGACCCCGTGGGTAATGCCATCGAAACGTTCCATTTCTGCAATCTTTAGGGACTTGCACATCGAACGTAAAATCATCACTCGCTGGAATACCACTGCAAATACAATTATGCGCACAACTTTTAGACATGTATTGAAAGCAAATCCCGCTGTAAATAGATTATAAACTATATCACCTGCCCCAAGTGAACAACCCAATGGGACGTCTGCCTTTGTCGATTACATCCGTTTACTCTCCCCCTCATAGTATCGCTCATGAACAGACTAAAAATAAGTTTTTTTGTTTGAATGATGTTTTACACATTTAAGGCCATTTATGACGCTTTGTTTTGTGGTGGAAAGATACCTCCTTATATTTCCTGGGTAGAACTAGTACTGTACCCCAGCTGTCCGTAGGAACTGAAAATAAGAAGAGTCTGCTGCTTTCCGGTCTTGTTTGGGTCGTTGCTTTTGAAGGATCCGCCTTTCCGAATTTATTTATATTATCAAGTCATCACGGATGCAAATAGCCATCAACTGTCGTTGGTGATCTGTAATAATAATTACTTCACTGCCTGGTACGTGTTTCTGTTTGTTTTGTTTGAATGGTGTTTTATGTCTTTGTACATGTTTAGCCATATGGCGGTCGATTTTCTTGTGGTATAGACATATCATCCCATTTTTTCCTGGGTAGAATCTAGTATTGTATACCTCCCGCTATCCGTAAGAAACATGTTTCTGTTTCTGTAATAATTCATTATAAATAAATAATATACAAAAAAATTCAATAAAATTCAGCGTTTGCGTCGGAAGGTATGTGTCCCGTTTTCATCTTTATTTTCTATAGTTTTTCTAAGAAATAATCCTGCACGCGCGATCAGGGAAAGTCCAATGTCTGTAGGTAAAACTTTGATCGATCTCACAGATCTTCCGTTTTCATACCACAACCAGCAATCACAATCAGCGGCGTTCACAGTCAGCGTTTTTCATTAAAACAAATCGATAGCTATTTTGGTGCTTGAAAGCCATTTAGAGATAACCGAGCTATTCCATTTAGAAAATTTAAAATGTATGTCAATATCGTGTAAAATGTGTTAAACATCACTTTCTAAATGACTTTGAAAACAATGAGAGGATGTCACACGTCATCAACTGTTCATCTTTCCACTTTGACGTTGACATGAAGGATCATAAGAAGGATCACATACTGCATGTATACCTTCACGTGTTTATACTATTATTGGAGAAACGCCAAATGAATTGCAAACCTATTTAGATAATTTAAAAGTATATTGGGATAAATGGTGATTAGAGGTAAATATTGAGAAAACAAAAGTGATGGCGTTTAAAAAAGAGGCATCTTAACGGAAAATGAAACATGGGTATATAATGAAAAAAAAGTTGGAAGTGGAATTTTGCGTTAATTATGTCGGAAATGTTTTTAACTATACTGTGACGTTTAATCTAATCAGGAAACACTTGCAGAGAAAGGCTTAAAAAGAAGGATAAAAAAGCCGTTAAATATCCTAATCGCAAATATAAAAAGGTATCATTTCAAACCTAAAACATGCTGTCAAAGTTTTGATGCAATTGTGCGGGGGTAGGGTGGGTAGGGCGGCTATTCTTTATTATGGAGCAGAAATTTGAGGGTTTACATTGAAAGATATATTTAACATTTTGTAATTGTTGTTGAAAGTTGAAACGTCATCTAGTAATTGCAATGCATTTGAAATACTTTTATTAGACATTGATTCCCAAACGTTCCTTTGCTTTTTGAAAGTGTTTTCTTGTGTGTGTGTTTGCTAAAATTATGGTGGTCGAATGTTATTTACATGCATTTGAAACAGAAATATTTGAATAGTTATGAACCATTTGGTAGTCGATCGATAGCCAAGCACCAAACTAATGGTCATCAGGCGATTTATTTTATCATTCAAAATGGGTGACGGTGGTTGTGAACTCTGAATTTGGTTTTAAAACGAGAGGTTTTTGAAATCGGCGTATATTATATTGCCAAAATATTGACCTTCCGTATACCATATAGAACTATATTTCAGTAAAACGATGAATATAACGCTGTAGGTGAAATAATGCTGTACCTATAATTTAATGTAAACACTGTCCGCCATCCAAGTCTGGCGGTAGCCTATTGTCAACCCTTTTTGTGTTTGTGAGGTCATATGCCTTTATCTTTGGACTAGGGGCTTTTCAAGCCCTAGTCCTTAGCAGGCGACAAAATTCGAGCACGCTAGAAGCCGCAACAGATCGTCAATGACGAATGTATCAC
Source organism: Cyrtodaria siliqua (assembly GCA_037043455.1). Classification (NCBI taxonomy): domain Eukaryota; kingdom Metazoa; phylum Mollusca; class Bivalvia; order Adapedonta; family Hiatellidae; genus Cyrtodaria; species Cyrtodaria siliqua. Next base: position 111,496 of record JAWPHD010000908.1, read on the forward strand.
TACGCTAACAGACAGAGCGTCACCTGTCATTTTGATTGGGTGTTCATTCGCATAAAAGAGTTAAACACATCCCACTCATTGTATTCATATTCATAGGGGCCCTGGCCTTGTGTAGAGAAGAAATAGTTCTCTGGATCAGACAAATACCATCTAAATCGTAAATAAGCTGTGGGAAATGGAAAGAAAATTGAAGAAAGTGATGTTTGGGCCTATACTTTCTACTAAGACAAGAAACAAGATGATATATTTTAACCTGAAATATTATAAACCCTGATTCCAGCTTTGCAAACCTGGAATAAAGAAGCTCATTTGCATAATTATGTCGAAAGGACCAATGCTTACGAGCAAAAGTAGTTATTTTTCAGCAAAAAATAATAGAAGTAAACATTTGCGATATCAGCGGGAAAATGGAACATCCGTCACCTAATGGAGACAATCTTAAACAAAGTCTTCGTCAAAATGTTATAATTGATGAATTTACCAAGTGTATTACTACGCTGTAGAAGCGGCATTTCAGACGCAATAGACTGAACTGATCACGCGTTGATTGCATGATCACTATTAATCGAACGGAGAAGATTTTTTTCGAATCCGACTTTGTAAAGATATGAATAATGTTGCTCCGAATTAATAAATGATGGAATACATACCACAATAAAAAAATATGTAAACAATAATAAAATTAGATGTATTTTTCAAAAAAGGACAACTCATACGGCCCATATTTCTATCCGGTGCAAGCGTCAGAATTTAATAATTGCATTCTGATCCCTTCGAACTTAATAAGACGCTTTCCGCCAGTATTGTCAACAGGTCAGTGCATATAATGTTCATAAATGCACTTACACCATGTACACTCACATTTCCAAAGCCCCTAGTCCATCAGTGCTTCTAGCACTTTGATTTGTTAACATTCCCATTCATGTTTGTCCTTTTGCGTGTTTTTGGGTTTACTGTGTTCTCTGAAAGCTGCATTTCCTGTTCGACTTTTATACCATTTTTAGTTAAAGCCATTATACTTATATGAGCCTGCGATGTGGGATAGTAGTCTAATAGTTCACAGGCTTATATTTATATGAGTCTCACTCGTTTTATACAGGTCTAGTTTATAACGCCATTATATGATGTTATTAATTAAGTGTTTTTATACTGGCCGAGTTATTGGTCCAATAACATTATTTTGACATGATTTGCGGATATTTATGCTGCGTTAATTTTATTTATAGGTTAATAAGCGAGCGTGAATGACGTTAACTTGAATTACTCACTTAAAACACGTATTGCTGAGTTTCTTCATATTGGCCTTGATAGTTTCATATTGGCCGACTTCTGGTTCATACTGGCTGAGTTTGCGTCGTATTGCGTGTCGAATTTCTTGTAAAACACGACCAATATAGTTTAGTTAATTAAATAATAGTATTACAATCTCATACTTGTGTTATTTGTCTGGCATTATGCTATTATATTAATATGAAACCCACATATGGTATACTAACGCCATTACATTTGTATGGGCCTAAGATGCGTGGTATTGGACTAGCATTTAATGCCAGTATACTTATGTGATCTTTACTTGTTGATATTAGTCTTTTATTTAAATCCAATATAGTATGCGCCTCATACGTTTGAAATTGGACCAGCTTTTAACATCATATATAATACACATCAAAGGTAAATACGCCATATTGAGACACCGTGCTGTTGTTTTTGTAATAAATATGTATTGATTACTTGAAACAAATCACTAATCGTATGTAACATTGCTATTGATGTCGGTAAGTATGATTTCTTCAAAAATATTTTGCTTTGAAATATTTCGAACTTCTTGAAATATACATATATATTTGTAACAAATCACCGATTAGTCGAATTCAAAAGGAGTATGATAATGGACGTATGGAAACGGTCGAGCACGACACATACGAAATATTGCTGTCTCGGTTTGATTGAGACTGTTCATGAGCGGTAGTGATATATGTTAGCTACCGCTCACGCCCTCTAGGCCCGGGTTGAGCAGAACTCAATATTCATAAAATCAACAGCACAAAATGTTAACCATCCCGATGATGGCATGCATATGGCGGTGGACATGGAGGATACGTCTTCTCCATGTCGTACGGCGTATGGTCCCAGTATCTAAAAAATGAAATGCCCCGAAGAGCGAAATAAGTTTACATATAAGATAAATAATGATTAAAGTAAGGCTTACCCTCCATAGCCTGGTTTAACATCACAAGGACTGTCTAAAAAAAAAAAAGGCTTCAGATAGGCCCAGCATCCATAGTACAACAAGGGCTCTCATTGTCACCATTGCTTTGAAATAGAACATCTGACTAACAATCTTATTTCACAAAACTAATAAACAGATAAGAAAAATAGAATATTTATACGTTACTTTCTGATAAGATGGAATGTGTTGACAGTATTTACTGACATAATAATGACAGATGTGAGTGTGTGGCAAAAACAAGTTGTTTATCATAAAACCACAAAAGCGGATTCTTCCAGTTATATTCGAGAAATGATTGAGCGAGTAGGATCTTACTAAGACATGTTTGTATAATCACCTTAAATATTTATGAGGATTAATTAAATATGATAATGAACTGTACAATATGTATTCTTTATAATATATTCAATGTTGTGTTCTTATATATACACATATTTTGTTGTGACAGACTGCTTGAATTAGGGAAGACATTCGCACGACATCCGCATCCTGATATATTCGAATATTATCGTCACGACTGTCGTACGGACCGCCTCACCTCAGAAACATAGCCTTCGGCTTGTTTCGTGGCATACGAATATCAGTAGGCTTTTGCACCATATAATACTAGTTTATTTACATATACACATGTCCCCGCAAAAGAAAGGAATAAAGGAATAGTCAATATTTGTAATGGTTCTGCACAGATATTAATTCTTAATACTTTTAATACTTCTCAGGTTCTAAAGTTTGTTTTACAACATGACGCTTACATGTCCGAAAAACGAAATATTATCATATCAAACTGCGTTACAAAAATGTTCAACATTGGGGTCCGTCCAAAGGGTAGCTTTGTGTATAAAATGCTCAGATCCAGTCATTGTTAAAACAAGTTGGCTCGTTTTAAAAAGTACGCAATGTCATAGAACAGATGTATATACTAGTATTTTATAGATAATAATATGAAACATATATTTATTATTAAATAATAAAATGTTGGTAAGGAAAATATATTTATTAATATTAATGTTTTATAGTCGGCGCTGTGGTGTTCATGTGTATATAATACTGAATTAGAATTGTAATCGTTTATTACAAGGCATACACATACTAACAGTTAGATGAAGTAGTGGGCTGTAAATACATTTTTATGTTAATAACTATCAGAACCAGACCACAGTTTTAAAGTTAATCACAACGTTTATATATGCATGTGTACACGTTTTAATCAATTTGATGACGTAAACGACGTCACTAACATATCTTTACATATATATAAAAATCTACATTTTACCATTGCGCTAAAGAAGTAAAATCATTTCCGTTTGAAAATACATATGCTTAAAAGGATTCTTCAGAGAGATACAGCATTTCCCAAACTTGCGGACTTCTGCATCTTTAAACGTATTTATGGATTCATCTAAAGCTATTTTCAACAGTTTCTTCATACTTGTTTCTTATGAACAACTTCTTTTAAGGTTTAGTACATAGCTGTACATATATGTCTATCCTATACATATTTTAACTTTAAAAATAATAGGTCACCAAGTTAAACTAAATATATGACCCACATTCCGTTTTTGAAAATTTTATAATTTCTGTACATTCTAAATTAGGCAAAAAAAAAAAGAAATTTAGTAACAAAAATCAAGTCGAATTACATTAGTTTTATGTGATCCTGTTCTATGTATATATGAAGAATAATGCAAATAAAGAGGAATACTACCTTTATTGCCTTGCATATCCTCGGACATGAAGGACATATTTTGGTGGGAAAAAGAGACATTTAGAGAAAAAAAAGTGTTGATATAAACAACATTTTTCAAAACGTCTTTAGAGTTAGTAAATATCGTATACTTAAGATAATTAAAATAAAAATAAATAATAAAAAATAACATATGTCACCATCATTGTGTTTGAGAAAAAGGAAAAATGTATGGGTTTTTGAGCAAAAACAACAGATTTTTCTTTCTTTAACTGTTAAGTGCTACATTCCCCATTTTTATTTAAATGCACATGTATAAAAATAGTATACAGTCATCAAGACAATAGTAGATTAAGTCATAATGATTGCCTTTCAAGCCGACATACATGCGCTAAGAATGACAAAAAAGTATAATGCATGCGTTATATGTAGACGATTTTAATAATAGGTTAGTTTGTGGAGGCTTTATTCAAGTCACATACCTGTAGTCGTCGATATGGAGATGACAGGTAGGTAAAGTTAAGAATTAAAAGATACTGTATGAATACAGATAAGTTTTTATTTGGTCTTAGATATCCATATTATAAATGTTTAAGTGAACATATTCAAGTATTTTCAATTAAACGCTTTACACCTGAGCTATTACAAAGGGAATTTCAGTGACCATACTACAATATAATAAAAAAGTCGTATTTACAAGTGATTATCATATTGGCCCTATTTATGTTCATGTTTTAGTTGTATTCAGGCTCAAAACCGCTTCGGAGTTGCCGTTAAGGCAATCAGCTTTGCATTTTAAATGAATTACAAATGATTTTCTAGAAACTATTTAATTTCTTTACTGATTTACTTCATTACAATACTCAAATATAAATGGGTGCCGAAAAGTCTAGGGTAAAAATTAAAAGAGATGACGAAATGGTTTGATGCCGAAACGTCTAGGTGCCGAATCGTCTAGGTGTCGAAATGGTTTGGTGCCGAAACGTCCTGAATCGATCTTGATCACACAGATGCAAAAACTTGAGAATTGTCTGCATTTATTAATAAGAATTGTTCATGACCTGATGATTGGGCCCTGCTTTAATTAGACTAATATACTCTATACACAAAATGCTATGGCGGCTAAACCAATAAACCTCTCCGTGATCTGCATCTTAATGATGAAAAAAATACTTGATTGATCCAATAACTTCATTATCTAAACAGATAATTAGGTTCAAAGTAATCAAATATAGTGGAAAATATATAAAAGTTTGAAGAAGTATGTTATTTGTGTACATATTCGCTCTTAGACAGATATGTGGGAAAACAATGCGCATAAACAACTATAGATGATGTCTTTAAAATGACTTCAAAATTAATCATTTTACTAATTTATATTTTAGAAATTACAAACTATAAACAACCACCAACAGAAAAAACATGTTTCTATAAGCAGTGATAAGCTGAAAAAAACATACACAGCAAGCAAATACGTCTGCTTCATAACAGCAAAACATAGTGATCAGGATTAATAGCTCTAAGCGATTGATATTTATTGAGTCATGTAGGGATTGTGCATTATCAGTGATATTCATGAAAGGAAAGCGTTATTTGAAATCATATTTAATAATTATTATGTATTTCGTTTTGTCATTTATTATGTGTTATGTTATAGCCGATATTTACCCAATAATTACTGTGGCTCTCTTTGAAGTTTGTTTTGTGCTTTAAATATCGGTTACATTATGTCTTTATTGTAACATAAACCGAGCATAAACAGACATTTTGCACATTTATATCAGGCAATTAAACATTCATTGACTTACTGTTTTATGCCTGTACTAAGCTCATAATGGGAGAAAAACAATCCGTCATGAGTTTATTCATGCGAGATATGAAAATATCAACCTCGGGATCAGAAATGAAACCAGAAACTCGACAGAGCCGTCTCTGGTTGCACTTCTGACCCATTGGTTGATATTTCAATCTGTCACATGGATAATCATGATGAATTATTTTATTCTTTTCCATTAAAGTCATCCGGCCATGTTTTGTTTCATGCACATGTTTATGTTAATTTAAATCGAAGTCAATACACAACAATAGATATTTACAATTCACACATTGCAATATCTGTGAAAAGCGAGAATAATTTTATTTGATGAGGTAGAAAACTTTGAACAGGTAAATTAATCCACAGGTAAATATATTTATCAATTATCGGGCAATAGTTGTCAGATAGACAATTCAGATTTACCTCATTTCCCCGTGCAGTCACGCAGTGGTAAGTAAAATTAGTATCTACGTCATGCAAATATTATTTTTTTTACATACAACTTAGTAGCGGTTGTAAATATATGTTTCTCGTCCGAGACTATCAAGAAATTTTCATATGATGTTTAAGATTTAAATTTGTTAATTGATAATACTACAAAAAGTCTGGTCATTCGCCTTTAAGGATATAAATCGATTACGAATATCGTACTATTTTGAAGAAAACAAAATCGAAAAGGAAAACAAATGATATACGTTTCAATTGTTAATAAAGTAGCCAAAATCAATTCCACACTGTCGGAATGTAGCGATGGTATATAAGAAATATATTTATTAAAATGCGCGTATCGCACTATTTAGAAGTTACATATTTCGAAACATGGTGTTCATGACTGTAATCTTAGTAAAACCAAACGAAGGGCTGTTTATTTCAGGCAAAGTCAGTAGATGAATGGAAAAACGTATACAATATGATAGGCAATATAAGTATATAAAGACGATAGGCAATATAAGTATATAAAGACGATAGGCGATATAAGTATATAAAGACGATAGGCGATACAAGTATATAAAGACGATAGGCAATATAAGTATATAAAGACGATATTTGATACAAGTATATAAAGACGATAGGCAATATACGTATATAGAGACGATAGGCAATATAAGTATATAAAGGCGATAGGCAAATTCAGTATAAAAAGACGATAGGAATATAAGTATATAAAGACGATAGGCAATATTAGTATATAAAAAGCGATAGGCGATGTAAGTGTATGAAGAAGATAGGTGATGTAAACGTGATGTACCAGCCTTAACAACACCTTTATACACTTTGTTCAATCGCTCCATATTTTTGAAAGACGGCACTATTCGAACCATAGGTTGGTATATACAACAAGTCACGGATCTACTATTACAGTAATTATACGGGTATTATGTAACATATTCAAGTGTTTACCAAGCTCTTGATTGTCTGATTGACTCGACATCTGATGCAGTATAATTTGATTTTGAGAAGGCGTTGACACCGTTCGTAACGCACAGAACAGATTAGAAAGAAACCAACGTTATTGTACCATTTGTAATCTAATGACATCGAAGATGAATACCATTTTGTTTTGATTTGTCCTGTATATGATAATATAAGAAGAAAATACACTAAAAAGTACTATTATAAACGTCCCAAGTGTTTTAAAATTCATAGCTAATGAAAACACGTAATAAGAAAAGAGTTGTTTAATTTATCGTGGTTTATAAAGAAGCATTTGATTCTCGTAATGATTTATTGTTTAATCAAAACTATATTTATCTCGAATGAAAACTATTATAAACTAATTATTTATGTTATTGCTTTTGTGATAATGAGAACAACATTGTCTTTTTAATTTACTATTTAATTTAATTTGCGTAAGTTAAAGTTCAGTGTCATTTCCACATATTTATTCAATTATTTAATATTTCAAATTATTCAATAATACAATTTATATGAAACTATTGTGCAAACTTATGATTTTGTTGTGTTGTTTGTTTTGTTTATTCTGTCACGAATATGTTTGCATATTATATATGATGATAAACTTGTAAAGTTTAAATCAATAAAAATATCTGTCTGTCTGTCTGTCGTAACCTGATGTTGTTAGCTTACTACTACTGTACTACTACTGTTTAAAGGACATTTACATTTGCATACATAGACCACTTGTAAAGTTTTTTTTATTATGAACCATCAAGTGTTATACAAGGAGTACCTCAGCTCCATTTGGTCCAGACTTTTATAACATGTAGTTTTCAAAACTGCTCGATGTTCTGCCAAGCGTTCTACTAATAACACGAACATGTACAGGAAAGAACTTTGATTTTCTAAACTTTTTACTTCAAAGATGTGTTATGCCAATATGTTACATATAATATAAACATATGAACACTTTAATCTCATCGACTGCAAGCTTGATCTAAGTGTTTACCTTTTTATGCTACTAAGTGTGTCGTATTTCTCACGAAAGAGGTTAATATATATTAATATACGTAACCTGATTTTGTTTCTTGAAGAGGACTTGGCAGAGAGACATTTGAGAGTAAGTAAATCAAACCGACAATTCAGTGAAAACATATTGGATTTAAAAGAGTATGAAAGTCGACCTTTGGAAACGACCGAACACGATAAATACGAAATATTGCAGTCTCGGTTTGACTGAGACTGTTCATGAACGGTAGTGAAATATGATTTATACCGTTCACGCCCACTAGCCCCGGGTTGAGCAGAACTCAGCATTCATAAAATCAAAAGTACAGAATTATAAGATCGAATTCCAAAAAACGTGCTTATTTGTAATATTACACCAAAGATTGTCATACCTTTTTATCACCCGATATGAAGTCTATCTTCTGTTAGGCTTAATTGTGACAAGACAACACTTTGTTTGTGATGTCTTGTTTGGCCTTTTATTCAGATATAAGTTTGTTCTTTGTTTCTGTGTGTGTTTGTGGTTGGTTGACTGTCGTCCTTGAATGCTGCTTTTCCTGTTCGATTTTAATATCTTAATTTAAAGGGAAAACTATGTCTAATCCAATACAATGAGAACACATTTTATATATTCGGACAAGAGAAAGCACCGATTAAGTTGATGCCTGTAATATGCAAGGCAGTTACAAAGCACACTCACATACGTGTTTCTGTTGGTCTGGTATAATACATAGGGGACACAACATATGATATTAGGAATCACTTCCTCTGTAACAGGAGGGAAATATAATTGAATTGTTGATTAACGGGTCATAAACACATTGTCTAGGTTAGTTCGAGCCTCCCCTCTCAGAGGAGTAAGGATTCATATGAATCTGACAGAGTGGGAATGATCCATATGAATCTGACAGAGTGGGAATGATACATATGATTCGGACAGAGTTAGACGGATCCATTTGAATCCGATAGAGTGCGAAGGATCCATATGAATCCGACAGAGTGCGAAGGATCCATATGAATCTGACAGAGTGAGACGGATCCATATGAATCTGACAGAGTGGGAATGTTCCATATGAATCTGACAGAGTGGGATTGATCCATATGAATCTGACAGAGTGGGACGGATCCATATGAATCTGACAGAGTGGGACGGATCCATATGAATCTGACAGATTGGGAATGATCCATATGAATCTGACAGAGTGGGACGGATCCATATGCATCTGACGGAGTGGGAAGGATCCATATGAATATGACGGAGGGGGAATGTTCCATATGAATCTGACAGAGTGGGAATGATTCATATGAATCTAACAGAGTGGGAATATTCCATATAAATCTGCAAGAGTGGGAATGATACATATGAATCTGACAGAGTGGGACGGATCCATATGAATCTGACAGAGTGGGAATGATACATATGAATCTGACAGAGTGGGAATGATCCATATGCATCTGACAGAGTAGGAATGTTCCATATGAATCTGACAGAGTGGGAAGGATCCATACGAATCTGACAGAGTGGAAATGTTCCATATGAATCTGCAAGAGTGGGAATGATACATATGAATCTGACAGAGTGGGAATACTCCATATTCATCTTGACAGAGTGGGAAGGATCCATATGCATCTGACAGAGTGGGAATGTTCCATATGAATCTGACGGAGTGGGAATGATACATATGAATCTGACAGAATGGGAATGTTCCATATACATCTGACAGAGTGGGAATGTTCCATATGAATCTGCAAGAGTAGGAATCTGACAGAGTGGGAAGGATCCATATGCATCTGACAGAATGGGAATGTTCCATATGAAGCTGTCAGAGTGGGAATGATACATATGAATCTGACAGAGTGTGAAGGATCCATATGCATCTGACAGAGTGGGAAGGATCCATATCCATCTGACAGAGTGGGAATGTTCCTTATGCATCTGACAGAGTAGGAAGGATCCATATGCATCTGACAGAGTGGGAATGTTCTATATGAATCTGACAGAATGGGAAGGATCCATATGAATCTGACAGAGTGATAATGATAACTATGATTCTGACAGAGTGGGAATGATATATATGCATCTGACAGAGTGGGACGGATCCATATCCATCTGACAGAGTTGGAATGTTCCATATGAATCTACAAGAGTGGGAATGATACGACAGAGTGGGAGGATCCATATGCATCTGACAGAGTGGGAATGTTTCATATGAATCCGACAGAGTGGGAATATTCCATATGAATCCGACAGGGTGGGAATGATCCATATGAATCCGACAGAGTGGGAATGTTCCATATGAATCTGCAAGAGTGGGAATGATACATATCAATCTGACAGAGTGGGAAGGATCCATATGCCTCTGACAGAGTGGGAAGGATCCATATGCATCTGACAGAGTGGGAAGGATCCAAATGCATCTGACAGAGTGGGTATGTTCCATATGATTCTGACAGAGTTGGAATGATCCATGTGCATCTGACATAGTGGGACGGATCCATATGAATCTGACAGAGTGGGAAGGATCCACATACATCCGGTGACACTGCCCTACTCTTACTGTTGAATATTCTACAAGAGGTACTTTAATTGCTCGGAGGGAACACTCACATACAAGGAACAGCCAGGTCCGACGGACGAGTAACAGGATAGGTTGGCTTAAATGAAGAGAATGTCCAGAAATATGCCTCCTTTACCAGGCATTTAGAAATTGTAAAAAGTGATTTAAATTAGAAACCTATTATATTGTTACATTCCTTTTTGTTTGTTTAGGGATTCTGTTTAAACGAGTGTCAGCCCCTATTTTTGTGTTCAGTTTTTATTTCTAGTGAAGTACCCCGCTTACAAGTTGAACGCTCAAAAACACCGGTTATACGGTGTTCGTTATTACAGCTATCCATGACAATGCAAACGATGTTTTTCAGTCGGCATTTTTGGGCAAATATTGGTGCTTAGCCAATATATGTCTGATATGCGTTACATTAAATACAAGAGTTTGATGATCACCCAATAATATGTTTTAAGCATGTATATAAGTTTTGTTGTAACAGCAATACGCATTAAACACCCCAACTGTACCATACCAGTAGACAATGCCGCAGTATAATCACACGAACCAGAGACTTATTTTGTATGCCAGATACCTTAAAGCCGAATGGTCACCCTTTTTGTAGTATTATCAATTAACAAATGTAACTCTTAAACATCATATGAACATTCCTTGATAGTCCCGTAGTGAAACATATATTGAAAACCGCTACTTAGTTGTATGTAAAAAAAAATATTATTTGCATGACGTTGATACTACTTTTTACCACTTGCACGGGGAAATGATGTGAATCGGAATTGTATAGCTACACAACTGTTGCCAGATAAATGATAAATACATTTACCTGTGGATTAATTTACCTATTCAACGTTTTCTACGTCATCAAATAAAATCGTATTCTCGCTTTTCACAGATACTCCAATGTGTGAATTGTAAATATCTATTGTTGTGTATTGATTTCGATTTAAACAAACATAAACATTTTCATGAAACAAAACATGGACAGAGAACTTTAACGCTGTGCCGATGTAATATAGTGAGATTGCTGAAAACATCTTGTTTTCTTATGACTTGCCTCTAAGGAGGCGAGTCCATGTATTATGTCAGCTTTTGTGTAATTGATACAACTGGTTCAATTATTGCACAGACAGGTCGTTCCTTTTAAAATCATTTTTTTTATTTCACTCATGCATGTATATCTCAACAATTGAATATTTCAACACACAGGGTTATAGCCTTCAGTGTTTATGTTTAATTTTGACAAATATGTACACTACTTTATATATTGCAAAGTATAAGCTACTGCGCCCATGTACCGCAGATCAAGAGGTCCATCTATCCTTAGGACGATATCGCGCACGGTGTTTCCCTGTGTGCACGCAGGTATTTCTGAAATAGAAATTGTTCAACATATTAAATTAAATTCTGGATAATTTACAACTGCCGTATCCGCATATATTAAATAGAGCACGTTCATTAACTATAATTGCTTAAATATTGCAAGGGGCGCTGTTGCCTAGTATATAGCGTGATAGCTTGATGGTTAACGCACATATGAAACGTTTCTTCGCAATGGGTGATTCTTTAACACACAATCAAAAACGACCTCAGAGTGGTTTCATTAAATATAAGGCATATTATTTCAGTATAATTGTAATGCTATCTTTACGTTGACATGATGGCGGTTATAAAGATAATATGCATGCAGAATTTTTATAAAAAATTAAAAATTATATTAAATATCAGCATATGTGTGTGTTATAACTTCGTCAATATTCTACAAATTTTCACAAAATGTGCACTATTTATTAAGTTAGTATAGACTTGTCACATACTAACTGAATAGATAGTTCAATTTTGTCAATTATTTCTCAAATTGCTACCATTATGAGACTTGTCACAGACTCACTACGTTACAATATCTTTGTTATGTAATATAAATTCTGGCACAAATTAAATAGTTAAACTTAACAACGTATAAAGATATATCATATCCCAAGTGAATAACCCAATAGGAGCGCTGCGTTTGTCGGTTATGTCAGTTATGTTGAAAACGTCACCACCCAAGTCGTCACGGATACAAATAGCCAACAACTGATGCTGCTGGTTTGTAAAATGAAGCATTGCGTGACCCTTTGGGTAATCCCATCGAAACGTTCCATTTCTGCAATCTTTAGGGACATGCACATCGAAGGTGAAATCATCACTCGCTGGAATACCACTGCAAATACAATTATGCGCACAACTTTTAGACATGTATTGAAAGCAAATCCCCTGTAAATAGATTATAAACTATATCACCTGCTCCAAGTGAACAACCCAATGGGCGTCTGCCTTTATCGATTACATCCGTTTACTCCCCCCCCCCCCCCCCACCCCCTCATAGTACCGCTCATGAACAGACTAAACATATTTTGTTTGTTTGAATGATGTTTTACACATGTAAGGCCATTTGTGACGGTCGATTTGTTTTGTGGTGGAAAGAGACCTCCTTATATTTCCTGGGTAGAACTAGTACTGTACCCAGCCATCCGTAAGAACTGAAAATAAGAAGAGTCTCTTACTTTCCTGTCTTGTTTGGGTCGTTGCTTTTGAAGGATCCGTCTTTCCGAATTTATTTATATTTACCACCCATAGATCAAGTCATAGCCATCAATTGTCGTTGGTGATCTGTAAAAATAATTACTTCACTGCCTGGTACGTGTTTCTGTTTGTTTTGTTTGAATGGTGGTTTACGTCTTTGTACATGTTTGGCCATATGGCGGTCGATTTTCTTGTGGTATAGACATATCATCCCATTTTTCCGGGGTAGAACTAGTATTGTATACCTCCCGCTATCCGTAAGAAACATGTTTCTGTTTACAAATAAATAATATACAATAAGTTTCAGCGTTTGAGTTGGAAGGTCTGTGTCCGGTTTCACCGTCATTTTCTATAGTTTTTCTAAGAAACAGTTCTACATGCGCTATCAGGGAAAGTCCAATGTCTGTAGGTAAAATTTTGATCGATCTCACAGATCTTCCGTTTTCATATTACAATCAGCAATCACAATCAGCGGCGTTCACAGTCAGCGTTTTTCATTAAAACAATTCGATAGCTGTTTTGGTGCTTGAAAGCCATTTAGAGATAACCGAGCTATTCCATTTAGACAATTTGAAATGTATATCAATATCGTGTAAAATGTGTCAAACATCACTTTCTAAATGACCCTGAAAAGATTCATTAACAATGAGAGGATGTCACACGTCCTCAATTGTTCATCTTTCCACTTTGAAGATGACCTGAAGGATCAGTCACAAGAAGGATGAGAAGTGGGTGGAGGTGGTGGGGTGGCTTTTCTTAATTATGGAGCACAAATTTGAGTGGGGTGGGTGGGGAGGCTATTCTTAATTTTGGAGCAGAAATTTGAGGGTTTACAGTCAAACGAAATTGAAAGAATACATTACATTTAAAATGTTGTAGTTTTTTGTTAAAAGCTAAAACTTCAACTAGTAATGCAGGAGTCTATGGGGAGTTAGGTAGATATCCCTTGTATGTATCACGATATATTAAAATAAATAAGTATTGGTGTAAAGTTGTAAATACGAATAATATCTAGTAGTATTTACTATGTATCAATAATCATTGAGAGATTGTGAGATATGCTGTAAAAATTGGGCAAATAATGTTTAGACCCTTTTAAATGATTTTGGATTTACCTATGTATGGAATGAGCCTCTCAGTATTAATTTGAAACATGTTCATGTATTATTCAAACAAAGAGTAATTGCTTGTTTTGTAGAAGTGGTATAGTGATATTGAAAATAGCCATGTTCTAGTGTTATATAAACATTTCAAGACTGTCTTTAAATATAAATATTATCTAGATATGTTGCTATTTAAACTAAGATCGTCAATGTCAATAGTACGATTATCTTCGCTTCGCATACCTTCAGACGAAACAGGCAGATACACACAAAATAGAACTGATTGAAGTCAACGATATTGTAATATTTGTAATTCTAATGACATAGAAGACGAATATCATTTTAGTTTTTTAATTTGTCCTGTCTATAAACATATCCACAAACTTTATATTAAGGCGTATTATTATCGAAACCCTAGTGTTATTAAATTTATGGAATTGATGCAAAGTAAGAAGCATAAATAGATTCATAATGTACTCGTAGCCAAGTTTGTGAAAAAAGCATTTTTTGTACGAAATACATTAAATTATAAGTAGTTGTGTACACACATGTAAAGTATTATGTATTGTATCATGGTTTCAAGAATTAATTCGTTTATGTAATTGCCTGAGAAAGAGAGAGAGCGAGAGCACGTTCGTATGTGCGTGTATGTGCGTGAGAGGTGCATGAGAGTGTGTGTGCGTGTTGTCGTGCACGCGTGCATGCCTGTCCTGTGTTTAATTACACCGTGTATGTTATATTTTGATGACGATATACTATATGTATAAGTCGAAATAAAAGATCTGTTGTGTCCTGTTCTGTTCATAATATGGCAAGTCCTACAATTGGAGAAGCAGTTGTGTCCGCCAAAAGATAATGAAGCACACTAGATGGACATTGACACTTTGTCTAGTGGTATATTAACAATTTATTATATACGTGTAAGCGAAACTGTTTTTCTTTTGCTATTTGACTTTTCTTCAAAATTTCGGTCAACACCTTAAAAAACGGACATTTCTTCCCATTGTGTCCACACTACGAAATAATGTAAAACTTACTGTCATATACCTACGATATCATTCGTGTTCTAAGTATTGTTTATTTTGATAGTAAATTTGATTGTATGCTCACCTACGTTACGTGTTTTCTCCTTCTTTGATTATAATTATCAAATGTTAATTAATATAAATTGATCATTGGTAACGTATGTCGGTACTACACGTTTAAGCATTGTACTTGGCATCTGGAGAGCGTTTCCGTACGTCTTTAATATATATTGTAATGCATTTGAATTACTTTTATTAGACATGGTTCCCAAACTTTCCTTTGATTTTTGAAAGTGTTTTCTTGTGTGTTTGTTTGCTAAATTATGTTGGTTAAATGTTATTTACATGCATTTGAAACAGAAATATTTGAATAGTTATGAACCATTTGGGTGCACCAAACCTCACAAGTTCTTTAGGATAAATATTATGAACCATAGTTGGAAAGAAAGGGTTGTCAATGTTCAGTATGTCATTCAGATACCGAGAGGTGTCATTAAAAGCTTCAATAACATCTGCCTGGTTATCTGGTGAAAGACTCAACATGAAATCCCTTTCATAGCAAAATAAAAACGAATCTGCGACAAGTGGTGCACAGTTCGTACCCATAGGGATACCAACAATTTGTCTATAAACGGTGGTACCATACCTGACGAAAATATTATCTAATAGGAAGATGAGTGCTTCACAAACTTCATAGCAAGTCCACATAGTATAATTGTCTAAACTGCCGTTAGTGAAAAACGCTTTAATATTATTACATGCCAAAAATGTAGTATTTTCTCTAGCGAATGTTTTTGAATAAGAGAAATTAGCTTGTCTTTAATAAGATGATGTGGTAAGGTTGTATATAGTGTAGAAAAGTCATAGGTACTTAATGATGAAACTTGACCTTTATTGAAAATGTTATCAAGAACGTCTCCTGAATTTTTTATAGACCAAAATAAATTAATCCCAGAGTTTTCATAAGTTTTATCACAATATAGTTTAACGTGATCTTTAACGGCAGTAAGACAAGAAGTTAAAAGTTTGGAGATGTTTGTTGTCGTGCAGGCACTAGAATTAGAAATAAAGCGAGCCTTATATGGATTTTTATGTAATTTAGGAATCCAGTACATGGTAGGCAGTTTATTTTGCTTATCGCTTACACCAGCCTTGAAAGTAGTGCACCGAGTGATATGTGCGGAAACAACATCATCCTCAGTAGAATTAACTGGAGTATACGAATTGGTGCTGCCGAGTTCCAGAGATAAAACATTGACGTAATGTAGGCGTCAAACAATAATTACATTATTAGCTGCTTTATCTGCAGGAACTAAAACAAATTTATTATGAAATTCCTGAATTCCCGATTTTAGATTACGAAAGGAAAACCTAGGTCTCGGAGGTAGTAAAGAGGGGTTAGCATTATAAAAGTTAATACTTGTATCTATAATTTTAAGAATAGACTTTTTCCAAGTAGAAAGCGAGTTTGGGTCCGCATGTTCTCTACGACACCATTTTATACTAAAATCTTCAATGGAGTGGGCGATCTGGGCACGACAGGCATTAAAATCAATAGTTGAAGGTAATCTATATTTAGGACCTTTCGAAAACAAATGCCGAATACGTTTATCAACAATATCAAAATTACCAGTGATGACATGACCTGCTGGAGCATAGCAAAATGTTGATGTGTTGCATTCACATTCCTTAGGAGTATTAAGTACTATATTAAGGTCAGAAACTATTTTGTTGTAGTTGAAAATAATATTTCTAATAGGCTTTTTATACTTATAAAAAATTACAGGACTTTCGGAATTTTTGAAATATTTTGGGATAGAATCAACTACACGAGTATCCCGAAAAATACTAGGCATGTCAATGAAATCAATACCTTTATTAATATATAGTAGTTTTAGAAAATGCCTGACGTGATCAGACTCCTTGTCAATATGGGGTCGGAGAACATGTTGTGTGTAGCTTTGAACTATGGAAGCAGTGTTATATAAGGGTTCTGTACGAATGAAAATGTTGTCGGCTTCCTCGTCGATCAACTTCAGTGAAGAAATAGACAAAGATGTAAGCCGTGAAAGCATAGAGTGCTTTCCAGACTGTTTAAAAATAGTATGTAAATCAGCGACAGAAATAATTACACGCGATTTACGTTTGATGTTACCATTACGCCTAAGACCATGAGACCTAGATTTACGCTTTCGAATAGAAAATATAGAAAAAATGTCAATATTAGGATCTTTAGAAATATTTCCTTCTTGGTAAATATTGTCATTAAGGCCGAGTGGATAAGGCGTCTGTAAGTTTTTCATCCACTTAAGTTCTGCAATGTGTCTAGCTTTTATTTTGAAGCTTTTAGTAGCATCATTATCAAAAAATAAATACTCAACTGGTTGAACAGTTACGTAATTA
The DNA here is from genome assembly GCA_037043455.1 of Cyrtodaria siliqua. NCBI lineage: Eukaryota > Metazoa > Mollusca > Bivalvia > Adapedonta > Hiatellidae > Cyrtodaria > Cyrtodaria siliqua. Next base: position 129,292 of record JAWPHD010000908.1, read on the forward strand.
AAATTATGACCTGACTGACGAAAGTGTTGGTACAAGTAATTTTTTAACTTTTTAGGATTACTTGCATTATATTTGTGTTCACGAAATCGAACTTTTAAGGATCGACCTGTTTGTCCAACATATTGTATACCGCAAAGTGGTGCATTTCAAGTCAGAACATAAATGACGTGAGTAGTACGTCAATCAACATTTGAAGCTAGACATACATTAAACAATCTACTATTAACAGCTGATTTAATGGTGGACTTGCACGATAAAAAATTGCAACAACTGCACCTCTTAGCATTGCACTTATAAATAGAGGGAAACACCCTGCGTCTTGAATGAACTAAATGATTTCTGAAAGGAGACTTTACATGGTATTTCCTCAAAACAGGTGATCCTAGAGGAGTTACGGAAACTTTTGAGCCATTATTAAAAATCCTAGTAATATTATTAGAAGGAACATGAAACGAGGTTGCCGAATGAAGAGTTAAAGGTGTAAGGCGTACATATGGTTTAGTTCTAAGAAATGAAGAGTTATTTTGTGGAATTTGTATTGATGACGCAGAGTGTAACCGAAGAGGTGAAAGATTTATTTTTAAAGTTTTAGCTACTTTTTCTACAAATCGGTAACAAAATTTTGTTTGTAAGAATGCATTCAAATATCTTTACTAGGCAGTCTTCCACCTTAACAAAATTCTGTTAAGACAATTTTTTCTACGAATCGTTAACAAAATTTTGTTTGTAAGAATGTATTCAAATATATTTACTAGGCAGTCTTCCACCTTAACAAAATTCTGTTAAGATTCATTTTTAAAATCGTTAACAAAATTTTGTTAAGACAAATTTTTCTACAAATCGTTAACAAAATTTTGTTTGTAAGAATGTTTTCAAATATCTTTACTAGGCAGTCTTCCACCTTAACAAAATTCTGTTAAGATTCATTTTTAAAATCGTTAACAAAATTCTGTTAAGACAATTTTTTCTACAAATCGTTAACAAAATTTTGTTTGTAAGAATGTATTCAAATATCTTTACTAGGCAGTCTTCCACCTTAACAAAATTCTGTTAAGATTTGTAAAACCGTTAACAAAATGTTATGAAGACAATTTTTTCTACAAACCGTTAACAAAATTTTGTTAAGACAATTTTTCCTACAAATCGTTAACAACATTTTGTTAAGATAACGAATATCGTGCTATTTTGAAAAAAAAAAAATTCGAAAAGGAAAAAAAATGATATACGTTTCAATTGTTAGTAAAGTAGCCAAGATGAATTCCACACTGTCGGAATGTAGCGATGGTATATAAGAAGTATATTTATTAAAATGCGCGTATCGCGCTATTTAGAAGTTATATATTTCGAAACATGGTGTTCATGACTGTAATCTTAGTAAAACCAAACGATGGGCTGTATACGAATCTATTCTATGTAATAATACAATACAATATTAAAATATATAGAGAGTTCCATCTTCAAACAATATACTTGATGCTGCTTATAATATGTCAGTCAGTCAGTCTGTATACTGAATCTTTGTATACTACATCCCTTCTTTCTTTTATATTTGAAATTCATGTCAAGAAAATCTCCAAATTGTTCACTCAACTCATTTCTCATAGTCAACACGTGATAATACAATTGTGTCTGCATCTACATGGGAAACTGTTATTATGCAAGTTACATTACCAAGCTATGCATCCTTATCATTTTTACAAACTAAAACCTTCACACATTAACTTATCAATAATCATGTTACGCAAACAAATTATTATCAATAATCATGTTTCGCAAACAAATTAGTATCAATAATCATGTTACGCAAACAAATTAGTATCAATAATCATGTTTCGCAAACAAATTAGTATCAATAATCATGTTACGCAAACAAATTAGTATCAATAATCATGTTACGCAAACAAATTAGTATCAATAATCATGTTACGCAAACAAATTATTATCAATAATCATGTTTCGCAAACAAATTATTATCAATAATCATGTTACGCAAACAAATTAGTATCAATAATCATGTTACGCAAACAAATTAGTTCATTTAATTTAATAATATTTTATTGCTTGATGTTATTTACATAAATACATGTGATATAAAAATTACAATGATAAATAACATTTACAAATGGATTGGACCACGAATTATCACAACATCAGTTACGGTCCTTTCAAAGAATAAGTTCATGACGTGCAGGTGTAATTTAATCAAGTTCGTAATAACGAAACCTAGACGGCTGTCCCATGCCACACATTTAGAGTAAAATACCAACCAGGTTATATGAATGCAGCAGACTTTATGCCTAGGGCCTTAATGGAAATAAAAATACATTACGCAGAATGACCCAAGAATCTTCTTAAATGCTGAACTGCAAAATTGCTGCAATTTCTGTTGTAGACATTCCATTTTATGGCTGTAATCACGAACAGTGTTGTCTGCCACACTCAAATAGTGCTTAAAACAATATAGGAATGCTGATCGAGACCATTAAGGAACATGACACAAAATGACAACATGAAAAGGAATTCAGAGGGATTTAACTCTATGCCAGCAAAAACATTGATCATATTCTTGCCCGGATGAAAAAGGCTATGTCTCTTGCAACCTTTTCCCGCTTTTCAGTATTTATGAACATTCCCATTAGCGTTTGTTTAGTGCTGTTTGGCGGCTGTAAAATGTCGATCCAACTACAAACCAAGAGTATTATTACGTACTTGTCCTTTGGGATCATCAATAAATACTGAAAACGGGATCCATTGGAAGCAACAAACAAACAAGAGATAAAAGTAGTAGACTCTGTTTAATTGAGTCTGTTCATGAGGGGTAATGTAAAGTGCAACACCTCTCACTCCTCCAAGCACCGGCTTAAGCGATAAGCCCAATCTTTGTGACTTTTAAAGCAGAATACCGTTTAAGCCGGTGCTAGGTGCGTGAGAGGTATTGCAATTTATATTATCTCTTATGAACATACTCAATAAAACGAGTCCACTTTTCTCTCTTGTTTGTCGCTTCCTAGGGATCCTATTTGTTAATATTTATTTACAGTCTTCTACTCTCCGAGCGACATTGTTTTGTAAAGACGCATAAGCTGAACAAGCTGAGAAAAAGACAACTAGTCATATTACGAGAAAATATAAAGGAGGAAATCCAAACTTGACAATGATGAGGGATTAGCGGTGTCTCAAGAGGAATCGGCAAACCCCTGATGGTCAATAGGACGGTGCTTGGATAATAGATATGTAGAATAAGAGTTTACAAATGTATCTATTTATTAGGACGTTGAACCTACTGGTTTACTGGTTGGGACAGTTTATTTCAGGCAAAGTCAGTAGATGAATGGTAACACGTAAATAAAGACGATAGGCAATATAAGTATATAAAGACGGTAGGCAATACAAGTATATAAAGACGATAGGCGATACAAGTATATAAAGACAATAGGCAATATAAGTATATAAAGACGATAGGCAATATAAGTATATAAAGGCGATAGGCGATACAAGTATATAAAGACGATAGGCAATATAAGTATAAAAAGACGATAGACAATATATGTATATAAAGACGATAAGCAATATAAACGATAAAAAATATAAGTATATAAAGACGATAGGCGATACAAGTATATAAAGACGATAGGCAATATTAGTATATAAAGGCGATAGGCGATGTAAGTGTATGAAGAAGATAGGTAATGTAAACCTGATGTACCAGCCTTAACAACACCTTTATACACTTTGTTCAATCGCTCCGTATTTTTGAAAGACAGCACTATTCGAACCATAGGTTGGTATATTTAACAAGTCACGGGTCTACTATTGCAATAATTGTACGGGTTTTATGTAACATATTCAAGTGTTTACCAAGCTCTTGATTATCTGATTGACTCGACATCTGGTGCAGTATAATTTGATTTTGAGTAGGCGTTGACACCGTTCGTAACCTGATGTTGTTAGCCTACTACTACTGTTTAAAGGACATTTACATAGATAGACCACTTGTAGAGTTTTTGTTTACTATGGATCAAGTGTTATACAAGGAGTACCTCAGCTCCATTTTAGGCCCGCTGTTGGTCCAGACTTTTATAACATGTAGTTATCAAAACTGCTCGATGTTCTGCCAAGCGCTTTAGTAATAACACAAACATGTATAGGAAAGAACTTTGATTTTCTAAACGTTTTATTTTAAAGATATTTTATGCCAATATTTTACATATGATATAAACATATGCACACTTTAATCTCATCGACTGCAAGCTTGATCTAAGTGGCGTTTACGTTTTTATGCTACTAAGTGTGTCGTATTTCGCACGAAAGAGGTAACTATATATTAATATACGTAACCTGATTTTGTTTATTGAGACATTTGAGAGTAAGTAAATCAAACCGAAAATTCAGTGAAAACATATTGGATTTAAAAGAGTATGAACGTGGACCTTTGGAAACGGCCGAACACGATAAATAAGAATATTGCAGTCTCGGTTTGATTGAGACTGTTCATGAACGGTAGTGAAATATGCTTGCTACCGTTCACGTTCACTAGCCCCGGTATGAGCAGAACTCAGCATTCATAAAATCAATAGTACAGATTTATAAGATCGAATTTAAAAAAAAGTGCTTATTAGTAATATTACACCAAAGATTGTCATACCTCTTTAAGTCTATCTTCTGTTAGGCTTAATTGTGACAAGACAAAACTTTGTTTGTGATGTCTTATTTGGCCTTTTATTTAGATTTAAATTTGTTCTTTGTTTCTGTGTGTGTTTGTGGTTGGTTGACAGCCGTCCTTGAATGCTGCTTTTCCTGTTCGATTTTTATATCTATATTTAAAGGGAAAACTATGTCTAATCCAATACATTGAGAACACATTTTATATATTCGGACAAGAGAAAGCACTGACTAAGTTGATGCCTGTAATATACAAGGCAGTTACAAAGCACACTCACATACGTATTTCTGTTGGTCTGGTATAATACATAGGGGATATTAGCAATCACTTCCTCTGTAACAGGAGGGAAATGTTATTGAATTGTTGATTAACGGGTCATAAACACATTTAGTTTATTTCGAGGAGGGATTCATATGAATCTGACAGAGTGGGAATGATCCATATGAATCTGACAGAGTGGGAATGATACATATGAATCTGACAGAGTGGGACGGATCCATATGAATCTGACAGAGTGGGACGGATCCATATGAATCTGACAGAGTAGGACGGATCCATATGAATCTGACAGAGTGGGAATGATCCATATGAATCTGACAGAGTGGGAATGATACATATGAATCTGACAGAGTGGGACGGATCCATTAGAATCTGACAGAGTGGGAAGGATCCATATGAATCTGACAGAGTGGGACGGATCCATATGAATCTGACAGAGTGGGACGGATCCATATGAATCTGACAGAGTGAGAAGGATCCATATGAACCTGACAGAGTGGGAAGGATCCACATGCATCCGGTAACACTACCCTACTCTTTCTGTGGAATTTTCTACAACAGGTACTTTAATTGCTCGGAGGGAACACTCACATACAAGGGACAGCCAGGTCCGACGGACGAGTAACAGGATATACTGGCTTAAATGAAGAGAAGGTCCAGACATTTGCCTCCTTTAGCAGACATTTAGAAATTGTCAAAAGTGTTTTAAATTAGAAAACTATTATATTGTTATATTCCTTTTTGTATGTAAGTGAACGAAGAGTTCTGGGAATTCATATTTCACGGAAGTTCCAGATCTACAACTATGTAGGAGGTCAGTAGGAAATTGTGTACGTCATGTTTTTAAACCTCGCTTATAAATCACAAATGAATTTTGTGTATCCAGTAGTTGCCAAAAACACGAAGAGTGTTTTTGTCATCAACTAGGCACACATAAAAACAATGAAAAATATATTTTCTTTTTATCCCCTTTTTCTTCAAAATATTTAATTTGTAGGTCCAAACCACGTTCCTTTAACCTGTGATAATAACGATGCAGTAAATGTTATAAATATTTATCAACCACTTGATGGTGTTGAAATATTAAAATACTAAGCCAGTCGTATAACAAATATATTGCGACGGCGCCGTTATCGATTGATTTCACGTAATAAAGTGCTGAGTTTAAGGAGAAACCAAATATTAGATGTCCATTTACATTATATTACAGTGCGAAAACAATATTTACTGATATAATGCAAAACGACAGCGCTTCCATTTGTATAATGAATTACGTTCACCGTGACACAGTGATTTAGAGGAATGGAAATTGCAAATAATGTTCATAATAAATGAGATGAGAAATGAAAAATAGCGATGATTTATGTCTTATTTAAAGAGATTACTAGACTGAACGAAAACATGTCCGATACATAAGGACATATTTCAAGAGACACGCATGCTGTTCCTTATATACAATGATGACAATATTCATAACTCATGCAAGCCTTAGATATAAAGAAATGGAGATATGTATGACTTCTTTGACTGCAATAAGATGGTTTTAAATTTATTTGTGTTCTTCGTCTCCGTGTGGTAATAAATTTAATTTGAGATTTTGGTTGATTTTCTTCAGTATTTCCTCAAGTTGTGTGCATATATATCACCTTATTGTTGTTTTGTTTACGTATGCGAGTCCATTAGGTAAATAAAGATATGTGTAACATGATAGCTTAGTGTGCATGCCCATCTATGTATATGATATCTACCACAGTTGTGTATAAGCTTCAGTCAATAAGTAGTTAACATGCTCACGGCGTTGTTTCATATATAACATTACATGGTGTCAGAATTAAACTGGAACATATTTATTGGCAGCAGAGAGTCTGTTTACAGGATATTGATGAAATTGTTTTTGAAAATAACTGTAACCGCCAGAAGCATTTAGGCTTTAGGGAAATTTAGCAGAAAAATCGCTAAATTGCAGTTACTGAAATAAAGTCAGTAAAGTACATTGGTCATGTGCTTAGCGAACATAGAATGAAACCAGATCCAATAAAGGTAGAGGCAATCACGAAACTGCCTGAACCTGTAGATAAGGCGGAAGTACAACGTTTCATGGGTATGATTCAGTAGGTGGCAAAATGCATACCAAATTTGAGCGGCGAAAGTGCACGGCTTAGACAACTTCTAGAAAAGAATATTGTGTTGCACTGGGACGAAACCCATAGAAACAGTTTTAGTAGATTTAAACAGCTAGTTTACTAAGGTTTGTCGATGTATATCAGCCTGTAACATTATCCGTCGATGAATCGTGTGCATTGGGTTGGGAGCTGTACAGTTACAATTACAAAATGATCAGCCCGTGGCTTATGCTTCAAACACATTAACAGAAAAACTGAGAAAGAAATACTGGGTATAGTGTTTAATTGTACTAGATTTCACCAGTAAGTATTTTCGAAAACAGTGGAAGTACAAACTGATCACAAACCTATAGAATCAATAATGAAAGAAAACGTTACATTTAGCACCTGTACGTTTGTAGAAAATGATGTTAAAACTTCGGAGGTAAGACCTCAAAGTAATATAGAAGCCGGGTAAGGAGATACACTTAGCAGAGCGCATCTACAGGAAACAGGAGAATATTTTGACAACGAACTTGCAATAAGCATAGCATCAACTGCATCAAATGTGTCAGATTGCATATTAGAGGAAAAACGGTGTTAACAAAAATAGATGCAAGTTTAATTTCTGTGAAATACATAATTTTAGATGGCTGGCCTGCAAATAGAGAAACAGTGCCACAAATCGTACGTAAATACTAAAATTTTGGAGATGAACTTTCAGTATATGGTGGGGTTATCTATAAAGGCGACATAGTTGTTATTCCAGCCTCAATGATGTCAGAAATGTTAAACAGAATACATAAGTCACATTTAGGCATTGGGAAATATCGACAAAGAGGTCGTGACGTGCTTTTTGGCCAGGGATGATTTAAGTTGCAATAACTTGTTTTCCAATCGATGTAAAATAAATAAATGTATATGTTATTTTTGTTTTATTGTTTCTTTTATATAGATCTACTTGTAAGTAGTATTTATAAATAAATTTATCAAAGTAAAACAAATACTGAATTGTAAACACAAAAATAAAAAGAATATCGATACACGTATATCCCGTATTGTACCTAACTGTGTCAAAAAACAACAACTGGCAGTCGTAACTTCCAACTGACACATAAAGCAATAGTCCGTCAGTACAATAACAAATGTCAAAGTACAAGGGAAGTAACTAGTACATGAACCGCATTATGTATTGCGTACACGACGAGATATTGCGATTGGCTTAGCCTACACACGTCTGATACGTGAACAGTGCAAGATCGCAGGAATCAGACAGAAACTTATTCGGAGCATGACATTCACCTGAATTATACGGTCAACGCTTGTTGATCGACTTATGAATATAGGCATTAGTAGGTTACTGATAAATACATTTTAAAGTACAGATCTACTCCCTGTTACAATGATGAATCACTTTCTTGACAGTTCCGCCTCCAATTCGCCCATGCTCGACAACAATAATTCGCCATGCCGCGTTGAAGGCAAACGATCTGACGCTTGACGTGAATTTTTTAAAAAGGCAAAGAAAGCATATCATCTACATTAATCCTACAACATCGGACATTTGTTGTTTACATATTTACATTAAATAACAACAAACGCATACACTCTCAATATTGACATAATTGTTTTTTATAAAAGACCGAGATACATGCTTATAATTTTGATTTTAGTCTCCCGTATTTAGATACAACCAGCTGACTAATCGTCCCATTGAAAAAGACCGGGTATACGGTAAAGCGTACAAATTACTCACTCGTAAAATTATCAGATTATTAAAACAACGGGAAGGCCACAATCTGTGCAGCAAGGGTGGCCACAAACTCACATAAATAATCCACCCACTACAATAATAGGATTATGTCGATAAGTTATTTGCAAACCTGCATATTTGAAGGCTTATCAAATGCTATAATAATGTATTGTTAACCAACAACATTATATATCATACAGAGTGAGGCCAGTGATTCCAAATAAATGCATCAATTATAGTTTAATTATACCACCCAGAGAATCAATTCCAAGTGACATTTTCATTATTACAGGAATGTTGTGTTAAGCTTGTCAGTTTTAACCAAATAAACATTCATCCAATTTAGAATTTCATTCAACAAATAAGAGTTTGTTCAGCAATATTTAAATGTCATGAACTACATTGATTTGATTTGTTTTCTAAAACATGGGAAATGTAACATGATAGCTTAGTGTGCCCATCTATGTATATCTACCATCGTAGTGTATTAATTAGATTCAGTCTTAATAAAGTAGTTAACATGCTCACAGCTTTGTTTCATATAGCGCTTGTGCATAGTTCAGTTTGAATCTATTTTTAGAAAGTCGTGTAATGATGCGTAACTACGCCCACGAATGCCACCATCTTGAAATTCAAACAATCGCAGAAGTCAAAAAATAACGAATGATCGATTGATCTATTTTACAGTTTTCGTATACTTCATCTTGCTTAATATACGTATATTCAACATGGTCATCATGCTGCTGGAAAGAGTGTAAAAGTGATTCTAGAACGGGGGAAATGGGAGGAATCGATTTTATTAGATTCGGGAAGGTTTTCCAAAACCAGAAAAAGAACGAGAAAAGTGTCTCCGGTGGGTAGAAAATTGTGGGCGGAAATATTTCACATTAGGCAACGTGAAAAAGGATACCTATATATATTCTCTTCATTTTGTTGGTGGAAATGGCCCTACCGAAGAAAATCCGGACCCGATTAAGTGTGGGAAGTAGATAACTTTCTTTACGTTGCTTTATAAACCGAAAGAAGAAAAGCGTATATATATTCGGATGTTGTTGTACCCTGATTGCATACATCGTAGAAGGTAGTCACGTTTTAAAATATGTGAACAAACAGACACGAAGACAGAGTATAAGAGTGTATTATATATACAGAAAAATGTTTACTATCTCAATATATTACAAGCTAAAATGAAAGTAAATTGGATGTTTTGCTGTTTGTATTTTTAGCTCCTATAATGTATTTTTATCTGCTATACGGTTTCAATCTCTCCCAGGGGCCATTACATTGACCTCTGTCAATGTCTAAGAAAGTAGCCTGCGATCACATGATAATTTGTCACATTACCATAGCTAAAATATCAAAATGTCCAACGGGACTTCTGCACTATATAATATAATCATATATTCCTTTAAATTACCGGATAATATTTAATAAAGGCATATGTCCAACCTCATCTAGATTACTGTAAAATTATATGGGGAAATACAAAGAAAGCTTACATACAACTGTTATTACGTTTGCAGAGGAGACCATGTCGTGCAATTTTAAGCGACCAATATACCACACTAACTGAAGCACTGGTTATCATAAATTCCCTTAATATCGAGCAAAGGATATTTCTACAAAAGGCAAAATTTATGTACAGAGTATCAACACATGCAGTCCCGTCATATGTGTGATATGTTTCATCCTACTGTCATCTCGCAGAGAAATCTACGATCTGCATACGAATCAAATTATCTAACTCCAAGACCAAACAAAGAACTATTTAAAGGGAATATGTCATACTCTGGAACAATTGTGTGGAATAGCAAAATGAACTTCTTGATCTTTACCAAATTTTGTCAGATTGTTGATATTAATGAAAGTTCGACTACCAGCTAGATCAGACCAGGAACACCAGAGTTATGGCCACTTGAAAAATGCCATATTCAATTGTGAACACTAGTTAAACATGAGTTTCAACTTTCAACAACATGACATGTTATGAACAACTACCAGCACTTATTTTAAGGGTCATAATTCTGGGCGGGTAAAGGGCTCTTTTTGCATAAAGGTGATCACTCTTATGTTCGGGAGCATCCATTAGAACAGCGGTCTCTTAATGGATCACGATCATAAAGCGATTCAAAAAGTTATGATCCTAATGCGATCCATTAGAATGTATAATAGTGTTACATGATAGCGATCCATTAGAATGTACATAGTTTTACATAATAGCGATCCTAATGCGATCCATTAGAATGTATCAAGTTTTACATAATAGCGATCCTAATGCGATCCATTAGAATGTATATAGTGTTACATAATAGCAATCATAATGCGATCCATTAATGTACATAGTTTAACATAAAAGCGATCCTAATACGATCCATTAGCATGTGTAATAGTGTTGCATAATAGCGATCCTAACGCGATCCATTCTGAAAATTATTGGACTGAAACTCCATTAATTAGCTGTGCGATTCTAGAGCGATCCATTCTAACGTGTATTAGATCGTGATCCACTAGTGGTTTTATAGAGTAACGTAATACAAAGACATCCATTTGGTAAAACACTGGATCGCTTTTGGATCATGATCCATACACGATCCATTAAAAGTTGTATAAGGAGTGGGATCCATTTAAAACCACTAATGGATCGTGATACATTTCGCATTTAATCAGGATCGCGATCATAAAGCGATCCAAGTGCGATTTTGATGCTGTTCGTGTTTATAACAGTTTTGTCAGGAATATTAAATAGCGATCCATTAGCTCATTTGCATGTGAAATTGGACCGCTTCTAAATCGCTTTAAAATCACGATCTTGAAGCGATCCATTAACACGGTTTGTTAGGCTTTTGTTTTGTTTGGGTATTGCTAATGTTCTTTTATATATAGTTATATATATCAATAACACAAGAGGATAACGTTACCTGTGTTCAAAGAAATCAAAAATCTTAAATATATGTACATTTTTAGAGTTTATACGGTACAGTAGTGATCTGATGCAATACGTAAAAAGTCGATAAGTAAACACGTGTCCGCTACAATTATCCAATTTAAGATTTAGCTGATATTATATGTGTAAATCATGTTTACATCAATTAAACCGGTTTTAATTAACTTCACAACATGGTTTACCCCTAAAATATCTCATTTGGGTCATTTTTCGAATCGCCACGATAATGGGGACCCTCTATCAATAATGGAATCTTCCAACCCAATCAAAATAGTTCACGACATCCGGTAACAAGTGATTCACGGGAGACAATTTTGTCAATGTAAACAAAGATGATATATTACTGAATTCAGAGGTTATTGAAATGAATGGTTGTAGCGCAGTTCACGTTTCACCACGATATACCACGATAATGGGGGCCATCACGTTAGAGTTTTGATTCTCAAAATATATAGTCGTCATCAGTAGGGTTTACGTATGTTGTAAATTGTGGCTGTTGCTGGCGGGATAGTTACTTTGACAACTGCCGTAGCAGATTTCCCCTAATGTATGTGACCTTTCAACTCTACACACACTCAGGTACAGCTATTATCATATGAGTGTGGAATTGCAAGTATGTGAACAGACATCGTGGGGCGCTCTCTGACTAGTCAAAATTGTGCGGAGTGTTAAATATGCAATATTAGAAAATAACGTGAGGTGATTATTATGATGTGATAATTCTTGTTATTTTGGATTACAATATTTCATTGTATTTTATGCCTTTCCTTACGTCAACACCGACTATATAAGAATAGCTACCCAATTGTTTAAGTATATAAATTATACCAATTATTTATAAATTAGGCATCTTAAAGGTTTTTTTAATTAAGTTGTTGTCAACCTTCTATGGACTGTGGCACTTGAATGCTATATAATTCAAGTTCGACGTTTATATAAACTTTCATATAATAGTAACAAGAATAATATTCAGTAATAACAGTAGTTATTTAATTGTATTGGCCTACATTATCAGCGGTTGGCATCTGAGATGTTTGTTTCATCTTCTCTCTCGGTGAAGTTACTCCATACTTAAAGGAGTTGATGCACTAGTTTCACAAGGTTTATTTTAAAGGACTCCAAAAAGCTTTAAAAAAGCTGAAAGAATTATCAAAATGCCATGAAAAATAAAAGAGATATGACCTATTGAAAATTTGCAAAGAAACATAAATGGAGCAGGCCATCTTCGAAAGATGACGTCATCGCGCATTTTTTACCATATATGGCATATTGAGAAAATGTCTGTTAAAGCAAAGAATATAGCTACAAATGAAAAATAAGGGTACGAAGTATACATCTTACATATGTATTTTTTTTAAATCAATTTGCAGTGTTTTCGTTCGCTTTAAAATATATTTTGTCAATATCCCATATATGTAAAAATATATTTTGTCAATATCCAATATATGTAATCATCGTTCCAAGATGGCCACCTCCATTTATGTTCTTTGCAAATTTTCAATAGGTTGAAGCATATTTTATTACCGTTCTTTAAAAAGGTATGCACACGCTATTAAAAAGTACAAGTTGATTGCCTTTCTGCAACAGATTTGTTAAACCATTTTGAAAAAGGATAAAAATATCGGACAGGGAAAGCAGCATTCAAAGACGACAGTCAACCACAAAACACAAAAAAACCATGCAAACAGACAAACGAAAAGACAAAAGTACTAAAAAATGCAAACGACATTACAAACACAAAAGGGTTGAAAGTTATTAACTGCATGATGTATAACATGTTTAAAAACAAACTTTCCGCAGAATGTCTTCCCATAAAACGATTTTCATTTATTGCGAATTATTTTGTTGAGAAAATCGTAAGGTTTAATGCATACACAAAGCTGAAGTCATTACATATTGTACAAAATCCTGCCTCATTGCCACATGAAAATAAGTGAAAACAGCACTAAGCACTTGATTTCGGCTGTAAAAATTACAGAATCAAGTGATTCACTGCTTAAGCATGGGCACATGTTAAAACAAAAGCAAGTTAAATCCAACGCTTATTAAATTCTCGACATGTCAAGTGAGAAAGTGTCGATTCTAACGGATGGCGGGAGGTATACACTACTGGAACAAATGGGATGGTCTGCCTCGACTACAAAAAATCACTCGTCATATATGGCCTAACATGTGTTAAAATAACGTAAAACACAAATAAAATTACTCCAGCGTTTCTTCTATGTTTTCAGACACTACCTAAGGCCTAAATTAAAATATTGTTCGTTTGCCCTTTACCTACCGACCCGAATTTATAGCCCCGACCCAAAATATTTTATTGCGTTTCCAAATTTTTTATTTGTTTTGTGTTTTTTATTGTCTTCGATGATTGAAACAAGCAATATAAAAGTATACACAGTTGGTACATGTAAAAACAGTCAACCTTACAGTGTTATGTAATGTAATAGTACACACTAAATATTAATTACAAAAACACAACATACATTGTAGAATAGATACATGTTGAAATATAGCATTTTAAAAAACTTTCAAGAAAATATAGTTTTATCAAATAAAATAAAATAATTGTCCTACCTACCACCTACCCATTGATTTTATTTGCTGGGTATGTAAAGGGCAAACAAACAATATTTTACTTTAGGCCTAAGCGATATCTTAACAGACCAAGACTATGAATCGGATGAAATAATAACGTTTGCAATTTCAATGAAGATTAATTATTTATGTGCTTGGCACTGGAATCATGTACAGTCAACTGTCCGAATATAATTTGGCCAGCAAGCATGTCCAAACATCGTCTGAATGTGTGTATCGTGTTTTGTGAACATCTAGATGTATATTTGTCACACAAAACTCTAAAACATACAATTTAATGTTGTTTGAATTTAGACTGGTTTGTGAAAAAACGTTTTTTATGAAACGTCTCATACCTGGAATTGAGCTGTGTCGGCTCTTGTTGGTATAAATTGTTATTACTTTCTAAACAATACAAAATAGCGCCTCGGGGTTGGACGTGTAGGGGGAGGGGAGGAGGAGGGGTGGGAGATAAGAATATTTAAAACCACGACATTGGTTTAGGGATTCTGTTTAAACGAGTGTCAGTCTAATTATTGTGTTCAGTTTTTATTCCTAGTTAAGTACTCCGCTTACAAGTTAAACGCTCAACAGCACATGAACTAATACCATACTTACCTGTAAACAATAATTATAACCTTCGAACTTCAGGATTAAACTTACGTCTCCCTCTTTGTCGTACAACATCATATTATAACAGCTTTCTACCGAGTACAATTAAATTGTGGAATGCTTTACCTTTAGACGCTAAAAATGCACCATCTGTTGAACAATTTAAGCATAAACTTAAGGCTATTGAACATAGGACTAACAGTCCATATCACTATAATATAGGAAATAGGAATTATAACATCATCCACTGTCAATTAAGAAATAACTCAAGTAATCTAAATAAGCATTTATTTGACCACTTCTTGACAGATTCAGCAGTATGTCCGAAATGTGGCAATCCATGTGAGGACAATACTCATTTCTTTTTCAACTGTCCACTGTATAACCAATTCAGAAATGATTTACTTGATACCCTAGCCAATAGTGTTGATGTCACGCATATCAACATTGACTTGATACTGAATGGCAGTTCCAATCTAGACGATACTACGAACTCAGAAATTGTGCTTATCGTCCACAAATACATCAAGTGTACCAGGAGATTTTCGTAGAATTATAGATGTATGTACATGTATGTATGTATATATATGTGTATATAGGTATGTGCATGAATGTGTACATGTATGTATATACTATTGTATTTTTAGATATGTTTTGTCACAATGCTAGATTTTTTTTATATTTTGTCATCTTTCTTCCTTTTTATTGTAATTTTTATTTTTTTGTTTGTCTGTTTTGTTCTCAGTTATCTTAAATTCCAAAATTAACTTTTGGTTACAGAAACTCATACTAAAACCATTATATTTTGTAATAATCGGTACATTTTTATATGTATTTCGTACTGGTTTCCAGTATGATTTTCTTTCTATTTATTCTCTTTTTTTCTCACTTAAATTCTTTCTGACAGTACAACGTGTTACTACTAAACAATCACGGTACACATGTTTCAAAGATTCTAAGTTAATTGTCAAACCAATATATGCAAACTGTACTACAATTCCACATTTTATGTTATGTTTGATATGAATGTATTGTTTATATGTACCTTGATACGGGAGAGGTCTTACATAGGCATTGCCTGTTGTCCAATCCCATTCAGTACTTGAATAAAATATTGTTTAAATAGCAAATGAACTAATACCAGCTTGACGGTTAAATACGGTGTTCGTTATTACAGCTATCCATGACAATGAAAACGATGTTTTTAAGTCGGCATTTTTGGGCAACTATTGGTGCTTAGCCAATATATGTCTGATATGCGTTACATTAAATACATGAGTTTGATGATCACCCAATAATAAGTTTTAAGCATGTATATACGTTGTGTTGTAACAGCAGTACGCATTAAACACCCCAACTGTACCATATCAGTAGACCATGATTTCGATTTAAATAAACATAAAAATTTTCATCAAACAAAACATGGACAGAGAACTTTAACGCTGTGCCGATGTAATATCGGAGGCGAGTCCATGTATAATGTCAGCTTTTGTGTAATTGATACAACTGGTTCAATTATTGCACAGACAGGTCGTTCCTTTTAAAATCATTTTTTTTATTTCACTCATGCATGTATATCTCAACAATTGAATATTTCAACACACAGGGTTATAGCCTTCAGTGTTTATGTTTAATTTTGACAAATATGTACACTACTTTATATATTGCAAAGTATAAGCTACTGCGCCCATGTACCGCAGATCAAGAGGTGCATCTATCCTTAGGACGATATCGCGCACGGTGTTTCCCTGTGTGCACGCAGGTATTTCTGAAATAGAAATTGTTCAACATATTAAATTTTTTTTTTTAATTAAATTAAATTTACAACTGCCGTATCCGCATATATTAAATAGAGCACGTTCATTAACTATAATTGCTTAAATATTGCAAGGGGCGCTGTTACGAAGTATATAGCGTGATAGACTCACTACGTTACAATATCCTTGTTATGTAATATTTATTCTGGCACAAATCAAATGGTTAAACTTAACAACGTATAAAGATATATCATACCCTCAGTGAATAACCCAATAGGAGCGCTGCGTCTGTCGGTTATGTCAGTTATGTTGAAAACGTCACCACCCAAGTCGTCACGGATACAAATAGCCAACAACTGATGCTGCTGGTTTGTAAAATGAAGCATTGCGTGACCCTTTGGGTAATCCCATCGAAACGTTCCATTTCTGCAATCTTTAGGGACATGCACATCGAACGTAAAATCATCACTCGCTGGAATACCACTGCAAATACAATTATGCGCACAACTTTTAGACATGTATTGAAAGCAAATCCCGCTTTACTCTCCCCCTATAGTATCGCTCATGAACAGACTAAAAATAAGTTTTTTTGTTTGAATGATGTTTTACACATTTAAGGCCATTTATGACGCTTTGTTTTGTGGTGGAAAGATACCTCCTTATATTTCCTGGGTAGAACTAGTACTGTACCCCAGCTGTCCGTAGGAACTGAAAATAAGAAGAGTCTGCTGCTTTCTGGTCTTCTTTGGGTCGTTGCTTTTGAAGGATCCGCCTTTCCGAATTTATTTATATTATCAAGTCATCACGGATGCAAATAGCCATCAACTGTCGTTGGTGATCTGTAATAATAATTACTTCACTGCCTGGTACGTGTTTCTGTTTGTTTTGTTTGAATGGTGTTTTATGTCTTCGTACATGTTTGGCCATATGGCGGTCGATTTTTTTGTGGTATAGACATACCATCCCATTTTTTCCTGGGTAGAACTAGTATTGTATACCTCCCGCTATCCGTAAGAAACATGTTTCTGTTTATGTAATAGTTCATTATAAATAAATAATATACAATAAATTTCAATAAATTTCAGCGTTTGCGTCGGAAGGTATGTGTCCCGTTTTCATCTTTATTTTCTATAGTTTTTCTAAGAAATAATCCTGCACGCGATCAGGGAAAGTCCAATGTCTGTAGGTAAAACTTTGATCGATCTCACAGATCTTCCGTTTTCATACCACAACCAGCAATCACAATCAGCGGCGTTCACAGTCAGCGATTTTCATTAAAACAAATCGATAGCTATTTTGGTGCTTGAAAGCCATTTAGAGATAACCGAGCTATTCCATTTAGATAATTCAAATTGTATGTCAATATCGTGTAAAATGTGTTAAACATGACTTTCTAAATGACCCTGAAAACAATGAGAGGATGTCACACGCCATCAACTGTTCATCTTTCCACTTTGACGTTGACATGAAGGATCATAAGAAGGATCACATACTGCATGTATACCTTCACGTGTTTATAATATTATTGGAGAAACGCCAAATGAATTGCAATCCTATTTAGATAATTTAAAAGTATATTGTGATAAATGGTGATTAGAGGTAAATATTGAGAAAACTAAAGTGATGGCGTTTAAAAAAGAGGCATCTTAACGGAAAATGAAACATGGGTATATAATGAAAAAAAAGTTGGAAGTGGAATTTTGCGTTAATTATGTCGGAAATGTTTTTAACTATACTGTGACGTTTAATCTAATCAGGAAACACTTGCAGAGAAAGGCTTAAAAAGAAGGATAAAAAAGCCGTTAAATGTCCTAATCGCAAATATAAAAAGGTATAATTTCAAACCTAACACATGCTGTCAAAGTTTTGATGCAATTGTGCGGGGGTGGGGTGGGTAGGGCGGCTATTCTTAATTATGGAGCAGAAATTTGAGGGTTTACATTGAAAGATATATTTAAAATTTGGTAATTGTTGTTGAAAGCTGAAATGTCATCTAGTAATTGTAATGCATTTGAAATACTTTTATTAGACATTGATTCCCAAACTTTCCTTTGCTTTTTGAAAGTGTTTTCTTGTGTGTGTGTTACTTATGGTGGTCAAATGTTATTTACAAGCACCAAACTAATGGTCATCAGGCGATTTATTTTATCATTCAAAATGGGTGACGGTGGTTGTGAACTCTGAATTTGGTTTTAAAACGAGAGGTTTTTGAAATCGGCGTATATTATATTGCCAAAATATTGACCTTCCGTATACCATATAGAACTATATTTGAGTAAAACGATGAATATAAAGCTGTAGGTGAAATAATGCTGTACCTACAATTTAATGTAAACACTGTCCGCCATCCAAGTCTGGCGGTAGCCTATTGTCAACCCTTTTTGTGTTTGTGAGGTCATATGCCTTTATCTTTGGACTAGGGGCTTTTCAAGCCCTAGTCCTTAGCAGGCGACAAAATTCGAGCACGCTAGAAGCCGTAACAGATCGTCACTGACGAATGTATCACTACGCTAACAGACAGAGCGTCAGCTGTCATTTTGAATGGGTGTTCATTCGCATAAAAGTGTTAAACACATTCCACTCATTGTATTCATATTCATAGGGGCCCTGCCCTTGTGTAGAGAAGAAATAGTTCTCTGGATCAGACAAATACCATCTAAAAGGTAAATAAGCTGTGGGAAATGGAATGAAAATTGAAGAATGTGATGTTTGGGCCTATACTTTCTACTAAGACAAAAAACAAGATGATATATTTTATCCCGAAATATTATAAACCCTGATTCCAGCTTTGCAAACCTGGAATAAAGAATCTCATTTGCATATTAATGTCGAAAGGAACAATGCTTCCGAGCAAAAGTAGTTATTTTTCAGAAAAAAATAATAGAGGTAAACATTTGCGATATCAGCGGGAAAATGGAACATCCGTCACCTAATGGAGACAATCTTAAAGAAAGTCTTCGTCAAAATGTTATAATTGAAGAATTTACCAAGTGTATTACTACGCCGTAGAAGCGGCATTTCAGACGCAATAGACTGAACTGATCACGCGTTGATTGCATGATCACTATTAATCGAACGGAGAAGATTTTTTTCGAATCCGACTTTGTACAGATATGAATAATGTTGCTCCGAATTAATAAATGATGGAATACATACCACAATAAAAAAATATGTAAACAATAATAAAATTAGATGTATTTTTCCAAAAAGGATAACTCATACGGCCCATATTTCTATCCGGTGCAAGCGTCAGAATTTAATAATTGCAATCTGATCCCTTCGAACTTAATAAGACGCTTTCCGCCAGTATTGTCAACAGGTCAGTGCATATAATGTTCATAAATGCACTTACACCATGTATACTCACATTTCCAAAGCCCCTAGTCCATCAGTGCTTCCAGCACTTTGATTTGTTAACATTCCCATTCATGTTTGTCCTTTTGCGTGTTTTTGGGTTTACTGCGTTCTGTGAAAGCTGCATTTCCTGTTCGACTTTTATACCATTTTTAGTTAAAGCCATTATACTTATATGAGCCTGCGATGTGGGATAGTAGTCTAATAGTTCACATGATTATATTTATATGAGTCTCACTCGTTTGATACTGGTCTAGTTTTTAACGCCATTATATGATGTTATTAATTAAGTGTTTTTATACTGGCCGAGTTATTGGT
Organism: Cyrtodaria siliqua; assembly: GCA_037043455.1. Lineage (NCBI taxonomy): Eukaryota > Metazoa > Mollusca > Bivalvia > Adapedonta > Hiatellidae > Cyrtodaria > Cyrtodaria siliqua. The sequence goes on from JAWPHD010000908.1 coordinate 149,648, forward strand.
CCAATAACATTATTTTGACAAGATTTGCGGATATTTATGCTGCGTTAATTTTATTTATAGGTTAATAAGCGAGCGCGAATGACGTTAACTTGAATTACTCACTTAAAACACGTATTGCTGAGTTTCTTCATATTGGCCTTGATTGTTTCATATTGGCCGACTTCTGGTTCATACTGGCTGAGTTTGCGTCGTATTGCGTGTCGAGTTTCTTGTAAAACACGACCAATATAGTTTAGTTAATTAAATAATAGTATTACAATCTCATACTTGTGTTATTTGTCTGGCATTATGCTATTATATTAATATGAAACCCACATATGGTATATTAACGCCATTACATTTGTATGGGCCTAAGATGCGTGGTATTGGACTAGCATTTAATGCCAGTATACTTATGTGATCTTTACTTGTTGATATTGGTCTTTCATTTAAATCCAATATAGTATGCGCCTCATACGTTTGAAATTGGACCAGCTTTTAACATCATATATAATACTCATCGAAGGTAAATACGCCATATTGAGACACCGTGCTGTTGTTTTTGTAATAAATACGTATTGGTTACTTGAAACAAATCACTTATCGTATGTAACATTGCTATCGATGTCGGTAAGTATGATTTCTTCAAAAATATTTTGCTTTGAAATATTTCGAACTTCATGAAATATACATATATATTTGTAACAAATCACCGATTAGTCAAATTCAAAAGGAGTATGATAATGGACCTTTGGAAACGGCCGAGCAAGACACATACGAAATATTGCAGTCTCGGTTTGATTGAGACTGTTCATGAGCGGTAGTGATATATGCTAGCTACCGCTCACGCCCTCTAGCCCCGGGTTCAGCAGAACTCAATATTCATAAAATCAACAGCACAACATTTTAACCATCCCGATGATGGCATGCATATGGCGGTGGACATGGTGGATACGTCTTCTCCATGTCGTACGGCGTATGGTCCCAGTATCTAAAAAATGAAATGCCCCGAAGAGCGAAATAAGTTTACATATAGGATAAATAAAGATTAAAGTAAGGCTTTCCCTCCATAGCCTGGTTTAACATCACAAGGACTGTCTAGAAAAACAAAGGCTCCAGATAGGCCCAGCATCCATAGTACAACAAGGGCTCTCATTTTCACCATTGCTTTGAAATAGAACATCTGACTAACAATCTTATTTCACAAAACTAATAAACAGATAAGAAAAATAGAATATTTATACGTTACTTTCTGTTAAGATGGAATGTGTTGACAGTATTTACTGACATAATAATGACAGATGTGAGTGTGTGGCAAAATCAAGGTGTATATCATAAAACCACAAAGCGGATTCTTCCAGTTATATTCGAGAAATGATTGAGCGAGTAGGATCTTACTAAGACATGTTTGTATAATCACCTTAAATATTTATGAGGATTAATTAAATAAGATAATGAACAGTACAATATGTATACTTTATAATATATTCAATGTTGTGTTCTTACATATACACATATTTTGTTGTGACAGACTGCTTGAATTAGGGAAGACATTCGCACGACATCCGCATCCTGATATATTCGAATATTATCGTCACGACTGTCGTACGGACCGCCTCACCTCAGAAACATAGCCTTCGGCTTGTTTCGTGGCATACGAATATCAGTAGGCTTTTGCACCATATAATACTAGTTTATTTACATATACACATGTCCCCGCAAAAGAAAGGAATAAAGGAATACTCAATATTTGTAATGGTTCTGCACAGATATTAATTCTTAATACTTTTAATACTTCTCAGGTTCTAAAGTTTGTTTTACAATATGACGCTTACATGTCCGAAAAATGAAATATTATCATATCAAACTGCGTTTCAAAAATGTTCAACATTGGGGTCCGTCCAAAGGGTAGCTTTGTGTATAAAATGCTCAGATCCAGTCATTGTTGAAACAAGTAGGCTCGTTTTAAAAAGTACGCAATGTCATAGAACAGATGTATATACTAGTATTTTATAGATAATAATATGAAACATATAAATAATAAAATGTTGGTAAGGAAAATATATTTATTAATATTAATGTTTTATAGTCGGCGCTGTGGTGTTCATGTGTATATAATACTGAATTAGAATTGTAATCGTTTATTACAAGGCATACACATACTAACATTTAGATGAAGTAGTGGGCTGTAAATACATTTTTATGTTAATAACTATCAGAACCAGACCACAGTTTTAAAGTTAATCACAACGTTTATATATGCATGTGTACACGTTTTAATCAATTTGATGACGTGAACGATGTCACTAACATATCTTTACATATATATAAAAATCTACATTTTACCATTGCGCTAAAGAAGTAAAATCATTTCCGTTTGAAAATACATATGCTTAAAAGGATTCTTCAGAGAGATACAGCATTTCCCAAACTTGCGGACTTCTGCATCTTTAAACGTATTTATGGATTCATCTGAAGCTATTTTCTACAGTTTCTTCATACTTGTTTCTTATGAACAATTTCTTTTAAGGTTTAGTACATAGCTGTACATATATGTCTATCCTATACATATTTTAACTTTAAAAATAATAGGTCACCAAGTTAAACTAAATATATGACCCACATTCCGTTTTAGAAAACAATTCTATAATTTCTGTACAATCTAAATTAGGCAAAAAAAAACAAGAAATTTAGTAACAAAAATCAAGTCGAAGTACATTAGTTTTATGTGATCCTGTTCTATGTATATATGAAGAATAATGCAAATAAAGAGGAATACTACCTTTATTGCCTTGCATGAAGGACATATTTTGGTGGGAAAAAGAGACATTTAGAGAAAAATAGTGTTCCTATAAACAACATTTTTCAAAACTTCTTTAGTGTTAGTAAATATCGTATACTTAAGATAATGAAAATAAAAATAAATAATAAAAAATAACATATGTCACCATCATTGTGTTTGAGAAAAAGGCAAAATGTATGGGTTTTTGAGCAAAAACTATAGATTTTTCTTTCTTTAACTGTTAAGTGCTACATTCCCCATTTTTATTTAAATGCACATGTATAAAAATAGTATACAGTCATCAAGACAATAGTAGATTAAGTCATAATGATTGCCTTTCAAGCCGACATACATGCGCTAAGAATGACAAGAAAAGTATAATGCATGCGTTATATGTAGACGATTTTAATAATGGGTTAGTTTGTGGAGGCTTTATTCAAGTCACATACCTGTAGTCGTCGACATGGAGAAGACAGGAAGGTAAAGTTAAGAATTAAAAGATACTGTATGAATACAGATAAGTTTTTATTTGGTCTTAGATATACATTATTATAAATGTTTAAGTGAACATATTCAAGTATTTTCAATTAAACGCTTTACACCTGAACTATTACAAAGTGAATTTCAATGACCATGCTACAATATAATAAAAAAGTCGTATTTACAAGTGATTATCATATTGGCCCTATTTATGTTCATGTTTTAGTTGTATTCAGGCTCAAAACCGCTTCGGAGTTGCCGTTAAGGCAATCAGCTTTGCATTTTAAATGAATTACAAATGATCTTATAGAAAATATTTAATTTCTTTACTGATTTACTTCATTATAATACTCAAATATAAATGGATGCCGAAAAGTCTAGGGTAAAAATTAAAAGAGATGACGAAATGGTTTGATGCCGAAACGTCTAGGTGCCGAATCGTCTAGGTGTCGAAATGGTTTGGTGCCGAAACGTCCTGAATCGATCTTGATCACACAGATGCAAAAACTTGAGAATTGTCTGCATTTATTAATAAGAATTGTTCATGACCTGATGATTGGGCCCTGCTTTAATTAGACTAATATACTCTATACACAAAAAGCTATGGCGGCTAAACCAATAAACCTCTCCGTGATCTGCATCTTAATGATGAAAAAAAATACTTGATTGATCCAATAACTTCATTATCTAAACAGTTAATTAGGTTCATAGTAATCAAATATAGTGGAAAATATATAAAAGTTTGAAGAAGTATGTTATTTGTGTACATATTCGCTCTTAGACAGATATGTGGGAAAACAATGCGCATAAACAACTATAGATGATGTCTTTAAAATGACTTCAAAATTAATCATTTTACTAATTTATATTTTAGAAATTACAAACAACCACCAACAGAAAAAAACATGTTCCTATAAGCTGAAACAACATACACAGCAAGCAAATACGTCTGCTTCATAACAGCAAAACATAGTGATCAGGATTAATAGCTCTAAGCGATTGATATTTAGTGAGTCATGTAGGGGATTGTGCATCATCAGTGACTTTCATGAAAGGAAAGCGTTATTTGAAATCATATTTAATAATTATTATGTATTCGTTTTGTCATTTATTATGTGGTTATGTTATAGCCGATATTTACCCAATATTTACTGTGGCTCTCTTTGAAGTTTGTTTGTGCTTTAAATATCAGAAATGAAACCAGAAACTCGACAGAGCCGTCTCTGGTTGCAATTCTGACCCATTGGTTGATATTTCAATCTGTCACATGGATAATCATGATGAATTCTTTTATTCTTTTCCATTAAAGTCATCCGGCCATGTTTTGTTTCATGCACATGTTTATGTTAATTTAAATCGAGGTCAATACACAACAATAGATATTTACAATTCACACATTGCAATATCTGTGAAAAGCGAGAATAATTTTATTTGATGACGTAGAAAACTTTGAACAGGTAAATTAATCCACAGGTAAATGTATTTATCAATTATCGGGCAATAGTTGTCAGCTATACAATTCAGATTTACCTCATCTCCCCGTGCAGTCACGCAGTGGTAAGTAAAAGTAGTATCTACGTCATGCAAATAATTGTTTTTTTTTACATACAACTTAGTAGCGGTTGTAAATATATGTTTCTCTCCGAGACTATCAAGAAATTTTCATATGATGTTTAAGATTTAAATTTGTTAAATTGATAATACTACAAAAAGGGTGGTCATTCACCTTTAAGGATATAAATCGATTACGAATATCGTACTATTTTGAAAAAAATAAATCGAAAAGGAAAACAAATGATATGTTTCAATTGTTAATAAAGTAGCCAATATCAATTCCACACTGTCGGAATGTAGCGATGGTATATAAGAAGTATATTTATTAAAATACGCGTATCGCACTATTTACAAGTTATATATTTCGAAACATGGTGTTCATGACTGTAATCTTAGTAAAACCAAACGATGGGCTGTTTATTTCAGGCAAAGTCAGTAGATGAATGGAAACACGTAGGCAATATAAGTATATTAAGTCGATAGGCAATATAAATATATAAAGACGATAGGCGATATAAGTATATAAATGCGATAGGCGATACAAGTATATAAAGACGATAGGCAATATAAATATATAAAGACGATATGTGATACAAGTATATAAAGACGATAGGCAATATACGTATATAGAGACGATAGACAATATAAGTATATAAAGGCGATAGGCAATATCAGTATAAAAAGACGATAGGCAATATAAGTATATAAAGACGATAGGCAATATAAGTATATAAAGGCGATAGGCGATGTAAGTGTATGAAGAAGATAGGTGATGTAAACGTGATGTACCAGCCTTAACAACACCTTTATACACTTTGTTCAATCGCTCCGTATTTTTGAAAGACGGCACTATTCGAACCATAGGTTGGTATATACAACAAGTCACGGATCTACTATTACAGTAATTATACGGGTATTATGTAACATATTAAAGTGTTTACCGAGCTCTTGATTGTCTGATTGACTCGACGTCTGATGCAGTATCATTTGATTTTGAGAAGGCGTTGACACCGTTCGTAACGCACAGAACAGATTAGAAAGAAACCAGCGTTATTGTACCATTTGTAATTCTAATGACATCGAAGATGAATACCATTTTGTTTTGATTAGTCCTGTATATGATAATATCAGACGAAAATACATTAAAAAGTACTATAATAAACGTCCAAGTGTTTTAAAATTCACAGAGCTAATGAAAACAAGTAATAAGAAAGAGTTGTTTAATTTATCTTGGTTTATAAAAGAAGCATTTGATTCTCGTAATGATTTATTGTTTAATCAAAACAAGGTTTATCCTCGAATGAAAACTATTATAAACTAATTATTTATGTTATTGCTTTTGTGATAATGAGAACAACATTGTCTTTTTAATTTACTATTTCATTTAATTTGCGTAAGTTAAAGCTCAGTGTCATTTCCACATATTTATTCAATTATTTAATATTTCAAATTATTCAATAATACAATTTATATGAAACTAGTGTGTAAAATTATTTTTTTGTTGTGTTGTTTGTTTTGTTTATTCTGTCACGAATATGTTTGCATATTGTATAGGATGATAAACTTGTAAAGTTTAAATCAATAAAACATATCTGTCTGTCTGTCGTAACCTGATGTTGTTAGCTTACTACTACTGTACTACTACTGTTTAAAGGACATTTGCATAGATAGACCACTTGTAAAGTTTTTTTATTATGGACCATCAAGTGTTATACAAGGAGTACCTCAGCTCCATTTTAGGTCCGCTGTTGGTCCAGACTTTTATAACATGTAGTTATCAAAACTGCTCGATGTTCTGCCAAGCGACTAATAACACGAACATGTACAGAAAAGAACTTTGATTTTCTAAACTTTTTACCTTAAAGATGTGTTATGCCAATATGTTACATATAATATAAACATATGAACACTTTAATCTCATCGACTGCAAGCTTGATATAAGTGGCGTTTACGTTTTTATGCTACTAAGTGTGTCGTATTTCGCACGAAAGAGGTTAATATATATTAATACTGATTTTGTTTATTGAAGAGGACTTGGCAGAGAGACATTTAAGAGTAAGTAAATCAAACCGACAATTCAGTGAAAACATATTGGATTTAAAAGAGTATGAGAGTCAACCTTTGGAAACGACCGGACACGATAAATACGAAATATTGCAGTCTCGGTTTGTCTGAGACTGTTCATGAACGGTAGTGAAATATGCTTTCTACCGTTCACGCCCACTATCCCTGGGTTGAGCAGAACTCAGCATTCATAAAATCAATAGTACAGAATTATAAGATCGAATTCCAATAAACGTGCTTATTTGTAATATTACACCAAAGATTGTCATACCTATTTAACACCTGCTATGGAGGCTATCTTCTGTTAGGCTTAATTGTGACAAGACAACACGTTGTTTGTGATGTCTTGTTTGGCCTTTTATTCAGATATAAGTTTGTTCTTTGTTTCTGTGTGTGTTTGTGGTTGGTTGACTGTCGTCCTTGAATTCTGCTTTTCCTGTTCGATTTTTATATCTTTATTTAAAGGAAAAACTATGTCTAATCCAATACAATGAGAACACATTTTATATATTCGGACAAGAGAAAGCACTGATTAAGTTGATGCCTGTTATATACAAGGCAGTTACAAAGCACACTCACATACGTATTTCTGTTGGTCTGGTATAATACATAGGGGACACAACATATGCTATTAGGAATCACTTCCTCTGTAACAGGATGGAAATGTAATTGAATTGTTGATTAACGGGTCATAAACACATTGTCTAGGTTAGTTTGAGCCTTCCCTGACAGAGGAGTAAGGATTCATATGAATCTGACAGAGTGGGAATGATCCATATGAATCTGACAGAGTGGGAATGATACATATGATTCCGACAGAGTGGGACGGATCCATTTGAATCCGATAGAGTGCGAAGGTTCCATATGAATCCGACAGAGTGCGAAGGATCCATATTCATCTTGACAGAGTGGGAAGGATCCATATGCATCTGGCAGAGTGGGAATGTTCCATATGAATCTGACGGAGTGGGAATGTTCCATATGAATCTGCAAGAGTGGGAATGATACATATGAATCTGACAGAGTGGAATGATCCATATGAATCTGACAGAGTGGGATGGATCCATATGAATCTGACAGATTGGGAATGATCCATATGAATCTGACAGAGTGGGACGGTTCCATATGCATCTGACAGAGTGAGAAGGATCCATATGAATCTGACAGAGTGGGAATGTTCCATATGAATATGACAGAGTGGGAATGTTCCATATGAATCTAACAGAGTGGGTATGTTACATATGAATCTGCAAGAGTGGGAATGATACATACAAATCTGACAGAGTGGGACGGATCCATATGAATCTGACAGAGTGGGAATGATACATATGAATCTGACAGAGTGGGAATGATACATATGAATCTGACAGAGTGGGAATGATCCATATGCATCTGTAAGAGTGGGAAGAATCCATATTCATCTTGACAGAGTGGGAAGGATCCATATGCATCTGACAGAGTGGGAATGTTCCATATGAATCTGCAAGAGTGAGAATGATGCATATGAATCTGACAGAGTGGGAATGATACATATGAATCTGACAGAATGGGAATGTTCCATATGAATCTGACAGAGTGGGAATGTTCCATACGAATCTGCAAGAGTGGAAATCTGACAGAGTGGGAAGGATCCATATGCATCTGAGAGAGTGAGAAGGATCCATATGAATCTGACAGAGTGGGAATGTTCCATATGAATCTGACAGAGTGGGAATGTTCCATATGAATCTAACAGAGTGGGTATGTTACATATGAATCTGCAAGAGTGGGAATGATACATACAAATCTGACAGAGTGGGACGGATCCATATGAATCTGACAGAGTGGGAATGATACATATGAATCTGACAGAGTGGGAATGATCCATATGCATTTGCAAGAGTGGAAATGATACTTATGAATCTGACAGAGTGGGAAGAATCCATATTTATCTTGACAGAGTGGGAAGGATCCATATGCATCTGACAGAGTGGGAATGTTCCATATAAATCTGCAAGAGGGAGAATGATGCATATGAATCTGACAGAGTGGGAATGATACATATGAATCTGACAGAATGGGAATGTTCCATATGAATCTGACAGAGTGGCAATGTTCCATATGAATCTGCAAGAGTGGAAATGATACATATGAATCTGACAGAGTGGGAAGAATCCATATTCATCTTGACAGAGTGGGAAGGATCCATATGCATCTGACAGAGTCAGAATGTTCCATATGAATCTGCAAGAGTGAGAATGATGCATATGAATCTGACAGAGTGGGAATGATACATATGAATCTGACAGAATGGGAATGATCCATATGGATCTGTCAGAGTGGGAACGTTCCATTAGAATCTGCAAGAGTGGAAATCTGACAGAGTGGGAAGGATCCATTTGAGTCTGACAGAGTGGGAATGTTCCATATGAACCGTCAAGAGTGGAAATCTGACAGAGTGGGAAGGATCCATATGCATCTGACAGAGTGGGAAGGATCCATATGCATCTGACAGAATGGAAATGTTCCATATGAAGCTGACAGAGTGGGAACAATCCATATTCATCTTGACAGAGTGGGAAGGATCCATATGCATCTGACAGAGTGGGAATGTTCCATATGCATCTGCAAGAGTGGGAATGATACATATGAATCTGACAGAATGGGAATGATACATATGAATCTGACAGAATGGTAATGTTCCATTTGAGTCTGACAGAGTGGGAATGTTCCATATGAATCGTTAAGATTGGAAATCTGACAGAGTGGGAAGGATCCATATGCATCTGACAGAGTGGGAAGGATCCATATGCATCTGACAGAATGGAAATGTTCCATATGAAGCTGACAGAGTGGGAATGAAACATATGAATCTGACAGAGTGGGAAGGATCCATATGCATCTGACAGAGAGGGAAGGATCCATATCCATCTGACAGAGTGGGAAAGTTCCATATGCATCTGACAGTGTGGGAAGGATCCATATGAATCTGACAGAGTGGGAATGATACATATGAATCTGACAGAGTGGGAATGATTCATATGCATCTGACAGAGTGGGGCGGATCCATATGAATCTGACAGAGTGCGAATGTTCCATATGAATCTGCAAGAGTGGGAATGATACATATGAATCTGAAAGAGTAGGAAGGATCCATATGGCTCTGACAGAGTGGGTAAGATCCATTTGCATCTGGAAGAGTTGGAAGGATACATATGCATCTGACAGAGTGGGAATGTTCCATATGAATCGGACAGAGTGGGAATGATCCATATGCATCCGACAGAGTGGGAATGTTCCATATGAATCGGACAGAGTGGGAAGGATCCATATGGATCCGACAGAGTGGGAATGTTCCATATGAATATGCAACAGTGGGAATGATACATATCAATCTGACAGAGTGGGAAGGATCCATATGCCTCTGACTGAGTGGGAAGGATCCGTATGCATCTGACAGAGTGGGAAGGATCCAAATGCATCTGACAGATTGGAAATGTTCCATATGAATCTGACAGAGTGTGACGGATCCATATGAATCGAACAGAGTGGGAATGATAAATATGAATCTGACAGAGTTTGAAGGATCCATATGAATCTGACAGAGTGGGAATGTTCCATATGAATCTGACAGAGTGGGAATGATCCATGTGCATCTGACAGAGTGGGACGGATCCATATCAATCTGACAGAGTGGGAAGGATCCATATGAATCTGACAGAGTGGGAAGGATCCACATGCATCCGGTGACACTGCCCTACTCTTACTGTTGAATATTCTACAAGAGGTACTTTAATTGCTCGGAGGGAACACTCACTTCAAAGGGACAGCCATGTCCAACGGACGAGTAACAGGATAGATTGGCTTATAATCACACGAACCAGAGACTTATGTTGAATGCCAGATACCTTAAAGCGGAATGGCCACCCTTTTTGTAGTATTATCAATTAACAAATGTAACTCTTAAACATCATATGAACATTCCTTGATAGTCCCGTAGAGAAATATATATTGAAAACCGCTACTAAGTTGTATGTAAAAATAAGTATTATTTGCATGACGTAGATACTACTTTTACCACTGCGTGACTGCAAAGGGAAATGAGGTAAATCGGAATTGTATAGCTGCACAACTGTTGCCAGATAAATGATCAATATATTTACCTGTGGATTAATTTACCTGTTCAACGTTTTTTATGTCATCAAATAAAATCGTATTTTCGCTTTTCACAGATACTGCAGTGTGTGAATTTTAATACCTATTGTTGTGTATTTATTTCGATTTAAATAAACATAAACATCTTCATGAAACAAAATATGGACGGAGAACTTTACCGCTGTGCCGATGTAATATAGTGAGATTTCTGAAAACATCTTGTTTTCTTATGACTTGCCTCTAGGAGGAGGCAAGTCATGTATTATGTCAGCTTTTGTGTAATCGATACAACTGGTTCAGTTATTGCACAGACAGGTCGTTCCTTATAAAATGATTTTTTTATTTATATCCATCATCCATGTATATCTCAACAATTGAATATCTCAACACACGGGGTAATAGTCTTCACTGTTTATGTTCAATTTTGACAAATATGTACACTACTTCATATACTGCAAAGTATAAACTACTGCGCCAATGTACCGCTTATGAGGTGCATCTATCCGTAGCACGATATCGCGCAAAGTGTTTCCCCGTGTGCACGCAGGTATTTCTGAAATAGAAATTGTTCAACATATTAAATTAAATTCTGGATAAATTATAACTGCCGTATCCGCATATATTAAACAGAGCACGTTCATTAACTATAATTGCTTAAATATTGCAAGGGGTGCTGTTGCCTAGTATATAGCGTGATAGACTGATGGTTAACGCACATATGAAACGTTTTTTTAGCAATGGGTGATTCTTTATCACACAATCAAAAACGACCTGAGAGTGGTTTCATTAAATATAAGGCATATTATGTCAGTATAATTATAATGCTATCTTTACGTTGACATGATGGCGGTTATAAAGATAATATGCATGCAGAATTTTATTAAAAATTAAAAATTATATTAAATATCAGCATATGTGTGTGTTATAACTTCGTCAATATTCTACAGTTTTTCACAAAATGTGCACTATTTATTAAGTTAGTATAGACTTGTCACATACTAACCTAATAGATAGTTCAATTTTGTCAATTTTTTCAAATCTGTATTGCGATGTAGAAAGTCTGTGACAATTCTCAAAATGCTACCATTATGAGACTTGTCACAGCCTCACTACGTTACAATATCCTTGTTATGTAATATTTATTCTGGCACAAATCAAATGGTTAAACTTAACAACGTATAAAGATATATCATACCCTCAGTGAATAACCCAATAGGAGCGCTGCGTCTGTCGGTTATGTCAGTTATGTTGAAAAAGTCACCACCCAATTCGTCACGGATACAAATAGCCAACAATTGACGCTGCTGGTTTGTAAAATGAAGCATTGCGTGACCCCGTGGGTAATGCCATCGAAACGTTCCATTTCTGCAATCTTTAGAGACATGCACATCGAACGTAAAATCATCACTCGCTGGAATACCACTGCAAATACAATTATGCGCACAACTTTTAGACATGTATTGAAAGCAAATCCCGCTGTAAATAGAATATAAACTATATCACCTGCCCCAAGTGAACAACCCAATGGGACGTCTGTCTTTGTCGATTACATCCGTTTACTCTCCCCCTATAGTATCGCTCATGAACAGACTAAAAATAAGTTTTTTTGTTTGAATGATGTTTTACACATTTAAGGCCATTGATGACGGTCGATTTGTTTTGTGGTGGAAAGAGACCCCCTTATATTTTCTGGGTAGAACTAGTACTGTACCCCAGCTGTCCGTAAGAACTGAAAATAAGAAGGGTCTGCTACTTTCCGGTCTTGTTTGGGTTGCTTTTGAAGGATCCGCCTTTCCGAATTTATTTATATTATCAAGTCATCAGGGATGCAAAGAGCCATCAACTGTCGTTGGTGATCTGTAATAATAATTACTTCACTGCCTGGTACGTGTTTCTGTTTGTTTTGTTTGAATGGTGTTTTATGTCTTTGTACATGTTTGGCCATATGGCGGTCGATTTTCTTGTGGTATAGACATATCATCCCATTTTTCCTGGGTAGAACTAGTATTGTATACCTCCCGCTATCCGTAAGAAACATGTTTCTGTTTATGTAATAATTCATTATAAATAAATAATATACAATAAATTTCAATAAATTTAAATAAATTTCAGCGTTTGCGTCGGAAAGTATGTGTCCCGTTTTCATCTTTATTTTCTATAGTTTTCTAAGAAATAATCCTGCACGCGCGATCAGGGAAAGTCCAATGTCTGTAGGTAAAACTTTGATCGATCTCACAGATCTTCCGTTTTCATACCACAACCAGCAATCACAATCAGCGGCGTTCACAGTCAGCGTTTTTCATTAAAACAAATCGATAGCTATTTTGGTGCTTGAAAGCCATTTAAAGATAACCGAGGTATTCCATTTAGAAAATTTAAATTGTATGTCAATATCGTGTAAAATGTGTTAAACATGACTTTCTAAATGACCCTGAAAACAATGAGAGGATGTCACACGTCATCAACTGTTCATCATTCCACTTTGACGTTGACATGAAGGATCATAAGAAGGATCACATACTGCATGTATACCTTCACGTGTTTATAATATTATTGGAGAAAGCAAAATGAATTGCAAGCCTATTTAGATAATTTAAAAGTATATTGTGATAAATGGTGGTTAGATTTAAATATTGAGAAAACAAAAGTGATGGCCTTTAAAAAAGAGGCATCTTAACGGAAAATGAAACATGGGTATATAATGGAAAAGAAGTTGGAAGTGGAATTTTGCTTTAATTATGTAGGAAATGTTTTTAACTATACTTTGACGTTTAATCTAATCAGGAAACACTTGCAGAGAAAGGCTTAAAAAGAAAGAAAAAAAAGCCGTTAAATGTCCTAATCGCAAATATAAAAAGGTATCATTTCAAACCTAAAACATGCTGTCAAAGTTTTGATGCAATTGTGCTGGGGTGGGGTGGGTAGGGCGGCTATTTTTAATTATGGAGCAGAAATTTGAGGGTTTACATTGAAAAATATATTTAAAATTTTGTAATTGTTGTTGAAAGTTGAAACGTCATCTAGTAATTGCAATGCATTTGAAATACTTTTATTAGACATTGATTCCCAAACTTTCCTTTGCTTTTTGAAAGTGTTTTCTTGTGTGTGTGTTTGCTAAAGTTATGGTGGTCAAATGTTATTTACATGTATTTGAAACAGAAAATTTTGAATAGTTATGAACCATTTGGTAGTCGATCGATATCCAAGCACCAAACTAATGGTCATCAGGCGATTTATTTTATCATTCAAAATGGGTGACGGTGGTTGTGAACTCTGAATTTGGTTTTAAAACGAGAGGTTTTTGAAATCGGCGTATATTATATTACCAAAATATTGACCTTCCGTATACCATATAGAACTATATTTGAGTAAAACGATGAATATAACGCTGTAGGTGAAATAATGCTGTACCTACAATTTAATGTAAACACTGTCCGCCATCCAAGTCTGGCGGTAGCCTATTGTCAACCCTTTTTGTGTTTGTGAGGTCATATGACAAAATTCGAGCACGCTAGAAGCCGCAACAGATCGTCACTGACGAATGTATCACTACGCTAACAGACAGAGCGTCAGCTGTCATTTTGAATGTGTGTTCATTCTCATAAAAGGGTTAAACACATCCCACTCACTGCATGCATATTCATAGGGGCCCTGGACTTGTGTAGAGAAGAAATAGTTCTCTGGATCAGTAAAATACCATCTAAATCGTAAATAAGCTGTGGGAAATGGAAAGAAAATTGAAGAATGTGATGTTTGGGCCTATACTTTTTTCTACTAAGACAAGAAACAAGATGATATATTTTATCCCGAAATATTATAAACCCTGTTTCCAGCTTTGCAAACCAGGGATAAAGAAGCTCATTTGCATATTAATGTCGAAAGGACCAATGCTTCCGTGCAAAAGTAGTTATTTTTCAGCAAAAAATAATAGAGGTAAACATTTGCGATATCAGCGGGAAAATGGAACATCCGTCACCTAATGGAGACAATCTTAAAGAAAGTCTTCGTCAAAATGTTATAATTGAAGAATTTACCAAGTGTATTACTACGCTGTAGAAGCAGCATTTCAGACGCAATAGACTGAACTGATCACGCGTTGATTGCATGATCACTATTAATCGAACGGAGAAGATTTTTTTCGAGACCGACTTTGTACAGATATGAATAATGTTGCTCCGAATTAATAAATGATGGAATACATACCACAATAAAACAAATATGTAAACAATAATAAAATTAGATGTATTTTTCCAAAAAGAATAACTCATACGGCCCATATTTCTATCCGGTGCAAGCGTCAGAATTTAATAATTGCAATCTGATCACTTCAAACTTAATAAGACGCTTTCCGCCAGTATTGTCAACAGGTCAGTGCATATAATGTTCATAAATGCACTTACACCATGTACACTCACATTTCCAAAGCCCCTAGTCCGTCAGTGCTTTCAGCACTTTGATTTGTTAACATTCCCATTCATGTTTGTCCTTTTGCGTGTTTTTGGGTTTACTGTGTTCTGTGAAAGCTGCATTTCCTGTTCGACTTTTATACCATTTTTAGTTAAAGCCATTATACTTATATGAGCCTGCGATGTGGGATAGTAGTCTAATAGTTCACACGATTATAGTTATATGAGTCTCACTCGTTTGATACTGGTCTAGTTTTTAACGCCATTATATGATGTTATTAATTAAGTGTTTTTATACTGGCCGAGTTATTGGTCCAATAACATTATTTTGACATGATCTGCGGATATTTATGCTGCGTTAATTTTATTTATAGGTTAATAAGCGAGCGTGAATGACGTTAACTTGAATTACTCACTTAATAAATACTGATAAAGGTGATCCTTTGAGAGCAACAAACACAATTCAGAGAATAAAGCAGCAGACTCGGTTTTATTGAGTCTGTTCATGAGAAGTAATGAAAGAAGCAACACTTCTCACGCCCCCTAGCACCGGCTTAAGCGGTATTCTACTTTAAAGCCACCTATATTGGGCTCGTTGGTCCCAAAGGACCAGTAAAAAATAACACTACTGATTCATAGCACGGGGAGACTTTTTACAGCCGCCACACTGCACTAAACGAACGCTAGTGTGCATGTTAATAAATACTGATAAAGGTGATCCTTTGAGAGCAACAAACACAATTCAGAGAATAAAGCAGCAGACTCGGTTTTATTGAGTCTGTTCATGAGAAGTAATGAAAGAAACAACACTTCTCACTCCCCCTAGCACCGGCTTAAGCGGTATTCTACTTTAAAGTCACCTATACTGGGCTCGTTGGTCCCAAAGGACCAGTAAAAAATAACACTACTGATTCGTAGCACGGGGAGACTTTTTACACAACAAAGTAAAACACGTATTGCTGAGTTTCTTCATATTGGCCAATCTCATACTTGTGTTATTTGTCTGGCATTATGTTATTATATTAATATGAAACCCACATATGGTATATTAACGCCATTACATTTGTATGGGCCTAAGATGCGTGGTATTGGACTAGCAATTAATGCCAGTATACTTATGTGATCTTTACTTGTTGATATTGGTCTTTCATTTAAATCCAATATAGTATGCGCCTCATACGTTTGAAATTGGACCAGCTTTTAACATCATATATAATACACATCAAAGGTAAATACGCCATACTGAGACACCGTGCTGTTGTTTTTGTAATAAATATGTATTGGTTACTTGAAACAAATCACTAATCGTATGTAACATTGCTATCGATGTCGGTAAGTATGATTTCTTCAAAAATATTTTGCTTTGAAATATTTCGAAGTTCTTGAAATATACATATATATTTGTAACAAATCACCGATTAGTCAAATTCAAAAGGAGTATGATAATGGACCTTTGGAAACGGCCGAGCACGACACATACGAAATATTGCAGTCTCGGTTTGATTGAGACTGTTCATGAGCGGTAGTGATATATGCTAGCTACCGCTCACGCCCCCTAGCCCCGGGTTGAGCAGAACTCAATATTCATAAAATCAACAGCACAAAATTTTAACCATCCCGATGATGGCATGCATATGGCGGTGGACATGGAGGATACGTCTTCTCCATGTCGTACGGCGTATGGTCCCAGTATCTAAAAAATGAAATGCTCCGCAGAGCGAAATAAGTTTACATATAGGATAAATAAAGATTAAAGTAAGGCTTACCCTCCATAGCCTGGTTTAACATCACAAGGACTGTCTAGAAAAACAAAGGCCTCAGATAGGCCCAGCATCCATAGTACAACAAGGGCTCTCATTGTCACCATAGCTTTCAAATAGAACATCTGACTAACAATCTTATTTCACAAAACTAATAAACAGATAAGAAAAATAGAATATTTATACGTTACTTTCTGATAAGATGGAATGTGTTGACAGTATTTAATGACATAATAATGACAGATGTGAGTGTGTGGCAAAAACAAGTTGTTTATCATAAAACCGCAAAAGCGGATTCTTCCAGTTATATTCGAGAAATGATTGAGCGAGTAGGATCTTACTAAGACATGTTTGTATAATCACCTTAAATATTTATGAGGATTAATTAAATATGATGATGAACTGTACAATATGTATACTTTATAATATATTCAATTTTGTGTTCTTATATATACACATATTTTGTTGTGACAGACTGCTTGAATTAGGGAAGACATTCGCACGACATCCGCATCCTGATATATTCGAATATTATCGTCACGACTGTCGTACGGACCGCCTCACCTCAGAAACATAGCCTTCGGCTTGTTTCGTGGCATACGAATATCAGTAGGCTTTTGCACCATATAATACTAGTTTATTTACATATACACATGACCCCGCAAAAGAAAGGAATAAAGGAATAGTCAATATTTGCAATGGTTCTGCACAGATATTAATTCTTAATACATTTAATACCTCTCAGGTTCTCAAGTTTGTTTTACAATATGACGCTTACATGTCCGAAAAATGAAATATTATCATATCAAACTGCGTTACAAAAATGTTAAACATTGGGGTCCGTCCAAAGGGTAGCTTTGTGTATAAAATGCTCAGATCCAGTCATTGTTGAAACAAGTAGGCTCGTTTTAAAAAGTACGCAATGTCATAGAACAGATGTATATACTAGTATTTTATAGATAATAATATGAAACATATATTTATTATTAAATAATAAAATGTTGGTAAGGAAAATATATTTATTAATATTAATGTTTTATAGTCGGCGCTGTGGTGTTCATGTGTATATAATACTGAATTAGAATTGTAATCGTTTATTACAAGGCATACACATACTTACATTTAGATTGAGTAGTGGGCTGTAAATACATTTTTATGTTAATAACTATCAGAACCAGACCACAGTTTTAAAGTTAATCACAACGTTTATATATGCATGTGTACACGTTTTAATCACTTTGATGACGTAAACGACGTCACTAACATATCTTTACATATATATAAAAATCTACATTTTACCATTGCGCTAAAGAAGTAAAATCATTTCCGTTTGAAAATACATATGCTTAAAAGGATTCTTCAGAGAGATACAGCATTTCCCAAACTTGCGGACTTCTGCATCTTTAAACGTATTTATGGATTCATCTGAAGCTATTTTCTACAGTTTCTTCATACTTGTTTCTTATGAACAACTTCTTTTAAGGTTTAGTACATAGCTGTACATATATGTCTATCCTATACATATTTTAACTTTAAAAATAATAGGTCAACAAGTTAAACTAAATATATGACCCACATTCCGTTTTTGAAAATTTTATAATTTCTGTACATTCTAAATAAGGCAAAAAAAACAAGAAATTTAGTAACAAAAATCAAGTCGAATTACATTAGTTTAATGTGATCCTGTTCTATGTATATATGAAGAATAATGCAAATAAAGAGGAATACTACCTTTATTGCCTTGCATATCCTCGGACATGAAGCACATATTTTGGTGGGAAAAAGAGACATTTAGAGAAAAAAAAGTGTTGCTATAAACAACATTTTTCAAAACGTCTTTAGTGTTAGTAAATATCGTATACTTAAGATAATGAAAATAAAAATAAATAATAAAAAATAACATATGTCACCATCATTGTGTTTGAGAAAAAGGCAAAATGTATGGGTTTTTGAGCAAAAACCACAGATTTTTCTTTCTTTAACTGTTAAGTGCTACATTCCCCATTTTTATTTAAATGCACATGTATAAAAATAGTATACAGTCATCAAGACAATAGTAGATTAAGTCATAATGATTGCCTTTCAAGCCGACATACATGCGCTAAGAATGACAAAAAAAGTATAATGCATGCGTTATATGTAGACGATTTTAATAATGGGTTAGTTTGTGGAGGCTTTATTCAAGTCACATACCTGTAGTCGTCGATATGGAGATGACAGGAAGGTAAAGTTAAGAATTAAAAGATACTATATGAATACAGATAAGTTTTTATTTGGTCTTAGATATCCCTATTATAAATGTTTAAGTGAACATATTCAAGTATTTTCAATTAAACGCTTTACACCTGAGCTATTACAAAGTGAATTTCAGTGACCATGCTACAATATAATAAAAAAGTCGTATTTACAAGTGATTATCATATTGGCCCTATTTATGTTCATGTTTTAGTCGTATTCAGGCTCAAAACCGCTTCGGAGTTGCCGTTAAGGCAATCAGCTTTGCATTTTAAATGAATTACAAATGATCTTATAGAAAATATTTAATTTCTTTACTGATTTACTTCATTATAATACTCAAATATAAATGGGTGCCGAAAAGTCTAGGGTAAAAATTAAAAGAGATGACGAAATGGTTTGATGCCGAGACGTCTAGGTGCCGAATCGTCTAGGTGTCGAAATGGTTTGGTGCCGAAACGTCCTGAATCGATTTGATCACACAGATGCAAAAACTTGAGAATTGTCTGCATTTATTAATAAGAATTGTTCATGACCTGATGATTGGGCCCTGCTTTAATTAGACTAATATACTCTATACACAAAAAGCTATGGCGGCTTAACCAATAAACCTCACCGTGATCTGCATCTTAATGATGAAAAAAAATACTTGATTGATCCAATAACTTCATTATCTAAACAGTTAATTAGGTTCATAGTAATCAAATATAGTGGAAAATATATAAAAGTTTGAAGAAGTATGTTATTTGTGTACATATTCGCTCTTAGACAGATATGTGGGAAAACAATGCGCATAAACAACTATAGATGATGTCTTTAAAATGACTTCAAAATTAATCATTTTACTAATTTATATTTTAGAAATTACAAACTATAAACAACCACCAACAGAAAAAAACATGTTCCTATAAGCTGAAAAAACATACACAGCAAGCAAATACGTCTGCTTCATAACAGCAAAACATAGTGATCAGGATTAATAGCTCTAAGCGATTGATATTTAGTGAGTCATGTTGGGGATTGTGCATTATCAGTTTTATTCATAAAAGGAAAGCGTTATTTGAAATCATATTTAATAATTATTATGTATTCGTTTTGTCATTTATTATGTGGTTATGTTATAGCCGATATTTGCCCAATAATTACTGTGGCTCTCTTTGAAGTTTGTTTGTGCTTTAAATATCAGTTACATTATGTCTTTATTGTAACATAAACCGAGCATAAACAGACATTTTGCACATTTATATCAGGCAAGTAAACATTCATTGACTTACTGTTTTATGCCTGTACTAAGCTCATAATGGGAGAAAAACAATCCGTCATGAGTTTATTCATGCGAGATATGAAAATATCAACCTCGGGATCAGAAATGAAACCAGAAACTCGACAGAGCCGTCTCTGGTTGCAATTCTGACCCATTGGTTGATATTTCAATCTGTCACATGGATAATCATGATGAATTCTTTTATTCTTTTCCATTAAAGTCATCCGGCCATGTTTTGTTTCATGCACATGTTTATGTTAATTTAAATCGAAGTCAATACACAACAATAGATATTTACAATTCACACATTGCAATATCTGTGAAAAGCGAGAATAATTTTATTTGATGACGTAGAAAACTTTGAACAGGTAAATTAATCCACAGGTAAATGTATTTATCAATTATCGGGCAATAGTTGTCAGCTATACAATTCAGATTTACCTCATTTCCCCGTGCAGTCACGCAGTGGTAAGTAAAATTAGTAACTACGTCATGCAAATAATAATTTTTTTTACATACAACTTAGTAGCGGTTTTAAATATATGTTTCTCTCCGAGACTATCAAGAAATTTTCATATGATGTTTAAGATTTAAATTTATTAATTGATAATACTACAAAAAGTCTGGTCATTCGCCTTTAAGGATATAAATCGATTACGAATATCGTACTATTTTGAAAAAAAAAAAATCGAAAAGGAAAACAAATGATATACGTTTCAATTCTTAATAAAGTAGCCAATATCAATTCCACACTGTCGGAATGTAGCGATGGTATATAAGAAGTATATTTATTAAAATGCGCGTATCGCACTATTTAGAAGTTATATATTTCGAAACATGGTGTTCATGACTGTAATCTTAGTAAAACCAAACGAAGGGCTGTTTATTTCAGGCAAAGTCAGTAGATGAATGGAAACACGTATACAATATGATAGGCAATATAAGTATATAAAGACGATAGGCAATATAAGTATATAAAGACGATAGGCGATATAAGTATATAAAGACGATAGGCGATATAAGTATATAAATGCGATAGGCGATACAAGTATATACAGACGATAGGCAATATAAGTATATAAAGACGATATGTGATACAAGTATATAAAGACGATAGGCAATATACGTATATAGAGACGATAGGCAATATAAGTATATAAAGACGATAGGCAAATTCAGTATAAAAAGACGATAGGCAATATAAGTATATAAAGACGATAGGCAATATTAGTATATAAAGGCGATAGGCGATGTAAGTGTATGAAGAAGATAGGTGATGTAAACGTGATGTACCAGCCTTAACAACACCTTTATACACTTTGTTCAATCGCTCCGTATTTTTGAAAGACGGCACTATTCGAACCATAGGTTGGTATATACAACAAGTCACTGATCTACTATTACAGTAATTATACGGGTATTATGTAACATATTCAAGTGTTTACCAAGCTCTTGATTGTCTGATTGACTCGACGTCTGATGCAGTATAATTTGATTTTGAGAAGGCGTTGACACCGTTCGTAACGCACAGAACAGATTAGAAAGAAACCAACGTTATTGTACCATTTGTAATTCTAATGACATCGAAGATGAATACCATTTTGTTTTGATTTGTCCTGTATATGATAATATAAGAAGAAAATACATTAAAAAGTACTATTATAAACGTCCAAGTGTTTTAAAATTCATAGAGCTAATGAAAACACTTAATAAGAAAGAGTTGTTTAATTTATCGTGGTTTATAAAAGAAGCATTTGATTCTCGTAATGATTTATTGTTTAATCAAAACTAGGTTTATCTCGAATGAAAACTATTATAAACTAATTATTTATGTTATTGCTTTTGTGATAATGAGAACAACATTGTCTTTTTAATTTACTATTTAATTTAATTTGCGTAAGTTAAAGTTCAGTGTCATTTCCACATATTTATTCAATTATTTAATATTTCAAATTATTCAATAATACAATTTATATGAAACTATTGTGCAAACTTATGTTTTTGTTGTGTTGTTTGTTTTGTTTATTCTGTCACGAATATGTTTGCATATTGTATATGATGATAAACTTGTAAAGTTTAAATCAATAAAAATATCTGTCTGTCTGTCTGTCGTAACCTGATGTTGTTAGCTTACTACTACTGTACTACTACTGTTTAAAGGACATTTACATTTGCATACATAGACCACTTGTAAAGTTTTTTTAGTATGGACCATCAAGTGTTATACAAGGAGTACCTCAGCTCCATTTGGTCCAGACTTTTATAACATGTAGTTATCAAAACTGCTCGATGTTCTGCCAAGCGTTCTACTAATAACACGAACATGTACAGGAAAGAACTTTGATTTTCTAAACTTTTTACTTTAAAGATGTGTTATGCCAATATGTTACATATAATATAAGCATATGAACACTTTAATCTCATCGACTGCAAGCTTGATCTAAGTGTTTACCTTTTTATGCTACTAAGTGTGTCGTATTTCGCACGAAAGAGGTTAATATATATTAATATACGTAACCTGATTTTGTTTCTTGAAGAGGACTTGGTAGAGAGACATTTGAGAGTAAGTAAATCAAACCGACAATTCAGTGAAAACATATTGGATTTAAAAGAGTATAAAAGTCGACCTTTGGAAACGACCGAACACGATAAATACGAAATATTGCAGTCTTGGTTTGACTGAGACTGTTCATGAACGGTAGTGAAATATGCTTTATACCGTTCACGCCCACTAGCCCCGGGTTGAGCAGAACTCAGCATTCATAAAATCAATAGTACAGAATTATAAGATCGAATTCCAAAAAACGTGCTTATTTGTAATATTACACCAAAGATTGTCATACCTTTTTATCACCCGATATGAAGTCTATCTTCTGTTAGGCTTAATTGTTACAAGACAACACTTTGTTTGTGATGTCTTGTTTGGCCTTTTATTCAGATATAAGTTTGTTCTTTGTTTCTGTGTGTGTTTGTGGTTGGTTGACTGTCGTCCTTGAATGCTGTTTTTCCTGTTCGATTTTAATATCTTAATTTAAAGGGAAAACTATGTCTAATCCAATACAATGAGAACACATTTTATATATTCGGACAAGAGAAAGCACCGATTAAGTTGATGCCTGTAATATGCAAGGCAGTTACAAAGCACACTCACATACGTGTTTCTGTTGGTCTGGTATAATACATAGGGGACACAACATATGATATTAGGAATCACTTCCTCTGTAACAGGAGGGAAATATAATTGAATTGTTGATTAACGGGTCATAAACACATTGTCTAGGTTAGTTCGAGCCTCCCCTCTCAGAGGAGTAAGGATTCATATGAATCTGACAGAGTGAGAATGATCCATATGAATCTGACAGAGTGGGAATGATACATATGATTCGGACAGAGTTGGACGGATCCATTTGAATCCGATAGTGTTGCGAAGGTTCCATATGAATCCGACAGAGTGCGAAGGATCCATATGAATCAGACAGAGTGAGACGGATCCATATGAATCTGACAGAGTGGGAATGTTCCATATGAATCTGACAGAGTGGGATTGATCCGTATGAATCTGACAGAGTGGGACGGATCCATATGAATCTGACAGAGTGGGACGGATCCATATGAATCTGACAGATTGGGAATGATGCATATGAATCTGACAGATTGGGACGGATCCATATGCATCTGACGGTGTGGGAAGGATCCATATGAATATGACGGAGGGGGAATGTTCCATATGAATCTGACAGAGTGGGAATGATCCATATGAATCTAACAGAGTGGGAATATTCCATATGAATCTGCAAGAGTTGGAATGATACATATGAATCTACAAGAGTGGGACGGATCCATATGAATCTGACAGAGTGGGAATGATACATATGAATCTGACAGAGTGGGAATGATCCATATGCATCTGACAGAGTGGGAATGTTCCATATGAATTTGACAGAGTGGGAAGGATCCATACGATTTTGACAGAGTGGAAATGTTCCATATGAATCTGCAAGAGTGGGAATGATAATATGAATCTGACAGAGTGGGAATACTCCATATTCATCTTGACAGAGTGGGAAGGATCCATATGCATCTGACAGAGTGGGAATGTTCCATATGAATCTGACGGAGTGGGAATGTTACATATGATTCCATATGAATCTGCAAGAGTGGGAATGATACATATGAATCTGACAGAGTGGGAATGTTCCATATACATCTGACAGAGTGGGAATGTTCTATATGAATCTGCAAGAGTAGGAATCTGACAGAGTGGGAAGGATCCATATGCATCTGACAGAGTGGGAAGGATCCAAATGCATCTGACAGAATGGGAATGTTCCATATGAAGCTGACAGAGTGGGAATGATACATATGAATCTGACAGAGTGGGAAGGATTCATATGCATCTGACAGAGTGGGAAGGATCCATATCCATCTGACAGAGTGGGAATGTTCCTTATGCATCTGACAGAGTGGGAAGGATCCATATGCATCTGACAGAGTGGGAATGTTCTATATGAATCTGACAGAATGGGAAGGATCCATATGAATCTGACAGAGTGAGAATGATAACTATGATTCTGACAGAGTGGGAATGATATATATGCATCTGACAGAGTGGGACGGATCCATATCCATCTGACAGTCTGAGAGTGGGAATGTTCCATATGAATCTACAAGAGTGGGAATGATACATATGAATCTAACAAATAGGGAAGGATCCATATGGCTCTGACAGAGTGGGAAGGATCCATATGCATCTGACAGAGTGGGAATGTTTCATATGAATCCGACAGAGTGGGAATATTCCATATGAATCCGACAGAGTGGGAAAGATCCATATGAATCCGACAGAGTGGGAATGTTCCATATAAATCTGCAAGAGTGGGAATGATACATATCAACCTGATAGAGTGGGAAGGATCCATATGCCTCTGTCAGAGTGGGAAGGATCCATTTAATCTGAAAGAGTGGGAAGGATCCAAATGCATCTGACAGAGTAGGAATGTTCCATATGATTCTGACAGAGTTGGAATGATCCATGTGCATCTGACATAGTGGGACGGATCCATATGAATCTGACAGAGTGGGAAGGATCCACATACATCCGGTGACACTGCCCTACTCTTACTGTTGAATATTCTACAAGAGGTACTTTAATTGCTCGGAGGGAACACTAACATACAAGGAACAGCCAGGTCCGACGGACGAGTAACAAGATAGGTTGGCTTAAATGAAGAGAATGTCCAGAAATATGCCTCCTTTACCAGGCATTTAGAAATTGTAAAAAGTGGTTTAAATTAGAAAACTATTATATTGTTACATTCCTTTTTGTTGGTTTAGGGATTCTGTTTAAACGAGTGTCAGCCCCTATTCTTGTGTTCAGTTTTTATTTCTAGTTAAGTACCCCGCTTACAAGTTGAACGCTCAAAAACACCGGTTAAACGGTGTTCGTTATTACAGCTATCCATGACAATGCAAACGATGTTTTTCAGTCGGCATTTTTGGGCAAATATTGGTGCTTAGCCAATATATGTCTGATATGCGTTACATTAAATACAAGAGTTTGCTGATCACCCAATAATATGTTTTAAGCATGTATATAAGTTGTGTTGTAACAGCAATACGCATTAAACACCCCAACTGTACCATAGCAGTAGACAATGCCGCAGTATAATCACACGAACCAGAGACTTATTTTGAATGCCAGATACCTTAAAGCCGAATGGTCACCCTTTTTGTAGTATTATCAATTAACAAATGTAACTCTTAAACATCATATGAACATTCCTTGATAGTCCCGTAGAGAAACATATATTGAAAACCGCTACTAAGTTGTATTAAAAATAAATATTATTTGCATGACGTTGATACTACTTTTTACCACTTCCACGGGAAAATGAGGTAAATCGGAATTGTATAGCTACACAACTGTTGCCAGATAAATGATAAATACATTTACCTGTGGATTAATTTACCTGTTCAACGTTTTCTACGTCATCAAATAAAATCGTATTCTCGCTTTTCACAGATACTCCAATGTGTGAATTGTAAATATCTATTGTTGTGTATTGATTTCGATTTAAACAAACATGAACATTTTCATGAAACAAAACATGGACAGAGAACTTTAAC
Organism: Cyrtodaria siliqua; assembly: GCA_037043455.1. Lineage (NCBI taxonomy): Eukaryota > Metazoa > Mollusca > Bivalvia > Adapedonta > Hiatellidae > Cyrtodaria > Cyrtodaria siliqua. The sequence continues at coordinate 176,432 of JAWPHD010000908.1, forward strand.
GCTGTGCCGATGTAATATAGTGAGATTGCTGAAAACATCTTGTTTTCTTATGACTTGCCTATAAGGAGGCGAGTCCATGTATTATGTCAGCTTTTGTGTAATTGATACAACTGGTTTAATTATTGCACAGACAGGTCGTTCCTTTTAAAATGATTTTTTTTATTTCACTCATGCATGTATATCTCAACAATTGAATATTTCAACACACAGGGTTATAGCCTTTAGTGTTTATGTTTAATTTTGACAAATAAGTACACTACTTTATATATTGCAAAGTATAAGCTACTGCGCCCATGTACCGCAGATCAAGAGGTGCATCTATCCTTAGGACGATATCGCGCACGGTGTTTCCCTGTGTGCACGCAGGTATTTCTGAAATAGAAATTGTTCAACATATTAAATTAAATTCTGGATAATTTACAACTGCCGTATCCGCATATATTAAATAGAGCACGTTCATTAACTATAATTGCTTAAATATTGCAAGGGGCGCTGTTGCCTAGTATATAGCGTGATAGACTGATGGTTAACGCACATATGAAATGTTTTTTGGCAATGGGTGATTCTTTAACACACAATCAAAAACGACCTCAGAGTGGTTTCATTAAATATAAGGCATATTATTTCAGTATAATTGTAATGCTATCTTTACGTTGACATAATGGCGGTTATAAAGATAATATGCATGCAGAATTTTATAAAAAATTAAAAATTATATTAAATATCAGCATATGTGTGTGTTATAACTTCGTCAATATTCTACAATTTTTCACAAAATGTGCACTATTTATTAAGTTAGTATAGACTTGTCACATACTAACTGAATAGATAGTTCAATTTTGTCAATTATTTCTCAAATTGCTACCATTATGAGACTTGTCACAGACTCACTACGTTACAATATCTTTGTTATGTAATATAAATTCTGGCACAAATCAAATAGTTAAACTTAACAACGTATAAAGATATATCATACCCCAAGTGAATAACCCAGTAAGAGCGCTGCGTTTGTCGGTTATGTCAGTTATGTTGAAAACATCACCACCCAAGTCGTCACGGATACAAATAGCCAACAACTGATGCTGCTGGTTTGTAAAATGAAGCATTGCGTGACCCTTTGGGTAATCCCATCGAAACGTTCCATTTCTGCAATCTTTAGGGACATGCACATCGGTCGTAAAATCATCACTCGCTGGAATACCACTGCAAATACAATTATGCGCACAACTTTTAGACATGTATTGAAAGCAAATCCCGCTGTAAATAGATTATAAACTATATCACCTGCCCCAAGTGAACAACCCAATGGGACGTCTGCCTTTGTCGATTACATCCGTTTACTCCCCCCCCCCCCCCCCTCATAGTACCGCTCATGAACAGACTAACCATATTTTGTTTGTTTGAATGATGTTTTACACATTTAAGGCCATTTGTGACGGTCGATTTGTTTTGTGGTGGAAAGAGACCTCCTTATATTTTCTGGGTAGAACTAGTACTGTACCCAGCCATCCGTAAGAACTGAAAATAAGAAGAGTCTCTTACTTTCCTGTCTTGTTTGGGTCGTTGCTTTTGAAGGATCCGCCTTTCCGAATTTATTTATATTTACCACCCATAGCCATCAATTGTCGTTGGTGATCTGTAATAATAATTACTTCACTGCCTGGTACGTGTTTCTGTTTGTTTTGTTTGAATGGTGTTTTACATCTTTGTACATGTTTGGCCATATGGCGGTCGATTTTCTTGTGGTATAGACATATCATCCCATTTTTCCTGGGTAGAACTAGTATTGTATACCTCCCGCTATCCGTAAGAAACATGTTTCTGTTTATAAATAAATAATATACAATAAATTTCAGCGTTTGCGTTGGAAGGTCTGTGTCCCGTTTTCACCTTCATTTTCTATAGTTTTTCTAAGAAACAGTCCTACATGCGCTATCAGGGAAAGTCCAATGTCTGTAGGTAAAATTTTGATCGATCTCACAGATCTTCCGTTTTCATACTACAATCAGCAATCACAATCAGCGGCGTTCACGGTCAGCGTTTTTCATTAAAACAATTCGATAGCTATTTTGGTGCTTGAAAGCCATTTAGAGATAACCGAGCTATTCTATTTAGACAATTTGAAATGTATGTCAATATCGTGTAAAATGTGTCAAACATCACTTTCTAAATGACCCTGAAAAGATTCATTAACAATGAGAGGATGTCACACGTCCTCAATTGTTCATCTTTCCACTTTGAGGATGACCTGAAGGATCAATCACAAGAAGGATGAGAAGTGGGTGGAGGTGGTGGGGTGGCTATTCTTAATTATGGAGCACACATTTGAGTGGGGTGGGTGGGGAGGCTATTCTTGATTTTGGAGCAGAAATTTGAGGGTTTACAGTCAAACGAAATTGAAAGAATACATTACATTTAAAATGTTGTAGTTTTTTGTTAAAAGATAAAACTTCAACTAGTAATGCAGGAGTCTATGGGGAGTTAGGTAGATATCCCTTGTATGTATCACGATATATTAAAATAAATAAGTATTGGTGTAAAGTTGTAAATACGAATAATATCTAGTAGTATTTACTATGTATCAATAATCATTGAGAGATTGTGAGATATGCTGTAAAAATAGGGCAAATAATGTTTAGACCCTTTTAAATGATTCTGGATTTACCTATGTATGGAATGAGCCTCTCAGTATTAATTTGAAACATGTTCATGTATTATTCAAACAAAGAGTAATTGCTTGTTTTGTAGAAGTGGTATAGTGATATTGAAAATAGCCATGTTCTAGTGTTATATAAACATTTCAAGACTGTCTTAAATATGAATATTATCTAGATATGTTGCTATTTAAACTAAGATCGTCAATGTCAATAGTACGATTATCTTCGCTTCGCATACCTTCAGACGAAACAGGCAGATACACTCAAAATAGAACTGATTGAAGTCAACGATATTGTAATATTTGTAATTCTAATGACATAGAAGACGAATATCATTTTAGTTTTTTAATTTGTCCTGTCTATGAACATATCCACAAACGTTATATTAAGGCGTATTATTATCGAAACCCTAGTGTTATCAAATTTATGGAATTGATGCAAAGTAAGAAGCATAAATAGATTCATAATGTACTCGTAGCCAAGTTTGTAAAAAAAGCATTTTTTGTACGAAACACATTAAATTAATTCGTTTATGTAATTGCCTGAGAAAGAGAGAGAGAGAGAGCACGTTCGTATGTGCGTGTATGTGCGTGAGAGGTGCATGAGTGTGTGTGTGCGTGTTGTCGTGCACGCGTGCATGCCTGTCCTGTGTTTAATTACACCTTGTATGTTATATTTTGATGACGATATACTATATGTATAAGTCGAAATAAAAAATCTGTTGTGTCCTCTTCTGTTTATAATATGGCAAGTCCTACAATTGGAGAAGCAGTTTTGTCCGCCAAAAGATAATGAAGCACACTAGATGGACATTGACACTTTGTCTAGTGGTATATTAACAATTTATTATATACGTGTAAGCGAATCTGTTTTTCTTTTGCTATTTGACTTTTCTTCAAAATTTCGGTCAACACCTTAAAAAAAAGACATTTCTTCCCATTGTGTCCACACTACGAAATAATGTAAAACTTACTGTCATATACCTACGATATCATTCGTGTTCTAAGTATTGTTTATTTTGATAGTAAATTTGATTGTATGCTCACCTACGTTACGTGTTTTCTCCTTCTTTGATTATAATTATCAAATGTTAATTAATATAGATGATCATTGGTAACGTATGTAGGTACTACACGTTTAAGCATTGTACCTGACATCTGGAGAGCGTTTCCGTACGTCTTTAATATATATTGTAATGCATTTGAATTACTTTTATTAGACATAGTTTCCAAATTTTCCTTTGATTTTTGAAAGTGTTTTCTTGTGGGTTTGTTTGCTAAATTATGTTGGTTAAATGTTATTTACGTGCATTTGAAACAAAAATATTTGAATAGTTATGAACCATTTGGTAGTCGACCTGCTTCTAAATGATAGCCAAGCACCAAACTAATGGTCATCAGGCGATTTATTTTATCTTTCAAAATGGGTGACGGTGGTGGTGAACTCTGAATTTGGATTTAAAACGGGAGGGTTTTGAAATCGGCGTATATTATATTACCAAAATTATTGACCTTCCTTGATACCATAAGTAGAACTATATTTGAGTAAAACGATGAATATAATACTGTAGGTGATATAATGCTGTACCTACACTTTAATGTTATCACTGTCCGCCATCTTGAAATGTTTACACCGTGTCATAATATAACTACACTAAAACAATATACCTGACCGTTCGGGAAATACTAAGCTGCAATTGGGATATGTTCATCAATAGTGAAATCCAAACTGGTATACCACTAGACAAAACACATATTTTAAAAGTAAGACATGACTTGAAATTCACCAGCCAGTCTTTAGTCTATTCTTAAGACTTGAGCTTAAATACTCAGATTTCATTCACAAATATTCCAATGACGTTCAAAGATAAACAATCCTATGAAGTTGCTTTCAATTAGTATTGATTATATTTCTACATAACTTTTTATTAACGTGCATCCTTTAAACTTAAAGAAATATTCGTGATTGAAATGTGCATACTTTAATTATAGCATATTCTCAAGCATGGTTGGTGATTCAAGGCCAAGTCTGGCGGTAGCCCTATTGTCAACCCTTTTTGTGTTTGTGACGTCATATGCCTTTATTGTTGTTAACATTGCCATTCATGTTTGTCCTTTTGCGTGTTTTTGGGTTTACTGTGTTCTGTGAAAGCTCTTCGACTTTTATACTATTTTAGTTCAAGCCATTATATGTATACTTATATGAGCCTGCGATGTGGGTAGTAGTCTAATAGTTTACACCATTATATTTATATGAGTCTCACTATTTTGATACTGCTCTAGTATTTAACGGCATTATATGGTGTTGTTAATTAAGTGTTTTCATACTGGCCGAGTTATTGGTCCAATAAAATTATTTTGACATGCTTTGCGGATATTTATACTGAGTTAATTGTATGTATAGGTTAATGACGTTAACGTGAATTACGTCACTTAGAACTCGTATTGCTGAGTTTCTTCTTATTGGCCTTGATTGTTTCATATTGGCCGACTTCCGGTTCATACTGGCCGAATTTGCGTCGTATTGTGTGTCGAGGTTCTTGTAAAACACGACCAATATAGTTTAGTTAATTAAATAATATTTATTACAATCTCATACTTGTGTTATTTGTCTGACATTATGCTATTATATTAATATGAACCCCACATGTTGTATATTAACCTAACGTCTAACGCCATTACATTTTATGGGCCTAAGATGTGAGGTATTGGACTAGCATTTAATGCCAGTATATACTTATATGATCTTCTCTTGTAGCTCTGGCTTCTGCCAAGTCATTGAGTACCTTCATTGTGGCTTTCAAGGCTATTTTTTTTTATGTTATATTTACACGAGCATATTTGTGTTTTACTTATATTGCCTATTGATGCTGCCTTGTTGGTTAGAGATTAGATCATGGCGGGGATTTCTTTATTTACACTGTCCTGTTTTAATGGGATGACAGTAGGGTAATTGTTAGGTTTGGTGCCCCCTATAACCGGTTTAAACCCCTAGTGGCCTACTTTGCCTCTGGCCGTTCCAAGGCGGTAGCCCTATTGTCAACCCTTTTGTGTTTGTGATGTCGTTTGTATTTATTATTACTTTTGCTTTCTTGTTTGTCTGTTTGCGAATTTGTTTCTGTGTTTTGTGGTTGACTGTCCTCCTTGAATGCTACTTTCCCTGTCCGGTCTTTTTATATTTCTTTACTTGTTGATATTGGTCTTTCATTTAAAGCCAATATAGTATGCGCCTCATACGTTTGAAATTGGACCAGAATTTAACATCATTTATAATACTCATCGAAGGTAAATACGCCACACTGAGGCTCCTTGCTGTTGTTCTTGTAATAAATATACATTGGTTACTTGAAACAAATCATAAATCGTATGTAACCTTGCTATCAATGTCGGTATATATGATTTCTTCAAAAATATTTTGCTTTGAAATACTTCGAACTTCTTGAAATATACATATATATTTGTAACAAATCACCGATTAGTCAAATACAAGTTTACGTATATGATAACTAAAGATTAAAGTAAGGCTTACCCTTCATAGCTTGGTGAAACATCACAAGGATTGTCTAGAAAAAAGGCTTGAGATAGACCCAGCATCCATATTACAACAAGGGCTCTTATTGTCACCATTGCTTTTAAATAGAACTGATCTGACTAACAATGCTATCTTATTTCACAAAACCATTAAACAGATAAGAAAAGTAGAACATTCACATGTTATTCTCTGATAAGATGGAATGTGTTGACAGTATTTACTGACATAGTAATGACAGATGTGTGTGTGTGGCAAAAAGAAATTGTTTATCATAAAACCACAAAAGCGGATTCTTCCAGTTATATTCGATAAATGATTGAGCGAGTAGGATCTTACTAAGACATGTTTGTATAATCACCTTAAATATTTATGAGATTAAATAAATATGATTTTGAACTGTACAATGTGTATACTTTATAATATATTCAATGTTGTGTTTTTATATATTACAAAAACTTCGGGGCATATACTTTTATTAGATATTGGGACCATACGCCGCTGGATTTCCGTTTAAAAATCAACCTGTTATATACATATGCTTAAAAGGATTCTTCAGAGAGATACAACATTTCCCAAACTTGCGGACATCTGCATGTTTAAACGTATTTATGGATTCATCTAAAGCTATTTTCTACAGTTTCTCCATACTTGTTTCTTATGAACAACTTCTTTTAAGGTTTAGTACATAGCTGTACATATATGTCTATCCTATCATATCTCAGCTTTAAAATAAAAGGTCACCAAGTTAAACTAAATATATAACCCACATTCCTTTTTTGACGATTTTCTATAATTTCTGTACAATCTAAATTAGGCAAAAAAAACACAAGAAATTTAGTAACAAAAATCAAATCGAATTACATTAGTTGTATGTGATCCTGTTCTATGTATATATACTCGGTAAAATAAGTTTTGGACCAGGGCATATAATGGCGCATAAAAAGAAAACCAGTTGACGGATTTTAATATTCTATGTATCAAATCAAAGACAAAAATGTATTCAATTACGTAAAATAAAATAAACAAACAATATCATCGGTAAACAATCACAGTAGCTATCCGAATGCACTGAGGGTCACTAAAAAAAGTTGTAAAATTTCTCAATAATTCCCAACCATTTCCATGACACTCCATGAGTCTGGCCCTGGTCGAATACACAAACAGTGTTCGAACCCATACAATGATCACTGAACCATGACATTCAACCATAACCGTTATTACCTCAGTTGATAATTGACAATAGATCAACAATCAACAATAATTATCGTTTACAATGAAAGTTTGCAAAAAAATAATCTTTTTATAGGTTACTCGAATGTCTGTGACTGTTACTTTTTATGGACTTTGCAACATTTTTTACAGACCCTTTGTGTGTTCGCGATATATTTTTAAAATCAAATCTTGTTTGGAATTTAATGTTTTTGGTACCAAATTAACCGGATATGGTATACCTTGGTTATTAAAAAAGATACTTAAATTCTGTCCACTACTTTTATTTTTATATGACTTTATATACCACGGTCCAAAACTTTTTTTACCGAGCATATATCAAGAAAAATGCAAACAAAGAGGAATACTACCTTTATTGCCTTGCATATCCTCGGACATGAAGGACATATTTTGGTGGGAAAAAGAGACATTTCGAGAAAAAAAGGTATTCCTATAAACAACATTTTTCAAAACTTCTGTAGTGTTAGTAAATATCGTATACTTAAGATAATGAAAATAAAAATAAATAGTAAAAAAAAAACATATGTCACCATAATTGTGTTTGAGAAAAAGGAAAAATGTATGGATTTTTGAGCAAAAACAACAGATATTTCTTTCTTTAACTGTTAAGAGCTACATTCCCCATTTTTATTTAAATGCACATGTATAAAAATAGCATACAGGCATCAAGACAGTAGTGGATTAAGTCATAATGATTGCCTTTCAAGCAGACATGCATGCGCTAAGAATGACAAGAAAAGTATAACGCATGCGTTATATGTGGACGATTTTAATAATGGGTTAGTTTGTGGAAGCTTTATTCAAGTCACATACCTATAGTCGTGAAGAATTAAAAGATACTGTATGGATACAGATACGTTTTTATTTGGTCTTAGGTATACATTATTATACATGTTAAAGAGAACATATTCAAGTATTTTCAATTAAAAGATTTACACCTGAGCTATTACGAAGGGAATTTCAGTGACCATGCTACAATATAATAAAAAAGTCATATTTACTTAAATTTTACAAGTGATTAGCATATGGGCCCTATTTATGTTCATATTTTAGTTGTATTCAGACTCAAAACCACTTCGGAGTTTGCCGTTAAGGCAATCAGATTTGCATTTTAAATGAATTACAAATGATCTTATAGAAAATATTTAATTTCTTTACTTCTTTACTTCATTATAATACTCAAATATAAATGGGTGCCGAAAAGTCTAGGGTAAAAATTAAAATAGACGCCGAAATGGTTTGATGCCGAAACGTCTAAGTGCCGATTCGTCTAGGTGTCGAAATGGTTTGGTGCCAAAACGTCCTGAATCGATCCTTCATCACACAGATGAATTGTCTGCATTTATTAATAAGCGTTTTTCATGTACTGATCATTGGGCCCTGCTTTAATTAGACTAATATACTATATACACAAAACGCTTTGGTGGCTAAACCAATAAACCTCTCCAGGATCTGCATCTTAATGATGAAAAAATACTTGATTTTCATGTATCATCCAATAACTTCATTATCTAAACAGTTAATTAGGTTCTTAGTAATCAAATCTAGTGGAAAATATATAAAGGTTTGAAGAAGTATGTTATTTGTGTACATAGTCGCTCTTAGACTGATATGTGGGAAAAAAACAATGCGCATAAACAACTATAGATGATGTCTTTAAAATTACTTCAAAATTAATAATTTTACTAATTTATATTTTAGAAATTACAAACTATAAACAATCACCAACCTGAAAAGAACATGTTCCTATAAGCTGAAACAACATACACAGCAAGCAAATACGTGTGCTTCATAACAGCAAAACATAGTGATCTGGATTAATAGCTCTAAGCGATTGATATTTAGTGAGTCATGTAGGGGATTGTGCATCATCAGTGACTTTCATGAAAGGAAAGCGTTATTTGAAATCATATTTAATAATTATTATGTATTCGTTTTGTCATTTATTATGTGGTTATGTTATAGCCGATATTTACCCAATGATTACTGTGGCTCTCTTTGAAGTTTGTTTGTGCTTTAAATACCGGTTACATTATGTATTTGTTGTAACATAAACCGGGCATAAACGGACATTTTGCACATGCGCAATGCGCCTAATAAGTATATGTTACCATTTATATCGGGCAATTAAACATTCATTGACTTATTGTTTTATGCCTGTACTAAGCTCATATTGGGAGAAAAACAATCCATCATGAGTTTATCCATGCCAGATATGAAAATATCAACATCGGGATCAGAAATGAAACCAGAAACTCGACAGAGCCGTTTCTGGTTGCAATTCTGACCCATTGGTTGATATTTCAATCTGTTACATGGATACTCATGATGAATTATTTTATTCTTTTCCATTAAAGTCCTCCGGCCATGTTTTGTTTCATGCACATGTTTATGTTAATTTAAATCGAAGTCAATACACAACAATAGATATTTTCAATTCACACATTGCAATATCTGTAAAGAGCGAAAATAATTTTATTTGATGACGTAGAAAACTTTGAACAGGTAAATTAATCCACAGGTAAATGTATTTATCAATTATCGGGCAATAGTTGTCAGCTATAAAATTCAGATTTACCTCATTTCCCCGTGCAGTCACGCAGTGGTAAAAGTACTTATATCTACGTCATGCAAATAATATTTTTTTTACATACAACTTAGTAGCGGTTGTAAATATATGTTTCTCTCCGAGACTACCAAGAAATTTTCATATGATGTTTAAGAGTTAAAGTTGTTAATTGATAAGACTACAAAAAGGGTGGCCATTCACCTTCAAGGATATAAATCGATCATGAATATCGTGCTATTTTGAAAAAAAAAAATCGAAAAGGAAAAAAAATGATATACGTTTCAATTGTTAATAAAGTAGCCAAGATGAATTCCACACAGTCGGAATGTAGCGATGGTATATAAGAAGTATATTTATTAAAATGCGCGTATCGCACTATTTAGAAGTTATATATTTCGAAACATGGTGTTCATGACTGTAATCTTAGTAAAACCAAACGATGGGCTGTATACGAATCTATTCTATGTATTAATACAATACAATATTAAAGTATATAGAGAGTTCCATCTTCAAACAATATACTTGATGCTGCTTATAATATGTCAGTCAGTCAGTCTGTATACTGAATATCTGTATACTACATCCCTTCTTTCTTTTATATTTGAAATTCATGTCAAGAAAATCTCCAAATTGTTCACTGAACTCATTTCTCATAGTCAATACGTGATTATACAATTGTGTCTGCATCTACATGGGAAACTGTCATTATGCACGTTACCTAAAGTCACTCGCATTACCAAGCTATGCATCCTTATCATTTTTACAAACTAAAACGTTCACACATTAACTTATCAATAATCATGTTACGCAAACAAATTATTATAAATAATCATGTTTCGCAAACAAACTATTATCAATAATCATGTTTCGCAAACAAATTAGTATCAATAATCATGTTTCGCAAACAAATTAGTTCATTTAATTTAATAATATTTTATTGCTTGATGTTATTTACACAAATACATGTGATATAAAAATTACAATAATAAATAACATTTACAAATGGTTTTGACCACGAGTTATAACAACATCAGTTACGGTCCTTTCAAAGAATAAGTTCATGACGTGCAGGTGTAATTTAATCAAGTTCGTAATAACGAAACCTAGACGGCTGTCCAATGCCACACATTTCGAGTAAAATACCAACCAGGTTATATGAATGCAGCAGACTTTATGCCTAGGGCCTTAATGGAAATAAAAATACATTACGCAGAATGACCCAAGAATCTTCTTAAATGCTGAACTGCAAAATTGCTGCAATGTCTGTTGTAGACATTCCATTTTATGGCTGTAATCACGAACAGTGTTGTCTGCCACACTCAAATAGTGCTTAAAACAATATAAGAATGCGGATCGAGACCATTAAGGAACATGACACAAAATGACAACATGAAAAGGAATTCAGAGGGATTTAACTCTATGCCAGCAAAAACAGTGATCATATTCTTGCCCGGATGAAAAAGGCTATGTCTCTTGCAACCTTTTCCCGCTTTTCAGTATTTATTAACATTTCCATTAGCGTTTATTTGGTGCTGTTTGGCGGCTGTAAAATGTCGATCCAACTACAAACCAAGAGTATTATAACGTACTTGTCCTTTGGGATCATCAATAAATACTGAAAACGGGATCCCTTGGAAGCAACAAACAAACAAGAGATAAAAGTAGTAGACTCTGTTTAATTGAGTCTGTTCATGAGGGGTAATGTAAAGTGCAACACCTCTCACTCCTCCAAGCACCGGCTTAAGCGATCACCCCAATCTTTGTGACTTTTAAAGCAGAATACCGTTTAAGCCGGTGCTAGGAGCGTGAGAGGTATTGCAATTTATATTATCTCTTATAAACATACTCAATAAAATCGAGTCCAATTTTCTCTCTTGTTTGTCGCTTCCTAGGTATCCGATTTGTTAATATTTATTTACATTCTTCTACTCTCAGAGCGACATTGTTTTGTAAAGACGCATAAGCTGAACAAGCTGAGAAAAAGACAGCTAGTCATATTACGAGAAAATATAAAGGAGGAAATCCAAACTTGACAATGATGAGGGATTAGCGGTGTCTCAAGAGGAATCGGCAAACCCCTGATGGTCAATAGGACGGTGCTTGGATAATAGATATGTAGAATAAGAGTTTACAAATGTATCTATTTATTAGGACGTTGAACCTACTGGTTTACTGGTTGGGACAGTTTATTTCAGGCAAAGTCAGTAGATGAATGGTAACACGTATATAAAGACGATAGGCAATATAAGTATATAGAGACGGTAGGCAATATAAGTATATAAAGACGATAAGCGATACAAGTATATAAGGACGATAGGCAATATAAGTATATAAAGACGATAGGCGATACAAGTATATAAAGACGATAGGCAATATAAGTATATAAAGACGATAGCCAATAGTATAAAAAGAGATAGGCAACATAAGTATAGGCGATACAAGTATATAAAGACGATAGGCAATATTAGTATATAAAGACGATAGGCAATATAAGTATATAAAGGCGATAGGCGATACAAGTATATAAAGACGATAGGCAATATAAGTATATAAAGACGATAGCCAATATAAGTATAAAAAGACGATAGGCAATATAAGTATAGGCGATACAAGTATATAAAGACGATAGGCAATATTAGTATATACAGGCGATAGGCGATGCAAGTGTATGAAGAAGATAGGTGATGTAAACGTGATGTACCAGCCTTAACAACACCTTTATACACTTTGTTCAATCGCTCCGTATTTTTGAAAGACAGCACTATTCGAACCATAGGTTTGTATATTTAACAAGTCACGGATCTACTATTGCAATAACTGTACGGGTTTTATGTAACATATTCAAGTGTTTACCAAGCTCTTGATTGCCTGATTGACTCGACATCTGGTGAAGTAAAATTTGATTTTGAGACGGCGTTGACACCGTTCGTAACCTGATGACCCCGGGTTCAATCCTCCGTTGTGCCACTGAGTTTCGTCGGTGTGTTCTTGGACAAGACACTTTCCCTTAGCCTCGTCCGTCGGATGGGGACGTAAACCGGGCGGTCCCGTGTATCGGTCTGTCCTCCGAGCACGTTAAAGAACCATAGGAATCTATTCGATAATAAGAGTAGGGCACGGTTCCCGGATTCCTATGTATCCTTCCCCTGTCTCTGGGGCGGCTCTAAATAACCTATTCTGTGTTGATGAGCCGTTAAACAACATTCAATTCGTAATCTGATGTTGTTAGCTTACTACTACTGTTTAAAGGACATTTACATAGATAGACCACTTGTAGAGTTTTTGTTTAGTATGGACCATCAAGTGTTATACAAGGAGTACCTCAGCTTCATTTTAGTTCCGCCGTTGGTCCAGAGTTGTATAACATGTAGTTACCAAAACTGCTCGATGTTCTGCCAAGCGTTTTACTAATAACACGAACATATATAGGAAAGAACTTTGATTATCTAAGCTTTTTACTTTAAAGATGTTTTATGCCAATATGTAACATTTGATATAAACATATGTACACTTTAATCTCATCGACTTCAAGCTTGATCTAAGTGGCGTTTACGTTTTTATGCTACTAAGTGTGTCGTAATTCGCATGAAAGAGGTTAATATATATTAATATACGTAACCAGATTGTGTTCAGTAAAGAGAACTTGGCAGAGAGACATTTGAGAGTAAGTAAATCAAACCGTAAGTAAATCAAACCGACAACTCAGTGAAAACATATTGGATTTCAAAAGATCGAATCTAAAAAAAACAACGTAAAGTAATATTACACCATAGATTGTCATACCTCTTTATCACCCGATATGAAGTCTATTTTCTGTTAGGGTTAATTGTGACAGGACAAAACTTAAAGGGAAAACTATGTCTAATCCAATACAAAGCACACTCACATTATTTCTGTTGGTCTGGTATAATACATAGGGGACACAACATATGATATTAGGAATCACTTCCTCTGTAACAGGAGGGAAATGTAATTGAATTGTTGATTAACGGGCCATAAACATATTGGCTAGGTTAGTTCGAGCCTCCCCTGATAGAGGAGGAGGGATTCATATGAATCTGACAGAGTGGGAATGATCCATAATAATTTGACAGAGTGGGAATGATACATATGAATCTGACAGAGTGGGATGGATCCATATGAATCTGACAGAGTGGGAATGATACATATGAATCTGACAGAATGGGACGGATCCATATGCATATGACAGATTGGGAATGATACATATGAATCTGACAGAGTGGGGCGGATCCATATGAATCTGACATAGTGGGAATGATCCATATGAATCTGTCAGAGTGGGATGGATCCATATGAATCTGACAGAGTGGGAGTGATACATATGAAACTGACAGAGTGGGACGGATCCATATGAATCTGACAGAATGGGAATGATACATATGAGTCTGACAGAGTGGGACGGATCCATATGAATCTGACAGAGTAAGAAGGATCCATATGAATCTGACAGAGTGCGACGGATCCATATGAATCTGACAGACTGGGACGGATCCATATGAATCTGACAGACTGGGACGGATCCACATGAATCTGACAGAGTGGGAAGGATCCACATGAATCTGACAGAGTGGGACGGATCCATATGAATCTGACAGAGTGGGAAGGATCCACATGAATCTGACAGAGTGGGACGGATCCATATGAATCTGACAGAGTGGGACGAATCCATATGAATCTGACAGAGTGGGAAGGATCCATATGAATCTGACAGAGTGGGAAGGATCCACATGCATCCGGTAACACTGCCCTACTCTTACTGTTGAATATTCTACAACAGGTACTTTAATTGCTCGGAGGGAACACTCACATACAAGGGACAGGTCCGACGGACGAGTAACAGGATATATTGACTTAAATGAAGAGAAAGTCCAGACATTCAGTAGGAACGCCACGGACCTATAACATATCAGTTCTGTTCGCATTTTAACTCCGCGAACATGGACTATTTCTTTGTATTTTTCGGACTATTTTACGAATTTTCAATTAAAACAGACGCCATTTTTTTACACCCGAAATTGGGCGCGCTGCGTCGGCGAGCACTACGGGAACCTATGGAGTCTAACAACACGCGTACAGTGTTTCATACCGTAGATAATGTAAAAACTAATACCTTACCGGACGAAATAACGTCCCATTATGTGTCAACACGATGCAGTGTTGGTGACTGACAGGTCACCGTGACATAAGTTGACACGTGAAATTGACATGTTGGTCAAATTGGATTTGGGATTACTGTCTGCTGCTAGGTCCATGATCAAGGTATTTGTTTTGTCATTAAAATGTGTTTGTTAATAAACAGTACACACCACTTTTAGACCGTACATATTTAGACATTAGCCAAATATAGTGCCTAAAAAAGTGGCGTATACTGTTTAATAGAAAGTTCATATTTTTCGTGTACTCCGATCTTTCCAGTAACTGGATGTACAGTAAACTGTAGAACGTTTCGTGGAATAAAACATTTACTAGTAGAAATGCTATCAATGTCCCCAGCACCCCGCTCCCACCCAAGTACGGTAGATTGGGGTGTGGGGGTAGATGGAACTTGCATACCGAAAACAAGGAGGGGAAAGGAAACTAGAAACCCCCTCCACCCCACCCCCACCCCTCAGATGCATGAATGTAAATTGTTAGCGATGTCTCTAAATCGTTATGTTATTCCCATTTTCTCGCACATTCGTGAATACATAACCCGATACAACTACCATTGAAACAATGTAAACTGCCATAGACATTTGACTGAAATCGGTCAGATTCATATTTATGTACAGTAAAGTTTTGAGGCAAGGAAGTGATTTTGAATTGACATTTATTTACATTTATTACATACTTTCTGTTGCGAAATAAACAACGCAGTTTCGAGAAAGTACACTTCACTTAAAAGCCGTTAAGGAGGTGGAGCTACTACGCTTGCCTCCAATGTGTCTCAAAAGAAATGACTATTCCATGGGCTGGAAATATGCTGTGAAAGTGGAACAATGATTTTAATGGATCTCCAGTTAGGCTACATTATATTTTACATGTATAATGAATGATGAGAGATGTTGTTATTACATTAACCGTGTTATTGAGCACAAGTAGTATCCATGCTTTATTTAATTTAGTTCTTCTTTTATCTTTTCTTTTTTAAATATGTTACATTATGTAAAACAAAGGATAAACTATGTCTGTTTGATCATTGACATTGGATTGATGTTGTTTTCAGAAAGGCCTCAAATGTGAATCGTGACCTTGAGCAGCTCTAAGTGAATTGATACTGACGACTTCAGAATATCAAGCCGTATTAAATGCCATTGGATCATATGGAGGTGAGAGCCTTTTAAAAAATTGTTTGCACTTGTGTAGTTCTTTAAATGGAGCTTGTGTTATGCTTGCACGGTGCTGTTCAAAGTTAGAGTAAAACATGTTTTCAGTGATAATGCAGCGTGATTGTCATATGAGCTCGTGTAAATTACATGTACTGGATACATGCGAAAACAAGTTGTGTTAAAGGTACACTAGGCAGTTTTTATTTGTTTAAAACCTCTGGAGTTCGGTTAATTTTTCTGCATAGTTTGCATTTGTGCATCATAAATATTATTTATTAGAATAGTTCAGAAGAAATTGTTTTACACATTACTTACTGTTGATAATAGTGCACCTATAATATATTTGATAGAATAACGAAGACAAAAATAACTTTTAATGCAAGCAGGTTTAAATTTAAAATGTTACAAGGTTAACAAATGGAGATGCTAATGTTAAAGCTTGATAAATACTTCAAGATTGCCGTGTGTCCCTTTAACATCAACTAATTACAATATGATTATGGTCTATGTGATGGGTCCCCAATTTATTAAAGAGACACAGAGCAAATTTCTAATCTTGTGTCTGTTTTACACATTTTCACATCAGAACAGACCACACATCTACAAAAGTGTCTTCTCAACTGCCCTATTTTATCATGTTTTATTTCTAAAACTAGGGGCATCACCAGGTTTTGAGAGAGAAAATAAATAGTTGTATATTAATGTTTTCTCCCCATGTTGATGTGCCATTTACTCAGTTTTGGTCATGGGACGTTTATAGCATATCGGCTTTGAATCCAGTGAACACGGATTCAATTCTTACTGGCGCCACTGGGTTACTTCGATGTGTCCTGCTAGCCCCGTTCGTCTGATGGGAACGTAAACCGGATGGTCCTTTTATCGGAGTCTGTCCTACAAGCACGTTAAAGAACCATAGGTATCTAATCGGTAACAAGCGTAGGGCAGGGTTCCTGGATGCCTATGTATATTTCCTCCTCTCTTTGGGGCGGCACGAAATAACCTAAACAACGTGTTGATGTGGCGTTAAACAATAATTAAATTGTAAACTGTTCCATTCCCCTAAACATGCCCTAGCCCCCCTCCCCCTCCCCCCTCCCCCCCCCCCACCTCGCAACACCTGATTCAAATTGAATACTCTGCTCGACTTTTATATTAACTTTTTATTCTATGTCTTTCTTTTCTTTCAGTCTGCACGTCATGTGGAAGAAGACTCCATGTACACCACTGTCCATAGTCAATGCTGAAGTTTATGTTCTTTCAATTACTTGCTTAATAAAGTATACATATGAACTAACATATTGTCTTTATACGTATGTCTTCCACCACAAAGTGGTAGGCGAGACAGATTATATTTGGCCTTTCCGTTCGTCCGTCACAAATCTTGTCTGCGCTACTTGTTGGATTTTGACGAAACTTTGTACGAAGCATCAGTATGTGCATATCAAATATTGAAGGTCAAGGGCTCCGTGACCCAATAATGATTATGAAAAACCTTGTTTGCACTGTCCACTTCCCCAGAAGCAAAATTCATGGTTTGAGTGCATTTGGTGAGAGAATGATGCCTTTTGATTTTGAGGTCATTAGGTCAAAGGTCATTGTCACCGTGACATGATAATGTAAAATATTGTAAACTTAAGTCCACTTTCCCTAAAGCAAATCTCATGAATGATTTTGAGGTTAATAGGTCAAAGGTCAATATCACCCTGATATATTCAAACGTCATGGTTTGACTGCCTTTGGTAAGAGTATGATCCCTATTAATATTGAGGTCAATAAATCTGAGGTCAACGCCACAGTGACTTGATCATGAAAAATCGTTATTTTGAAGTCAGTACTTGAAAGGTCCGTTACCATGAACGGAAAAAGAAAAGTATTGCCCACACAGTTTTTCCTCTTACCTAAAGCAAATTTCATGAAACTTCATTGGTGGACAGTGGAAAGAGGATGATCGTTTGATATTTAGGTAAAAGGTCAAGTCCACTATTCAAGGATAAGCATTTGTTACAACACACATGTTATAATATTAATGGTATAATATATGAATATTTTCTTGCACAATGTTGAATCCGGTAAAACAAGTGGTTTTGTTCACCGATATTGTCGCCTCTGAACCAAACCACTTCTTTTTAATTTACAGGATTCAACAGTGTTTAAGACATATTCCGATCATCCATTTTTTTTTTAAATCATAAATTAAAAAATATATATATTAAAACAAACAAAACATGCTATTTGATTAAAACAGACGTATTCAAATTTTCAAAGTAGCAATATTCGCAGAATATAGTAGATTTCAATTGCTGAAAACAAACATGTATTTTTTTTTCAGGAAAAAATAATTCCATGAATATAGTATTTATCATGATTATATATGTTCAGGAAAATGTTTAATATGTCTGTTTTCAAATACTACAGATCGTAACGCACCGCACATGTATATTCAGTATTTACTTTCAATATAGTAGTGAGTATGACTGCGTTCTGGGACCATATCAATATAAAAGAATAATATATATAAATATATATATATAACTATATATGCCCTATAAATATAAACGACCCGCACTTTTTGGTTTCACGCGTACAGTGTTTCACAACACCACACATCTGGCAATTGCTCCATTGACACAATGTCATGTCCACATGTTTATGTTATGAAATCTTCGAGTCTACACATAATCATGTTTGTTACTGACAGTAGCATGTCTGTTACTCGTCAGTCATTTATTTAATTGGTTAAAGGGACACATGCCAATCTTGCTTTCTTTAAAACTCGAGTCGCCCCCTCAGTTTTAAACGAACAGTTAAAAGAATATAATTCTTTCTGCCTGTTAAACTAATATTAGTTTATCGCTTTTACTGATTTCGAAAATTAACTCTGCAACGTATGTTGCCGCCATCATGATTTCATTTTCCGATATACAGTTGCAACATTGTTAAAATACATTGGCCACTCTGACATAAACCCAAAGCATGTATAGATAAAAAATTAGTGTAAACTATATGGACACATACATTTTAAATATATGTGTTTACATAACGAAATTATTTAATTGTTTTTGTAGCCGGTCGTCTTTCCTTAATGGATATGAATGTTGCCGTCTTTGGGTCGGACGGTCCTGTTACTTAATTAGTACTTGTCTCCGTTTATTGAAATTCTACATATATACAGAGGAGAGATGTATCTATATGATTTCGTTTTTATTCTCGCTTCTAAAATGATGAAATAAATCGAATTTGATTACAACTGCGCATTCGCAGCTATATACAACTTAATCAATACAGTATGGAGGGTGGTGGGGGTGGGATGAGGGGCGGGGTTGCAGGGATACTACCGTAATGATGTCCTTGAAAAAAACTGTGAACATTCTACTCTAATAATTTATTAAATACAGAACAATGTTGAAATCAATATATCTCTTAAAAAGGATTTCACAATGTCATGGTTTTATATCCCGCGTGTAAATTAACTTCGAAAGGCGATTGTTCATATTTTAGCGAACACGGTGTACTTTGTTAATTTTGGGGAAAAAAAAGTACTTTTTTCTGATTGACTTTACATTTTGGTTTTTAATAGTCGACATGTCAATGAACACTTTCATGAAAAAAAAATCGTTCTCGCTGTTAAAACTTCATTTTTTTGCATTTTCTTCGGATTCAGAAAATTAACACTGCAACATATATTTTCACCATCCTCATTTCCTTTCCCGACGTACCGTTGCAATTTGGTTTGTTAAAACCTATTCGGAGCACTCCGGCATAAACCAAAAGCATGTATAGATCAGAAATTTAATCTGGAATGCATGGATACATACATTTGAAATATATGTATTGAAATAATTCCATTATTTCATTTCTTGTGTACCCGTTCGCGTCTGTAAATGTATATGCGTTATGCCGTCTTTGAGTCCGTGGGTCATGTTAGTTAATTTTGGGGAAAAAAAAGTACTTGTCTCCGATTTCATTAAAACTTTGCATATGGACAGAGGAAAGATTTATCTACGCGTACATGCATTTGTTTTTTATTCTCGCTTCTAAAATGACGAAATAAATCGATTTTGATTTAAAAGCGCATTGTTGGCAATTTAAACCTAAAAACAACATAAATTCATCCCTTTGAAAAATACCTTTAACTATTAATGGGAATTACACGAAGTGTACACCAATTATGTTCGACCAATGTAGTTTGTGAATATTATTACTTTAACAACGATCTGTGATTGTGTTTTGTCATAATCACAGTTTATAGATAAGAGGTGTATAAATCTGACCAGTGAAAATTTTCCCAATAATGTCATTTTGTTATCGATTTTATCACGTGACCTTGTTTGATAAATATTCATACGCCATAGGGCTGGCGTTCCTACTGATTTGCCTCCTTTAGCAGGCATTTAGAAATTGTCAAAAGTGTTTTAAATTAGAAAACTATTATATTGTTATATTCCTTTATGTATGTAAGTGAACGAAGAGTTCTGGTAATTCATATTTCACGGCAATTCCAGATGTACACCTATGTAGGAGGTCACTAGGAAATTGTGTACGTCATGTTTTTAACCCTCGCTTATAAATCACAAATGAATTTTGTGTATCCAGTAGTTGCCAAAAAACACGAAGTGTGTTTTTTGGCATCAACTAGGCACACATAAAAACAATGAAAAATATATCATATATTTTTCTTTTTATCCCCTTTTTCTTCAAAATATTTAATGTGTAGGTCCAAACCACGTTCCTTTAACCTGTGATAATAACGATGCAGTAAATGTTATAAATATTTATCAACCACTTGATTGTGTTGAAATATTGACATACTAAGCCAGTCGTATAACAAATATATTGCGCCGGCGCCGTTATCGATTGATTTCACGTAATAAAGAGCTGAGTATAAGCATGATAAGGAGAAACCAAATATTAGATGTCCATTTGCATTATACTACAGTGCAAAAACAATATTACTGATATATTACAAATGGATCCATATGAATCTGACAGAGTGAGACGGATCCATATGAATCTGACAGAGTGGGAAGGATCCACATGCGTCCGGTAACACTGCCCTACTCTTACTGTTGAATATTCTACAACAGGTACTTTAATTGCTCGGAGGGAACACTCACATTCAAGGGACAGCCAGGTCCGACGGACGAGTAACAGGATATATTGACTTAAATGAAGAGAAGGTCCAGACATTTGCCTCCTTTAGCAGGCATTTAGAAATTGTCAAAAGTGTTTTAAATTAGAAAACTATTATATTGTTATATTCCTTTTTGTATGTAAGTGAACGAAGAGTTCTGGGAATTCATATTTCACGGAAGTTCCAGATCTACAACTATGTAGGAGGTCAGTAGGAAATTGTGTACGTCATGTTTTTAACCACGAAGTGTGTTTTTTGGCATCAACTAGGCACACATAAAAACAATGAAAAATATATCATATATTTTTCTTTTTATCCCCTTTTTCTTCAAAATATTTAACGTGTAGGTCCAAACCACGTTCCTTTAACCTGTGATAATAACGATGCAGTAAATGTTATAAATATTTATCAACCACTTGATAGTGTTGAAATATTGACATACTAAGCCAGTCGTATAACAAATATATTGCGCCGGCGCCGTTATCGATTGATTTCACGTAATAAAGTGCTGAGTATAAGCATGATAAGGATAAACCAAATATTAGATGTCCATTTGCATTATACTACAGTGCGAAAATAATATTACTGATATAATACAAAAACGTTCGTGCTTCCATTTGTATAATGAATTACGTTCACCGTGACGCAATGATTTAGAGGAATGGAAATAATTGCAAATAATGTTCATAATCGATATAAATGAGATGAGAAATGAGAAATAGGGGTGGGCTGGCTAGCGATAAAACAGTTATAGAATATCCAACTTGGTGTTACACGCATATTTCATGAAAAATGCTCTTAATACCTCGTTGGGAATTCTTCAACTAATACATATATCGGGCATGTTTTCTTTCAGTCAAGTAATCTCTCTTTTAATAAGACATACATCCCTTGTATGATATCTGTTATAACGGCACACTTTTTGAAAAGTGTGCCGTTATACGAAATATCAGTACACTTTCGTTTTCCTGTATTGAATATATCATACGACTTTGAAGAGTAGAAAGTACTCTCAAGCATGCGATACAAAGATATATTTCAAGAGACACGCACACTGTTCCTAGCATACAATGACGGCAATAGTCATAACTCATGCAAGCCTTAGATATAAAGAAGTGAAGGCATGTGTGACTTCTTTGAATGGAATAAGATGGTTTTAAACCTATTTGTGTTCTTCTTCTCCGTGTGGTGATAAGTTTAGTTTGATATTTTGGTGGATTTACTTCAGTAGATTCTCAAGCTGTATGCATATATACCACCGTATTGTTGTTTTGTTTACTTATGCCATTCCAAGAGGTAAATGCATAAATACACAGCCGTTTACTGACAATTAATCCAGAATTTTTTGCTAAACCCATTTAATTGGGATCGATTAAGAAAGGAAAGTTTAAAGATTTAATTGAATTTGTATTTAATTGTCCTCAATGAGTCATATACAACTCATGTTGACAAATTTGGAGAGAAAAACGAGTTCTGTGCATTCAAATTACAATAAACACAAATATAAACGTCCGAGGATAAAAGTTCATTGTTATCATTTTTATTTTCAATTATTTTCTTATTATTTTTTTTATTCAAAATGTATAATTTGTAGGTCCAAACCCACGTTCCTTCAACCTATGCTAGTAACGATGCAATATATGTTACAAATATTTATTAACCACTTGATGTTGTTGAAATATTACATACTAAGCCAGTCATATAACAAATATATTGCGCCGGCGCCGTTATCGATTGATTTCAAGTAATTAAGTGCCGAGTATAAGGAGAAACCACATATTAGATGTCCATTTACATTATATTACAGTGCGTAAACAATATTTACTGATATAATGCAAAACGACAGCGCTTCCATTTGTATAATGAATTACGTTCACCGCGACACAGTGACTTAGAGGAATGGAAATTGCAAATAATGTTCATAATAAATGAGATGAAAAATGAGAAATAGGGACGATTTATGTCTTATTTAAAGAGATTACTAGACTGAACGAAAACATGTCCGATACATAAGGACATATTTCAAGAGACACGCATGCTGTTCCTAATATACAATGATGGCAATATTCATAACTCATGCAAGCCTTAGATATCAAGAATGGAGATATATATGTCTTCTTTGACTGCAATAAGATGGTTTTAAATTTATTTGTGTTCTTCGTCTCCGTGTAGTAATAAATTTAATTTGAGATTTTGGTTGATTTTCTGCAGTATTTCCTCAATGTGTGTGCATATATATCACCTTATTGTTGTTTTGTTTACGTATGCGAGTAAATAAAGATATGTGTAACATGATAGCTTAGTGTGCATGTCCATCTATGTATATGATATCTACCACAGTTGTGTATAAGCTTCAGTCTTAACAAGTAGTTAACATGCTCACGGCGTTGTTTCATATATAACATTACATGGTGTCAGAATTAAACTGGAAAATATTTATTGGCAGCAGAGAGTCTGTTTACAGGATATTGGTGAAATTGTTTTTGAAAATAACTGTAACCGCCAGAAGCATTTAGGCTTTAGGGAAATTTAGCAGAACAATTGGCTAAATTGCAGTTACTGAAATAAATTCAATAAAGTACATTGGTCATGTGCTTAGCGAACAAGGAATGAAACCAGATCCAATAAAGGTGGAGGCAATCACGAAACTGCCTGAACCTGTAGATAAGGCAGGAGTACAACGTTTCATGGGTATGATTTAGTAGGTGGCAAAATTCATACCAAATTTGAGCGGCGAAAGTGCACAGCTTAGACAACTTCTAGAAAAGAATGTTGTGTTCCACTGGGACGATATCCACAGAAACAGTTTTAGTAGATTCCCCAGTGGGAAGTAGATAATTTAACTTTGTTTACGTTGCTATATAATCGAAAGAAGAAAACCGTATATATATTTGGATGTTGTTGTACCCGGATAAAATACATCGTAGAAGGTAGTCACTTTTTAAAATATGTGATCAAACAGACACGAAGACAGAGTATAAGAGTGTATTATATATACAAAAAAATGTTTACTATCTCAATATATGCAAGCTAAAATGAAAGTAAATTGGATGTTTTGCTGTTTGTATTTTTAGCTCCTAGAATGTATTTTTTATCCGCTATACGGTTCCAATCTCTCCCAGGGGCCATTAAATTGACCTCTGTCAACGTCTAAGAAAGTAACCTGCGATCACATGATAATTTAGCTAAAATATTAAAATGGCGAACAGAACTTCAACACCGTGACACCACCAACTATCGACTGCTGATTGACACGTAAACAGTCGAAAGAAACATGACTTATTTTCTACATTTTGATCTATATTTTAAGTTAGTAATTTAATTTAAGGTAGGCTGTTAAGAGTTATGTGATACTGGAAAGTGCTGGTAAGCAAAATACTGTACTGTAACCCTATGGGGACGATTTGATTTGGTGGTGCGTATTATGAATGTTTTGACGGCGGAGTGATATGCCAAGGTACAAACCTTTATTCTACCGCAACATAATTCTGAGCATAATTTGCTGTATATTTAAAACATTCAAGACGAATAATTGTTTTCTTTTGTAATTTAAGCATGTCATATAAAGTTAATTCAGAAACGTATTAGTGCAATCAAGAAATGTTACATTTCCGTCGTTTCTCATCGTTTGCCAAGATTCTTGGTATTTGATGAGACGTTGACAGAGATGTATGTGTATGTTATACACAACAACTCTGGTTAGAGATTGATACGGTCCGTGTTATAACATTTACATATGTTCCGTTGGAAAACAGGGCTAATTTTGAATAAACTGACATTAAATAAACATTGTTATATCTTGTTAATTCCAGCATCCTTCAAGAATGTGAATGAATGGATGTATTTATAGAGGGTGCCCCAATTAGCCAACACTTTTCTCCCTTGGGGCCCACTGCAAAGTCATACATATACATGTACAATGTAAAACATATATAACAAAACATTGATATTTCCTTTACATTATTGCGCACACATACATGCAACAACACACATGCACACACATTTACAACCATGGAAACATTCATTCTTAATATATATACACATTTATATACATGGTTTGAGGTGGTGGTTTGCATATTAAAAAATAGGTCAATAATTATCTAAAACTGCCAAACATAACAATACGTGTACAATAATTACATTATGATTGTGTTTTCAGCCATTTAACGCCGTTAGATGTAAAGGTTTTTAAAGAAATACATTTTGCTATTCCACACAATTGTTCCAGAGTATGACATACTCCCTTTAAATAATTCTTTGTTTGGTCTTGGAGTTAGATACTTTAATTCGTATGCAGATCGTAGATTTCTCTGCGAGATGACAGTAGGATGAAACATATCACACATATATGACGGGACTGCATGTTTTGATACTCTATACATACATTTTGCCTTTTGGAGAAATATCCTTTGCTCGATACTAAGGGATTTATGATAACTAGTGCTTCATTTAGTGTGGTATATTGGTCGCTTAAAATTGTACGAAATGGTCTCCTCTGCAAACGTAATAACAGTTGTATGTTAGCCTTCCACATATTATATTACAGTAATCTAGATGAGGTTGGACATACGCCTTATAAAATATTATCCGGTAATTTAAAGGAATATATGATTATATTCTTTACAGTAGCCTGATGTTGGTTGATAATTTCTTACATAATGTGATTATCCCACTTCAAGTGTTCATCTATATGCATTACCTACCGTATCCTGAGCAGCCATTATCAATTAAAAATAGACTTCGAATTTATTATTTGTCAAAAGACATACATGGGAAAGTCTTATTTAAGTATAAATCTTGCCAGTTACGCAATGTAAGTTAAATTTAAATCTCTCAAACAATTTAAACGAGTTTAAACGGTACCAGTTCACGGGGAATCCTCATTTCTAATATTTCTGGGCAATTGTACGAGTGGTGAAATTCAATAAGCTTCTCTTTTAAATATACCCACAATTCTCCATCAAATCAGACCCTTTTTACGAAAGTTTCTTTACCAAACAACAAAGTGACTAATTTGAGTCCGGTTACTCCCATTTGCATCTGCATTAGGTAGTAGTATGGGTGTTTTTTTTAACACAATTTCATCATCACTACAGTGTTCTAAGCAGAATTTGGCTCTCTGTTTTTTCTGACAAAACTGTTTTGAAATCTAAAATTTCCTTGTCTTCAAGGATTTTTGGGCACTTCAATTCCAAAATTAGCTTGTCGTATCAGTCAGGTCCAAAAGTCCATCAGGGCTGGCTGTTAGTTGTGGATTCACGCCATTCACCCAAAAGTCTGTCTCTATAACCTTTAGATTAGCGCTGTCTTGGGAAAAAGTTTGAATTGGGTCAGTAACAGCAGAGTTATGGCCCTTGATTTGCTGAAAAATGCCATATTCTGACTTGTGACACTCCAGCACCTTCATTTCAACAAGGGGCATATACATCACCACATAATCGAGTCGGTGCAGTTCATCAATAAATGTTCGATATTGAATGAGAGCTTTACCAAACTTACACATATAGTTAATATCAATGAAAGCTCGGATAAGTTCGAAAACCAGCCAAATTGGATTATTAACAGAAGAGTTGTGGCCCTTGATTTTCTGAAAAAAGCTATATTCTGCCTTGTTAACACTCTGGCACCTTCATTTATTATTTGATATTTACCAAACTTACATGGATTGTTAATATCAATGTAAGGACAGACAAGTTCGAAAACCGGCCAAATAGTATTATTAACACCAGAGTTACGGCCCTTGTTTTAGTTATAAATCTGTATTTTGCCTCATTCAGACGATAGAGCTTTCATTTGGCCAGATTTTAATGAAACTTTGCAGGGATGATCAGTACCACATCTAGTTATGTATATCGTCACCGTATTCCAGCTGAATGATGTTTGGCAGAATTATGGCACTTTAAAGGTTTTAATACACACTTTGTCTGGACAATTTTTCCTGGCTGGATTTTAGTGAAACTTGGCAGGAATGATCAGTACCAAACCTAGTTGCGCATGTTGTTGTCGTGTTCCCCATCAAATATTCCATATAGCCAGTAGAGCGATACAAGCCCTCTTGGGCCTTTGGTTGGTACCATAGACTAAGGCATCAGTTGTAATTCTGTCTGTGCTTCAGAGTTGTGAATTCAGATTCGAAAGAGCAGACATATATTTCAATGAAGCAGTAGTTTTGCACCGCGATGCTGTTATGCGCAATTTGCGTCGGCTGTACCACTCATCTCTGCCGTGTCTTAACCAACTCAAACGGAAAGCTACTTTCAGTTGGAACTTTTATGTTTTCTAACAACAAAGCCGACTGCTGCTTCAATATTACGAGTCGATCGTGATCTACGCCATGATCATCATATTTATGCTGCAGAAGCGACATCCACATACTTTCCGAGCCACCACAGCATACTCTTATTTAGTTCTTGTTCACTACTTTGAACAGTTGATGGTGCCCTGGGATCAAAGTTTATCAATTCATTTACTTTTGTGTTTTCGCACTATATATAGAATGTTGCACTTTTTTGGCTGTTTATCTCTTTTTATTCCTCGGTTCCACTGTATCTGGTAATGACGTGCAACTCAGAAGAGGGTCTGTCTGTGTATGATCACTCTTTTCATTACAATCCACAAGAGCATAAATAAGTACAGTGGTATGGCTGCACCTTCCCATTGCTAAAGCAACACAAGCGCACCATGCATCTCGAACGAAGCCAGACAATTGTGACAGTGTAACAGTTACATCGTACAAAATATTCACTCGATACGATGCCATAACCTTGGCTTTGAGGAAGTAATGAGGAAGTAATGACCTTGCTTTGCACAGTCTTGCATATTTTGGACATGTCCACTTTCAAAGAATGTCAGTCCCTTTTTTAATGGCTTGGCAGTATGAAGATCGTCAATATCCTCATCTGCGTCCTCGCTCTCATTCAATATCGAACAGTTATTGATGAACTGCGCCGACTCGATTATGTGGTGATGTATATGCCCCTTATTGAAATGTTTGGGCATTTCTACTGCATGGCCAGGAAATTTTCTCCAAACGCTATATGGCAGTAATGGAACATCAGGTGATGGTGGTGCTGTCAATTTAATGGATTCGTTTTTCATACTATACCTCTGCCATCAACATTTATGGATAAGTTGTTGTCTTCCCCTGCAGCTATGCAGCTATGTACCCTGAAAATATATTGACAAATAAATAAATAAATAAACAATTGAGTGTATCTGCTGATAAAATTAAATACTGTTGTAAAGATCAAACATATAGACAATTATATGTTTACCATGTTTATCCAAGCCGAAAGTATACATCAATTAAACAACAACGTTACGTTTTCCCGTTTATATATATATACATGGGTGGGGTAACATTTATATTTATATTCGTCGTTTTGTGCTTTAAAATTATCGGAGGGTAAATATAGTCATTATCGTAAGAATTAAATTTGGTTTACATCATATATAATCACAATATATGATCTTCGTTCGTATAAACACAATATCAATCGATTATAAAATGATCGTTGTCGCTGAGAAGAGCCGAAGAAAGCAGTTTTCTTCACCTTTTCAGTATCTTAGTTCTGTCGCCTGTTTTAGGAAGTCCTCGGCATTCTAGCCATCTCAAATTTTATGTTCGAAGTTAAAATCTCCTTATATAGTATTTACAAAACAGCTTCAGGAAACCCTGCCTATATTAATATCTTACTTTAATTGTATGATGGGTAAAATTATGCTTGCATGAAACGTGGTTTCGTTTTCGACGTTTTTTTAAACAGAAACAGTGTTGAAAAAGAGTACGATAATGGACCTTTGGAAACGGCCGAGCACGACACATACGAAATACTGCAGTCTCGGTTTGATTGAGACTGTTCATGAGCGGTAGTGAAATATGCTAGCTACCGCTCACGCCCTCTAGCCCCGGATTGAGCAGAACTCAATATTCATAAAAATCAACAGTATAAAATGTTAACCATCGCGAAGATGGCAAGCATATGGCGGTGGATATAGCAATATTTGTATCTTTATTGCATCCCCTATATCCAGCGGCGTATGGTCCCAGGATCTAATAAAATTGTATGCCTCAAAGAGAGAAATAAACAAAAAGGAATTTAGTTGGGAGCAGCGGTTATGAAGCCTGCGTATCATACACAAGTAACAGCCAAAAGACTAAATTAAAAAGCAGACAACATATCCTATGAATGGTTAACTATGAAAGAAAACACGTTATGTAGGTTATGTTGTAGGGAAAATTGAAAGCAATTTCTTTTAAATTTTTTTTTCAAATTTTGTATTTTTGGTCATCGATATGAGAACATTTTATTGAAACATATACTAGAACGGGAGATATTAAGATGTTCTGAACATTGATTACATCAGTAATAAGAAAATTTAAGAAATTTAAAAAAATACCTATCGCAAAACGTTATCACTAGTTCTGGAATGTTTCAATAACATATACTCGGTGTTGCATGTTTTAATCTAAGACAAGTCTTTATCGGATACTGATAAAAAACATAGTAGTAATTAATTTTCAAATTAGTGTCAGCTTATCAATTAACTATAACAGCTTTAAGCAATCAGAAATTAGCGCGAGAATCTATAGGGAATAGCACCAGTAATACCAGAGTAAACTAATCAAAAGTAGTTCATGTCTCATTAATTTGTTCAGGATGAGTTGATCCTACTGATATATACTTAACGCCATTAAAGTGAAAGTGTTTTTATTTTGCGTTTATTTTTAATTAAAATGTCTCCAAGATCGATTGCATAATTCCGATTTTACTTACAATACATGAATTTGATCGGTCGCCAGATTTATAGGGAATGTGGATAATTTCTAACATGTACATAACACTACAATCAATCTTGGAAATAAACACAAAATAAAACAACTTGCACTATTAATGGCGTTAAATATATTTGGAATATCATGTGGGAGTACGTGACATTACGTGGTCCCGCCTTAATTCCACTAAGCGATGGGAAAGCTTATATTAGCGGAATTTTATAACAGATATTTTGACAATAATACAAGTTTAAAAACATTTTTTTACTGAAAAAATGCGATAACCTGTTTGCCTGTTGTTGTTACAATATGCAAACCTTTTAAGCCGAAATTAAGGTTTTATTTCATACACCAGCCAACCCCGTTTTCTCTTCTTGGAGAAGGCCTTGGATGGGGTATGATAGTTAATACTTGGACCACGTAATGACGTCTTACTGTATCCCTTATTTTTTAATAGTTTTATCTTTATAAATTTACATTAATTTTAAATTACTACCTCATCTTTCATCAGTTTTTGCGCACAATATGACCTATTTATGTGTCGACGTGCCGTAAAACACCATTCATTCATTCATTCATTCATTCATTCATTCATTCGGGATTTGCTTGGCATTAAGTTGACATAATAACGTTATGTACTCGCGAAATAGCTTCTCCACACTTGAGGTTTTTCCTTATTAAGTTTTGCAATTTAATATTTCCACTCAGATGAATTTTGCAGTAAGCGAAACATGTTTAATGGATCGACTGAGTTCATTCAATTAACTTTTGACGGAGACATTCCTGTTAAATAGCATTAGACAGGGACGTAGCTGACCTGAAATCATATATAGGCCCGACAAACTAGAGACGTCCGGGCATGCTCCCCCGGCGTTTTTCAGCTAAGTAATGGTGCGTTTATCTGACAGAACTTTTTTGTGTAGTATTTGAAGAAATATATTTTGACAAATTTGAGAATTAACATTTGACAAAGTTGTATTAACTCCACTGTAAAATAAAATAAGAAATAAATGCTGACCATTAATCCCCCATCCCGTTCCGGCTTCAGTTTTTTATTGCATTTTTGGGCTTTTCATTTTGTTTCGTGTTTAGCTCGACTGATCAGAGCTTATGCCGTGGTGCGGCGTCCGGCGTCCGTCTGTTCGTCTGTCCGTCCGTCTGTCTGTCCGTAAACTTTTTTTTGTAGCGACTACTCCTCTGAAACTACTAAATGGATTTTCATGAAACTTTACAGAAATGTTGCCAATGAAGTCTAGTTGATCCTAGCAAAAATTCATGTTGATGTGAAATCCAAGATGGCCACGAAATCTAAAAATAGGTTTTTAAAAAACAAGTTTGTAGCTACTACTTCTTGAAAACTATAAGAGATATTGATATGGGACTTTTTCTAAAATGATCAGCATGACATGATGTTGGTCCTTGTAGAAAATCGTTTTGATTCGACGTTAAACATGGCTGCCAGCGGCCATCTTTGTTTACATAGATTTATATAATAAAAACTTGTAGCGACTACTTCTCTGAAACTACTGGACGGATTTTCATGAAACTTCACAGGAATGTTGCTCTTGATGTCTAATTGATCCTAGCAAAATTTCAGGTCGGCCGGAAATTCAAGATGGCCGCCAGGGTTAAAAATAATACCGGGCCTATATAACATAACATAACATAACATAACATAATTTTATTCAGCATTAAACCATTACAATAGTTTATAGCCTACAAAATGAATAATACAATCTTTCTCCCATTCATGGTGACATAATGCAAATAAATATAACTATCTGTTCATTCCAATTATTTTCAAGGAGGAATGCAATTATTATATATTTTCTGACATCTTTCGTTCATAAATACTCATACCCGGAAAATGGTATTGTACAAGTTGTTATACAATCAATGTGTTAATTATTACAATGCGCTTTTCAGAGGCATAATATAGGTATTTGCTTAACTGCTCGAGTAAGTGTTTAGATTGCTTCGACATGATAGTATCAAATTTATTAAGTGTTGGCCATCTACAGAAAAATCTTGGCAAATACTTTGTTCTCAGTTCCGCATAAAACGGACAAACAAGCAAAAAATGATACTCACTCTCTATAGCTCTCATATTACAGTATATACACAATCTCTCACTCCGCTCAACATTAGTATATCTCCCCGTCTCAATAGCTAAGGTATGTGCAGAAATTCTAAATTTCGTTAAGGCAATACGATATTTAGGTGTCGCTATAATATTTAGATAATTTTCATAATCAAGGTTGTATTTAAATCTGCTATATGATAATAATCTGTTTGAATTATTTATCTTGCCAAACCAATATTGTTTATATTGATCTACTATTCTACGTTTGATTTGCTCATATGGGATATCTATCAACAGTTGATTGTGCCAAATATCCGCGAACCCAAGGTTTTCTAATTCGCGTTTTATATACCCCGCCCAGTTCATTCGATTCTCATTATATTCGCAATCCTCTTTTAACATCCAGTAAATCTTGAAAGTTAGAGAATCGCGATTGGTAAGAATTTTTGCCCAGTATTTAAGTATTTTTTGTTTTCTATATATATTTAAGGGATAACGACCCAACTCTCCATATAAGGCCTCTAAGTTAGTTGATTTTCTTACACATAAAATATTTCTACAGAATTTGGTGTGTACATTTTCTATTTTAGGCGCTTCATGGAACCCCCAAATTTCACATGCATAGTTCAAAATTGATCCCACAAGGGAGTCAAATAATTTACACTTCTCATTAATAGGGATAGTTATCTGGTTAAAAACATTGTATAACTTATGAAGTGAGTAAGATGCATGCTTAGCTAAATGCTGTTGGGTTCTTGACCAATTACCATTTTTGAAAAATTCCACTCCCAAATACTTGAATGACGTTACTAGTTCCAATTCAACTTCATTAATATACAGTTTTGGCATGGAATGCCTGCCCTTTTCGAAGACCATTATTTTGGTTTTACTGGTGTTGATCTTTAATCCCCAGATATTACAATAGTTTTGTAAATCGTTTAACATGTATTGTAACGATTCGGCCGATTGGGTAAAGATCACAGAATCATCTGCATATAACAAGATAAACACCTTAAATTCATTAATTGTAAACACGTCATTAATATCAGAGTTTATACAACTAGCTATGTCGTTAATGAAAAACATGAACATTATCGGAGACAACGGATCCCCCTGCTTTAAACCTTTGTCGGAGTTGAGAAATTCTGAAACGTTATTTTTGTATTTTATACAAGCCTTTACCGTGCTATACATTGACTGAAGAATTTTCAGCATTCTAGGACTTGTATTTTCCTGTGAGAGTTTATGCCACAGTAAATATCTTTCTACAGTATCAAACGCTCTTTCGAAATCGACAAACGCACAATAGAGTTTTTTACCTTTTGTGCTTAAAACCTTTGCAATTATAGAATAGAAATTAAAAATACATATGGCCTAATAGTAGCTACGCCGATGTAAAAAATGGAAAATTACCCATAAGGTGCATCAGCGTGAAAAACCCTTTATTAAAAAACCCATTCATAATCTGAAGAACAAACTCAATTTTAATATGTGATATACAGATACTATTTGCTGTGATAACTATTTACATATCAATTAACTATTGGCACTTATACGCTATGCATATGTAAGCGAAATAATGTGTTTAGCAATTAAATATCTTGGTAGATCACTTTGAAAATATCGTGGGCTAGGTGTCGCAGCGATCATGAACTATGTTAAGATAATTATCAAGTTGATGCAGGACGTTTATTTCAAGGTTTAACACCCGAGTTGCATGTAAACAAGTTCCTTTTATAAAAAGTAATCCCTCAGTTGTTTTTGAAAACGGACATTGTAAGTGTGTGTGTGTGTGGGTGGGTGGGTGGGGGAAGGCCCATTTCTATTAAATTATGTTGTCTCGTGTATAAGGCTTGTATTCATAGCTTTTAACGGGTTATTGATGAATGTTTTCCAAATTTCGAATCTATTCATACACATTCTGAGCAATTTTTAACGAAAACAGCTGTACTCTTGACCTATTTAGTAAACAGACAAACACTTTCTTAAATGTCTTGTGACGCCACCTTTTCTGGTGATTTTTCACACCACGGAAAGTTATTTGACTGCACGAAAATTGCACTGCTGCGTTTTTCAAACTTGAAATGAAGTTGCAGCAAATCATTAATATGTGACATTTTAACATTGGTATCATTGAGGAATGCAATTGGTTGCTTCATACCCTCAAACGATATTTTCGGGAGAAAAGCAAACAGTTTAGCTGCTTGACAAAACTGTTATATAAAAGTCAAAAAAGTTCCTTCTTATTTCAATGTAAAGTGTGGTAATTTTAAATTTTTAAACCTGGTTTGTTATTTCTTTTTACTAAAAATAACTATTATCAATAATATTTTTGCGTTTTTTTTAACAAAGAACATGTATTAAACAACGTTTTACTATGTTCTTTTTACTGTTGTTATAGTTGTATATAAAATATGCTGTTTTAACTACTTACACAATGCCAATGTTTTCTAATACTTTCCATTATGAAATAACATTCAATGTCTTTAAGCTGGATGTGCAAAAGTTAGTGTTGGATACATGCATTATTAGGAAAACCTTTTTCTCTCTTGTTTGCGCCTGCTGCTGCCAAATGATCTCCTTTTCAGTATGTATTGACATTCACACGAGCGTTTGTTTCGTGCTGTGTGGTGGCTGTAAAACGTTGCCCCGACTAAAAATCAGTAGTGTTATTACTAACTGGCACTTTGAGATCATCAAGCCAAAGATTTGTCGATTTAAGGTAGAATACCACTCTAGGCGGTGCTGGGGAGTGTGAGAGGTATTGCTCCGTGTATAACCTCTCATGAACAGACTCAATATAATAATACCACTCAAGGCGGTGCTGGGGAGTGTGAGAGGTATTGCTCCGTGTATTACCTCTCATGAACAGACTCAATATAATAGTCCGTTATTCTTCTCTCTTGTTTGTGTTTGTTGCTTCCAAGGGATCACATTTTCAGTACCTACTGGTAATGCTATCATTATTTACCAGTTACCCTTATCTTCTTTGACACGGAACCTAAGTTTATATGGTAATGGTAATCGTCCTTGCGTGAGTCCGTCCGTCAAACATACCTCCTTGCTAATTACTAAACTTAGTAGGAAGTATCGGGATTCAGTAATATGATGTATTATAGTTCATGGTTTGGGGGCGTTCTGGTTGAATGACTTTTGGCAGAATTACATGACTTTATATTTTACAAGTGTAAATTTCCGCTGAATTCCGGCCTATAGTTTTCATCCGCTGTGTTATGAAACTTGTTAGAAAACATTAATATGATGTCAAATAGTGTCTAGTTTCAAAGCGTACCGGTTATATGAGTTTTGACGGAATCACGACTCACAGAAATATAAAAGGTGGGATAAATGTTCACCTGTCGAGTGGCAACAGTCAGCTTACATCGTATTTGACGAAGAATGTATGCAGTCGGAAGGATTTCCAGCTTTCGGAATACGTTTATGGTAATTGACTATTATTGGTCATCGAAACGACATGTGTACGTAAATAGAAACCTTGTATTGTTTTTTGTTTGCACAAAGTGCTGTACAAGACTGAAATTAAGTATACCCGCAAAACGATATTGAATTCCGGTGTTTTTTACATTCGTTTCATTTATTTCCATCCATTGTTGAGAACAAGATGAGTTGGATCAAATACAGCAAACAGTCATGCAAGGTTATATATAAAAATGTTAACTATCACAAATGTTTACTGTTTTGTACCACTAGCAACATTAACACACAAAGCTCTCAGTTTTATAGGAATATACTATATACTATACATGTATACCATTCTTAAAGACCCAAATTTGTTTGAAAAATGAAATAAAAACAGAACTAATTAGTGAACAAATAACACATAGAACATAAATTCGTCCAAAATAGTTATTAAACACAGCAATCGAGGTGCAGCTGCACAACAGTACGCGTATTGTAAATACGTTTTACAACGGATGCCACATACTACGAGTGTGTTTATTATTATTAGCATTACAAATATAATAAAAGAGAACGAATCCTTTGAAGATTGCCTAACTTTATATTTTATAGAGAGAGTTTTCAATATTTAACAGCCCTTTCTGTGTATAAATAAAGGACTTATTTATCTTAATTATGCCTATTATGCATTTAGACTACGAAATGAAATGTTACATTAAACAGCTTATCACTCTTTTCTGTAAAGTTTTCTTGTCCACCAGAATGGTCTTGAGTTTTAAGTACCATTATGATGTGACAAGTCAGCATATTTTGAAAGTTACATTTGAATTATAGAACCATATAATGTAAACTATAGTGTTCAATTTTAACACGCTTGAAAAAGGAATATAATGTGTTTATCTTTAATTTCCCGTATTACAATCTCAATATGTCAGAACGATTTTTACAAATATTAATATGTATGAAACATGTTATACTTCTCAGTAATTGTAACGTATTTAAGAGAAAACTACTTTTTAAGCAGTCACAGAAGTGTTTTGGACCTTAGCAAAGCCACAATAACCACACGTGTTTAATGTTTAGTCAATGTTTACAAGCTGTTCTCATTCTCTATGCGTTGGCGATGTTTTACATCGAAGTAAACACTGGTTAGCACCTACACTTCATTTACACGCTACTTATATCGCACGATATGGGAAAGGTGGGGTAGCAAGTGCCGAGGAAAACAAAATCATTACGAAAATGGCCCAAACCTCTTGAAACCTTACATTCTCTTACTCTCAGGACGATTTATTTTGTAATAACACCTGCTGGTAAAAGAAGTCAACGTTTAAACAAGACAGATTGTGAGAAAAAAGAAGTGGTGTTGTAGCAGTGGGAGAAACCCAAGACTGATATTGAGGGGTAGATGGATTAGACATATCTCAGGAGAGAAACCTGCAAATTATTCATGATCAAATTGATAGGACAGCTCTTGGGAGATACGTGTGTAGAGTGTGAGTATTTATGTATCTTTTAATAAGGACGTTAAATCTACTGACTATGACAGTTTAATTCAGGCAGTCAGTGGATAAACAATAAAACTCCAGTCTTAGCCTATTGTCAATCTATGAATGAATGAATGAATGAATGGTGTTTTTCGGCACGTCGACACATACATAGGTCATTTTGTGCGCAAAATCCGATGAAAGATGAAGAAATGAAGTAGTAATTAAAAATTAATGTAAATATATAAAGATAAAACTATTTACAAATAAGTGATGATATGGTAGTAATATAAACGATATATGAAAATCAACAAATGCCCGTCAAAGGGTATATAAACAAGTATATATATATAAGAACATATTATAATGATTTATATAGTCTGATTTCTTTCAGGAAATATAAAACAAGACTAAAATCTATAGTATTAAATAACACTTTCATAGTATTAACATTGTAGTAGCTTTGACGAATAGGATCAAAGTCTACACTTTCCAACGAGATGTGTTTGAACGTTAACGGTGCAAAGCAGGGTATACATTCTAGTAATTGCTTAATTTTTAATAAATATGAATGAGTGTAACTTGTATGCGCTATCCTGCGAATGTGGCTACTAGAAGAAGACATTCCCCGAGTAACGGTTTAATTGAATGTAGTTTATTGATAACTGACAAATCCCAAGTAGCTTGCCAAGAGTTGCGAGTGTATGTGTTTATACAACTTTTAAAATCAGTGTAAGGTTTTTTGGCATTAGAAATATGTAAACCTAATGCTGCTTTAGCAGCACTATCAGCTCTATCATTACCAAGTATTCCTACATGGCTTGGAAGCCAGCAGAAGATAATACCATTATAAACTATAAGAGAATTTTACTTTTTTAAAAGTTAAAGCACAACTTTACCCAGTGCTTGAAGAGATCAAAGGGAATCAGAAAAGATTACAAAATGGTCATCATCAGATTCCTGAATATAATTTAAGGCCTTGTCAGGAAGGTGACTCTTTATGCTAAGTTTGTGAACAACAGCTGCTGCAGCTACCTTATCTCCATCTTTAAAACCATTTGTGTATATATGTTGAAAGTTACTGTATTTCGACTTAATTTTATTAAATTTGCTTTGAAAGACAGTAGGGTCTGTACCGGATTTATTACTATTAGAAAGATAAAAAAAGAATTGTTTGTGTTTCCAAATATATATATAACAAGAAAAGCTATAATACATGTATTATAGCATGGGGAGTACGGACATATTTGAAAGGCAGTGAAAGGATGATATGATTAGCATGACATATTAGCAAGAATTTGACCGATCGATTATCAGTCAAGTGAGACATGTCCAAAATTGGGGAGGGGACACAATCTGTGTTTGCCGACTTCAGTACTTTATAAATAAAACAATGAAGTTATATAATAA
This sequence comes from Cyrtodaria siliqua, assembly GCA_037043455.1. Taxonomy (NCBI): domain Eukaryota; kingdom Metazoa; phylum Mollusca; class Bivalvia; order Adapedonta; family Hiatellidae; genus Cyrtodaria; species Cyrtodaria siliqua. The sequence continues at coordinate 215,055 of JAWPHD010000908.1, forward strand.
TTGTATTCAAAGCCTTATAGTTACATTGTCTTTTGTCTTTTGGTTTTGTCTGATTTCAAAATGCCAGTTCGGATGAATGTATTATATACAGTAACAAACATTGTATTATATACAGTAACAAACATTTCCATATTTCACGATAAGGGTAACACTACGTATAGCCGCTTCACTTTCATGGAAGCGCAAATAAATATTATGGAATGATTTTTTAACACTAGTATAATTGTGTAATGAACAATGTTATATGTATTTATTCTAAAGTTGTGATTATCCCAGAACTAAGTTTGTACAGCTCAGTAAGTGTGCCAGGTTCCCTGCCAGGACTTGAACCTGGATCTCTCTTCTCGAAAGAAAAGCATGCTTCCTTACACTACAGAGATGTTCCCAACAGCACAGAGCGTACAAAAAATAAATCAGCCAACTTAAATTTAGATTAAACATATTTTTTTTCAAATTATGTATATTTACATAATCCATTCTAGTCACTAATCTTAACTCTTACAGTATGTCCTTTGTATGTGCCAGATGAAGCTGCAGGTTATGCTTATAAATTAATTCCAACACTTCATTAAAAAGAAACCCAGTGAAAACAAGCATATTCAGCGAAGTACCAAGTCCACTATATGTGAAATCACACATCGTAAAATAATGGATACTCCTCAATCCTGTCATTATTCATAAGACATCATTTTTTTATTTAAATTAACAGCATCCTAGAACTTTGACCAACTGACCTGAATAACAATGCAGTGCTTCCTTTCAATGAGTTTCACATTTTGATGAAGTTTTGATGAACTCCATTTAGGCTGTTGTGAGTGCCACCTTGTGAAATGCATCTGGCAAAGAGAAGGAAGGCTTGGATTATTGTTTATATCTCTGAAAACGGACAACAACAAGAGGTCAATGACCCTGAAGCTCTATTATTAGGAGTTGATAGATTAGCATTCATGTGAATTTTTATGAAAATCTGTAGTAGTTTCAGAGGAGTAGTCGCTACAAATGTTTACTATATAACTCTACGTAAACAAAGATGGTCGCTGGCTGCCATGTTTAATATCGAATCAAAATAATTTTCAACAAGGACCAACATCATGTCATGCTGGTCAGTTTAGAAAAAGTTCCATATCTGATTAAAATTTTAAATATCAGTTATAGTTTTTAAGAAGTAGTCGTTACAGATTTATTTATGTTTTAAATTATTTTTAGCCATGGCGATCATCTTGAAATTCCGGCTAACCTGAAATTTTGGTAGGATCGACTAGACATCAAAATAACATTTTTAGCCAGGGCGACCATCTTGAAATAGCGTCCGACCTGAAATTATGCTAGGATCAACTAGACATCAAGTGCAACATTCCTGTGAAGTTTCTTGAGAATCCGTCAAGTAGTTTCAGAGTAGTCGCTACAAGTTTTTATTATGTTACTCAATGTAAACAAAGATGGCTGTTGGCGGCCATGTTTGATGTCGAATCAAAATAATTTTCGACAAGGATCAACATCATGTCATGATGATCATTTTAGAAAAAGTGCCATATCAATATCAGTTTTAGTTTTCAAAAAGTAGTCGCTCCAAATGTTTTTTTTAAATCTATTTTTATTCGTGGTGGCCATCTTGAACTTCCAGCCGACCTAAAATGTTGCTAGGATCAACTAGACATCAAGAGCAACATTCCTGTGAAGGTTCATGAAAATCCGTCCAGTAGTTTCAGAGGAGTAGTCGCTACAGGTTTTTACTATATGACTCTATGTAAACAAAGGTGGACGCTGGGTGCCATGTCGACAAGGACCAAAAACATGTCATATGTTGATTATTTTTGAAAAAGGCCTATATAAATATCACTTATGGTTTTCAAGAAGTAGTCGCTACAAACTTTTTTTTAAATCTATTTTTAGCTTTGGTGGCCATCTTAGATGTTACATTAATGTGAATTTTTGCTAGGATAAACTAGTCATCATGGGCTACATTCCTGTAAAGTTTCATGAAAATCCATCTAGTAGTTTCAGAGGTGTAGTCGCTACAAAACAGTTAAGGGCGGACACCGCACCACAGTAAGACTCTGCTGATCTTTGATCAGTAGAGCTAAAAACAAACAAAAACTTGTGATTTAACGAGCATTTAACGTTTTAAAATCAAATACGGATCTGTTTCACAATTTACTAGAACATGCAAACGCAAGAGTTAGCAAGCTTGTATACCTTTTTAAAAGAGCATACATTTTAAATCAGTTTAATGCAAAAGTGACGGTAACATATTATACAAAAAGTCAATGATCTTTAGTTCATTATCAGTCGGGTTTACATTGCGGTATTGATTCATACTAAATATTGCTCATTCGTCCCCAACGTCGTTCGTAAATAGCAAATAAAAACCAGTCTGTTCTGAAACCGAGAGTTGTTTCCGGCGATGCATATATATAAACAAAACAAGAGGTCAATGACCTTGAAGCTCTACTGATAGATTTTTGATGGCTAGGTCCTGTGAAGTTTCATGAAAATCCATCAAGTAGTTTCATAGTAGTCGCTACAAGTTTTCATTATATAACTCTATGTAAACAAAGATGGCCGCTGGCGGCCATGTTTAATGTCAAATCAAAATATTTTTTGACAAGGATCAACATTATGTCATACTGATCATTTTAGAAAAAGTCCCATATCAATATCACTTATAGTTTTCAAGAAGTAGTCGCTACAAACTTGTTTTTTGAAAATCTACTTTTAGCCGTGGCGGCCATATTGAATTTCCGGCCGACCTGAAGTTTTGTTAGGATCAATTAGACATCAAGAGCAAAATTCGTGTGAAGTTTCATGAAAATCCATCAAGTAGTTTTAGAGGAGAAGTCGCTACAAGTTTTCATTATATAACTCTATGTAAACAAAGATGGTCGCTGGCAGCCATGTTTAACGTCGAATCAAAATAATTTTCGACAAGGATCAACATCATGTCATACTGATCATTTTAGGAAAAGACGCTGATCAATATCACTTATAGTTTTCAAGAAGTAGTCGCTACAAACTTGTTTTTTGAAAATCTATTTTTAGCCGTGGCAGCCATCTTGAATTTCCGGTCGACCTGAAATTTTGCTAGGATCAACTAGACATCAAGAGCAACATTCCTGTGAAGATTCATGAAAATCCGCCAAGTAGTTTCAGAGGAGTAGTCGCTACAAACTTTTACTATACAAACTCTATGTAAACAAAGATGGCCACTGGCGCCCATGTTTAATGTCGAATCAAAATAATTTTCGACAAGGATCAACATCATGTCATGCTGATCATTTTAGAAAAAGTCCCATATTAATATCACTTACAGTTTTCAGAAGGAAGTAGTCACTACAAATTTATTTATTTTAAATCTATTTTTAGCCGTGGCGGCCATCTTGAATTTCCGGCCAGCCTGAAATTTTGGTAGGATCGATTAGACATCAAAATAACATTTTTAGCCAGGGCGACCATCTTGAAATAGCATCCGACCTGAAATTATGCTAGGATCAACTAGACATCAAGTGCAACATTCCTGTGAAGTTTCATGAACATCCGTCATGTAGTTTCAGAGGAGTAGTCGCTACAAGTTTTTACTATAAAACTCTATGTAAACAAAAATGGCCACTGGCAGCCATGTTTAACGTCATATCAAAATAATGTTCGACTCGGATCAACATCATGCCATGTTGATCATTTTAGAAAAAGTCCCACATAAATATCACTTATAGTTTTCAAGAAGTAGTCACTACAAACTTATCTTTTAAAAATCTATTTTTAGCTGTGGCGGCCATCTTGAATTTCAGGCCGACCTGAAATGTTGCTAGGATCAATAAGACATCAAGAGCAACATTCCTGTAAAGTTTCATGAAAATCCGCCAAGTAGTTTCAGAGGAGTAGTCACTACAAGTTTTTACAATATAACTCTATGTAAACAAAGATGGCCACAGGCAGCCATGTTTAACGTCGAATCAAAAATATTTTTTGACTTTGACAAGGACCAACATCATGACATGCTGATCATTTTAGAAAAAGTCCCATATCAATATCACTTATAGTTTTCAAGAAGTGGTCGCTACAAACTCGTATTTTAAAAATCTATTTTTAGCTTTGGTGGCCATCTTGGATTTCACATCAACATGAATTTTTGCTAGGATCAACTAGACTTCATGGGCAACATTTCTGTTAAGTTTCATGAATATTCATCCCGTAGTTTCAGAGAAGTAGTCGCTACAAATAAAATTTAGGACAGACGCACAGACAGACGGACGACGGACACCGCACCACGGCATAAGCTCTGCTGATCTCTGATCAGTCGAGCTAATAAAAACCGACTTTTAATTTAGTATACAAGCTGTCGTTAATTTTTGTGTCTGATTTCATTCCGATTTATTTTGGCGTTTTCGTCTTGTTTTTAACATGCCCGCTTGTAAAATTTACATGCCCGACATGATTTTTACTAACTGCGGGCTCCAAAAAACCCAAAGAATGCATAATCCAATACACCAAAATAAACTTAGAACTACTCAAACCTGTAAACATCAAACATGTGCTTCATAATTATTATAAATGTCATCCATGCCTAACACAGGGCTTGCACTGTCTTATTTTTTCTTTGCGCAACTACTTTCACCAAATGAAAAAAATTAGAGCCAGATTGAAAACATTGGAGCCAAATATTGTCTTAATGGCACAATCTCGTTTCGTGGAGTTCAAGTTCAAATGGTTTTCGACTTGAAATCATCAATTGTTTGGAGTTACTATAAACATGTTTTCTACATAAAACAAACTAAAGTTCAAGATGGAACTTGTAGTTACATTCAGTGTCTAGTTCTGTAGTCGAAAGCATGTTGGAACATCTCTAAACATTTAGCAATTTGAAGCACATGCTACAAAATAAAAGGTCTGTAACAATGTTCGACTTTTATATCTACTTTAAGCGTGGTATTTAAATTGTAAAACATTTGGAGTAATAGAAGCCTGCTAATTATTCAAAACACTATGGTAAGATAAAGATGAAGCATTAGCTTCACCAGGTATTGTTTGGAGTAAAGTTCTTTAATTAGGGATCGCCGATCATGTTACACATCGCGGTATTTGCACAAGTTGTTCGCAGATATTAATCAATCAACTGAGTGTTTCTTTAAGTAGCAGTCCATCATAAACGTAATTCAATCTACCAGCTGATTGTTAAATTGCTCCACTAAGCTGTCAAAACTTGCTAATCGTTTCCTGTTTATTCCGGTCATGGTCACGCGTATGACGCGTGCTAGACTTTGTATCAATTGTTCACTCACTGTTAGTTACCCCAATAGTAAAAGCGCTGTTCCAGTCTTTATCTAGGCCGATAATGCTTGAGCCATTGAAAAAATGGGAAAATACGATTTAGATTTTTTTTGTCATTTTCGCAAATTTCTTTTTTCTTGGGCCATATTTTATTTTCTGACTTATTTGGCGCTGTTTGCGCATCACAGTGCGAGCCCTGCTAACAGCACCTTTTTAAGATAACCCTGAAGTAGCCCGTTTAACAGCTTTTTTGCATTTTTTTCTTTCGGTCTGTTTTTTTTCCATAGCATGAAAAGGTCCGAAATGTGCGATCAGAAGTCATTTCCACTCTAAAACGTTGCCTCCTTTAACTCAATTTATATAAAGCCGCTATATTATGCGATTTTTTTTTTTAACGCGACGAGACATAATGACGTCATGTGACATGACGTCACGCCACATGCTATTCTATATTTAACGTCATCTTACTATGACATCGAAATACCATAGCAACCAGTACTTAAACGGGACATTAGCGATAGCATACTGTCAATAAAATGAAACAGTGCTAAGGCAAACCCAAGAATTACATCAATGGTTAGTTTTTAAATGGCATAAAGCCCAACTTAAACTTAGAAAATCCTACTAAAATTGCATATACCGACCGCAAGACACATGGGATCTTGAGATATCACAAGTTAGATATCTCACGATAAGTTGCGATACATCTTGAGAAATTGTAAAATATATCTCAATTTATTTGGAGATATCAATGACTCAAGACTCATTGAGATATCTGAAGATAATTATCTCAAAACAACTTAAGATGTCTCAAGACAGTTATCTCAAGATAAATTGAGATATACATTGAGATTTATGGGGATTAATTGAGATATCTCAATACAAATATATCGATGTAAATTGAGATATCTCAAAATAAAATGTGATATCTCAACATAGAGTATCAAGATAAATTAGACATATATTGAGATATCTCAAGATACGGTGCATCGGGGAGTATTACAATATACATATTTTACTGAGTTGTTCATAATCTGGGTTTCGTAACAATGCGTGTTTGCCTTATCGACAAATTACATTCTAACCGAAGCAGGGGTGTAAAAATTTGGAAAAATCAACTCGCGCTGCAGGACTAGTGGAACCAAATAGCTACTCGCCCTTACCAATTTACCACTCGCCCTGCAGCATATAACCTGAACATTATTTTCACCACTATAGTAAGCTACAATAAGTACATTTGTGTACTCACAGACACTGTAGTAGCTGACAGGCAGTATGTGGATGTTTTATTGTTATTCATATAAAGAAAGTGCCATATTATCTAACAACACATTTAATATTATGGTCTGCAACCTGTACTCGTACACTATCATTAAGATTTATTCCCTTCCACGCAGACATTCGTCAGAGAGTGGGCAAAAGAAATAAGCGCGGAAAACTAACTTCAACAACAACAACAACAAACAAGAGGTCAATGACCTTGAAGCTCTACTGATTGATTTTGATTTCAGGAAGTAGTCGGTACAAACTTGTTTTTTGAAAATTTATTTTTAGCCATGGCCGCTGACAGCTATGTTTAACATCGAATCAAAACGATTTTTGACAAGGACCAACATCATGTCATGCTGATCATTTTCGAAAAAGTCCCAAATCAATATCACTTATAGTTTTCAAGAAGTAGTCGCTACAAACTTGTATTTTGAAAATCTATTTTTAGCCATGGCGGCCATCTTGAATTTTCGGCCGACCTGAAATTTTGCTAGGATCAATTAGACATCAAGAGCAACATTCCTGTGAAGTTTCATGAAAATCCGTCAAGTAGTTTCAGAGCAGTAGTCGCTACAAGTTTTCATTATATAACTCTATGTAAACAAAGATGGCCACTGGCAGCCATGTTTAACGTCGAATTAAAATAATGTTCGACTCGGATAACCATCATGTCATGCTGATCATTTTAGAAAAAGTCCCATATCAATATCACTTTTAGTTTTCAAGAAGTAGTCGCTACGCTATTTTTTAAAAATCTATTTTTAGCTGTGGCGGCCATCTTGAATTTTTGGCTGATCTGAAATGTTGCTAGGATCGATTAGACATTAAGAGCAACATTCCTGTAAAGTTTCATGAAAATCCGCCAAGTAGTTTCAGAGGAGTAGTCGCTACAAGTTTTTACTATATAACTCTATGTAAACAAAGACGGCCGCTGATCATTTTAGAAAAAGTCCCATATCAATATCACTTATAGTTTTCAAGAATTAGTCGCTACAAACTTGTTTTATTTTAAGCCGTGGCGGCCATCTTGAATTTCCGGCCGACCTGAAATTTTGCTAGGATCAATGAGACATCAAGAGCAACATTCCTGTGAAGTTTCATGAAAATCCGTCAAGTAGTTCAGAGGAGTAGTCGCTACAAGTTTTCATTATATAACTCTATGTAAACAAAGATGGACGCTGGCAGCCATGTTTAACGTGGAATCAAAACGATTTTCGACAAGGGCCAACATCATGTCATACTGATCATTTTAGAAAAAGTCCCATATCAATATCACTTATAGTTTTCAAGAAGTAGTCGCTACAAACTTGTTTTTTAAAAACCTATTTTTATATTTGGTGGCCATCTTGGATTTCACATCAACATGAATTTTTGCTAGGATCACCTAGACTTCATGGGCAACATTTCTGTAAAGTTTCATAAAAATCTGACTGGTTAGCGATATATTGCATCACACTCCAATTGATTTTAGCGTGAATTGAATTCCTGAACCCATGCAGTTTCGATATGTTTGTGTCAGACATGAATAATAGGTAACTTATAGAGAAAGTGTTTACAATCAATACTCATGTCACCGACTACATCAGAGGTCTCGCAATTAGGCGAAGTCGCTTTAAACTTCGCTCTAATTTGACCGACTTCGTTTTTTATCCATGTTGGGCGAAATCTGAGTCGTCGGCAATAAGCAAAACTGCGAACTTCTGTGAGTTTTATTGACGGCTAATTATTTTGTCAGCAAGTTTCATCTAAAAATCCATTTCTAACCGTGGCCGCCGTTTTTATTTTCAGTCCGACCTGAAATTTTGCTAGAAACTACTACACATCATCAGCAACATTTCTGTGAAGCTTCATGACAATCTGTCAAGTTCTTTCACAGGAGTGGTCGTTACAATTTTTAAATAGTTAACTGTGTAAACAGACAAGGCTGCTCCCAGTCATGTTTCATCAAAATGATTTCTGACAATGACCAACATCATGTGATGTACATCATGTTACAGAAAGTCCCATATCAATATCAGTTATACTTTTTAGGAAGTTGTCGCTACAAATTTGTTTTGTTTTAAGCTTACTTTTAACAGTGCCGGCCGTCTTGCATTTTTTGCCCAGCCTGAAGATTTGCCAGGTTCAACTGGGCTGCAAGAGCAACATCCCTCTGCAGTGTCATGAAGGTTCACCAAGTAGTTTCAGAGTAGGCGCAACAAATTTTTATACAAGTCCTTATTATATCACTCCATGTCTGGCGGGCATGTTTGATGTGGAATCAAATTAGTTTTCGACATGGCTCAACATCACGTCATGGTGATCATTTAAAAAAAACCAGCTAACCTTTGTCCATACATATGGTCTTTTGTTCATTTAAGCTTGTAAGAACATGTTCCACCACCATGTAGGCTGTTAAGGAAAAAAAGAAAGTGTGTTTCCTATTGCATGCTTTAAAAAATTAGGGTCGGTAGGTAGGAAATTTATATAAGTTTGTTTTTCGAGCAAGATATTTTGAGATGCTACATGTATTTATCTCATAAACCCCATACAAGTTGATGATACAACTGAAAGTTCCTCTGTAATGTAAGTTTACCTCGATATATTGCAATAAATCATTGTTCAGAACATATTTTTTTGTCATTGAAAGTTTTAGGGTTGGCCCCTTAAAAATAGGGTCGGTCGGGCCACCGGAAACACAGGTATTGTTTTTTTTGGCATAACACAGACCAGCCACTTGTTCTTCGGTAGATACTATAGTGTATACCTACCTAGTGATATACATGAGGCAACATGTCTTCAACTGATGCCCCTTTCCAATCTGGGTCATGCCAGTTTACACACATAAATATCACACATGCAATGCACGTCCACATATACGATATATAACTAAGACTTTCAGCACATACCTGACTACGAAGCCAAGGACGCCAGAACGCAGACAGCGTGCAATATCCCCAATTTTCTATCAGCCTGGCAACAGATGTTAAATTCTGCAAAGACAAGGAAACACGAGATGTTATAAAAAATGATTTCTCCACATACACAAAGAAAAGACACATACACGACATAAAATATCCTGTATCACACACGTCAGTCAACCTTTATGGCAGGACGTGCAATGGAATTACCCCTGATTTGTCCATGACAACAAGCAACATCGGTAATGCTCTTGAAAGCAGTTTCGAACCATCTGTGTACAGTTTTAACATTAGACATCCTGTGCCTTTCCCATCTGGGTCATACCAGTTCAACCAACAAAGCTGCAAACCGTTCAATATGCCATCTGGGTCATGCCACTTCAACAACGCAGCTGTAAGACGTTCAATATGCCATCTCGGTCATGCCGGTTTACCCAAGACACTATCACACATGCAATGCACTATAACATATAAGGTACACAGCGACTACCATCAGGATATACCTTAATAGAAAGCAAAGGGCTCCAAAATGCAAACAGGCTGCAAAATCCACAATCGCCTAGCACCTGCCAGCTGAAGCAGATCACTGCAAAGACAAGGAAACACAGTATCGTATAATACAGGCTTTCTCCACAAACGCAAAGAAGATAAACATACACGAGATCAGACAATATTTCCAGTGATAAACATACACGAGATCAGACAATATTTCCAGTATCATACACGTCAATCCATGGCTTTTCGAGACCTTTCTCACGCTGTTGCAAACAAGCGTTTACATGGCCATGCTCACATTTTAAAGCGCACGAAGAACCTGATTTTACAGCTCAAGTGGTATTTCAGACAGCAAACCCTTTAAGACGATCTCTTTCTCTCTCTATCATTCTATACTATCGCGGAGACAACATTATCGCAGTTATGAGCAACTAACGTTCAATGCTTCGATGTGTTTGCTCTGTGATCTGTCTCTGTGTCACTTTTGGTCAATGACATTTCAACGTTACCAGGTTGACTTTCCAAAATGCGCAGCAACCATTTACTTTGCCTTTTCATCCATAAGCATCGGGAGGTGTACAGAACTGGTTCTACCCGGGAAAACTGGTGGTCCGTCTCCACCAAAAAATAAATCGACCGTCAGATATAATCTTACATGTGTTGACAATGACGTAAACTACCATACCAAAACAAACAATCAATTTCGACATGGCTGGGAAGAGATTGACAGCAGTCTCTCACGAGGAAAACCACCCATCAAGGTCTGTCGCGTGCGGAAATCTGTTTAACTTCAGCTTTCACAAAAACATAATTTCTTCACTTATTGTGCAAGACATAGTAATGCTCTTGAAAGGTATTTCGAACCATCTATGCGAGCAAACGAATGAACAAGAAAACCCAAAAGTCTTCCTCGAAAAAACAAAACGACAGCTATTCAGTTAACGAATCAAAGTTACGTCACCTGCATACTAAATGAATGTTGCATCTACCCACTTGTCCTTTCAAATGAACTCTTCACCAACACTTCCTGCTTGAACTAAAATTACATAAAAAATAAAATAAAAATTCAAGATGGCTGTGACAAAGTGAGCGACAGAGTGATCCTAACTTATGCGCATGCGCAAACAATAACAACCATAAAAACAATAACAAACTCTTGCCCCACATAGGCCAACTTTTTCTCACTCAACATAATCTTATAAATCCATATAGACACTCCACAACATCCCTTTCAAATAAGCCCCGTAATGGTGTGTGACAAATTCTCAACACTGCCCACAGCCATTGCCACACATTCATGAACTTGTGGACAGCCCCGTGGCCGTGAAGCATGACCTACTTCTCCACCACAACAATAATATGCCATATTACCTACCAAAACTTTTCTACGGTACTTACCTTTCGCCCAAAAATATTCTCGCCCACGATTTTGCAATGATTACAATGGCTTAAAATGTCCAATGTAACGTATAACGTCGACCTACTGTACACCAGGATCCGTCGCAAAATGGCGTTCGTTATTAAAGCGTAATACATAGCCTGCTGCGCGCGCAAGTAAACCGGAACTCAACAGTCAATTTATATTGACCAAAAATATACAGACGTTAAAGGAGCTACTTATGTAATAGCCAACTATTACGTCTCGTTCATGTATCTACATCCATTAGTGATTTTCCGTACTAGAAAATCGAACAGGAAAATTAGCATTCAAGGACGACAGTCAACCACAAACACACACAGAAACAAAGAACACATTTAAAGATGAATAAAAGGCCAAGTAAGACATCACAAACACAAAAGGGTTGACAATAGGACTGCCGCCTTGGAAAGTCCAAAGTCCACGGTGGAATTTGTAGTACTTTGTACTTGGCAATCAAACTTAGGTCGATTTCAGTGTCTCTTAATTTTGGTTTAATACGAAGACCAAATGGTCGAATGGCCTTCGGTTTTCGATCAAAAAGAGGTTCATAACTAGGATTAAAAATAGCACCGAAAGTTGGGTTTGAAGGGTTAGATTGTAATTTAATGGCATATTGACGTGCTACTTCGTCCCGTCTATGAGACAGTGATGGTTCATTAGCTTCAACATATAGACTTTCGGCTGGTGATGTACGAAAGTCACCTAAGGCGAGTCGTAATCCTTGATTATGTATAGGATCGAGCATTTGCAAGTATGACTTGCGAGTCGATCCATATACTATTGAGCCGTAGTCCATCTTGGATCTGATAAGAGATCTAATAAGTTGTAAAAGTACTTTTGTTTGCAACAACTTTAAGTAAATTAAGAGATTTAAGGTGCGGTATAATCGTTAATTTAAGGACGAAAGTAAGACCAAGGAATTTTGTCTCATCCACTACTGGTATTGGTGACTCATCCAGTGTTAGATGAGGGTCTTCACGATGTTTACGTAGCTGACAAAAGTGCATACAACTAGTTTTAGATTTAGAAAATGTAAAACCATTTTCATCCGACCACGTCTCAAGTTTATTGAGACATTGTTGAAGTTGTCTCTCAAAAGTTTTTATGTGTTTGCACGATAACCACTTTGATACTTTGTTATCAGTTTTTTTGATTCCAGGTAGCAAACGAGTCTGTCATTAATCATTCGTTCCATGGTTTTACATATACCACTCGTTAAAGCAATAGGGCGATAATTTATTGGGTCCGTATGATCATTTCCAGGTCTGGGGACTGGAATAACGATTGCTTCCCGCCAAGAATCGGGGAAGTTTCCTGTCACCCAAACCTTATTAAATATGTCAAGAAGTGTAGAGAGACAGGTTTCAGGTAAATGTTTTAATAATTGATAATGGATATCATCAGTACCAGCTGATGTATCATAAGCCTTTTAAATGGTTTCTCGAAGTTCTTTGAGAGTGAACAGTTTATTGTATTTCTCCAAATTTTTCGACTTGAAATTCAGCTTCTTCTGTTCTTTTAGTTTCTTATTTTTTAGAAAATTTGGTTGACAATTTTCAGAAGAAGAGTTTTTAGAAATAGTTTCTGACAAAGAGTTTGTAATATGTTTGACAGATGTAATATTTTCATTATCAGTTTTAAGATGATTTACACAACTAGAATTACTTTACCGTTTATTTTCCGGACCATGTCCCACGTCTTCTTAAGAGATGAGCGAGAGTTCAGCCTAGAGACATAATATCTCCAGTATTTCCTCTTGCTATCCTTAATAGTACGACGGGCTTTCGCACGAAAAACTCTAAATGTATCTAAATTATTTTGAGTTGGCCGCAAGTTAAAAGCATTCAATGCAGCTTTTCGATCGCTGACTGCCTTTTTGCAGTCATCATCGTACCATGGCTTATTTGGGCGTTTTGGATTTGCCGAGGTTTTTTAAATAGTTTGATCAGCTATATCATGAAGGGTTTTGATAAAAAGAGTAGTCTTCGACATCCTCGAAAACGGAAGGCTTTAATTGTTTCTCACAAAGAGATTGAAACGTATTTTAATCAGCTTTGCGAAGTTTACTTCGTTGCGTTCTTTCGAGAAGTGATGAGACCATATTTTCAAGAAATATGAGGAAATGGTCACTTCCACATAGGTAGTCACCATCACTCCACGAAAAATCCATCAAGAGAGTTGTCAATCTATGAAAATGGGTCACTTTATATACTGAAAGGAAAATAAAACGCGACACGGGAATTTCCACTATATATTGTATATACTGCACACTTTATTCCATATATATTCCAAGAAAATCCCAAGATGTTTCTTAAAACGAAAAGTTGCAGTTAGTTAGAGAAAGGACACAACTGTGACGTTGTAGACGTTTTAATCACAGTACACGTTGTAACAAGAAATTCATAAATGTTGAAGTTCGTCTTTGAAAAATTGAGCCAGTTCAGTACTGTATTTAACGTAAAGAGTTTGCAGGAATACTATTTGCTGTGTTACATGTTGTTTTAGTCTTTTTTCCGAAAGGAAAAATCTTACGTAGCCATGTACCGTTATATTAACGGCAGCATATTGTACATAATATATATAGCGAAAATTCCCGTGTCACGTTTCTTTTTCCTTTCAGTATACAAAGGAATCCTCCTACAAAATAGACAGCATTATAAATGAGCGAGATAAGTATATATAAAGGCGATGTTAGCGTGAGTATTAATGTACAACGTTATACACTTTGTTCAATAGCTCGTTTTTGAAAGTGTTCATCAGGCTTTGCGAAATGAAAACATAAAGCATCTTCGTAAACATAGACATCACTATTCGAATCATAGGCCGACTCAAATTGCGACGAATCTGCAAATACAATAATTGTCCGTGGTCAACACGGTTTTCATGTAACTTGCAGAACTGTTTGCCAAGTTCTTGATAGTTTGATTTACTCAACTGATGGTGCACTATATCTTGATTATGAGAAGGTCTGTGACGCCGTGTTGTTGTTATCTATGCTAAAATATTATAGTTTAAGGCTGTTTTATACAAATGAATTGGATGTTACATTAAACGGCGCATGTCGCATGTCCATGTATTTCTTGATTTTAATAAAATAATTTATCACATGTTGCTCGATGTTCTGCCAAGCTTTTTACCAACGACACGAACGTGTTACTTTAAAATAGTTTAGGCCAATATTTGACATAAGATATAAACACATTTACATTTTAATCTCAACAGCGTATAAGCATCTAAGTTGTGGCGTTTGCGCTTTTATGCTACTAAGTGTTTCGTATTGAGCGCAAAAGAGACTATACATTAATATACATATATATTAATAAACACTGATTGTGTTTAGTGAAGATATCCTGTTAGAGAAACGTTAGAGTCACCAAAGAAACCCGACAACAGTAAAAACATATTGGAGGTAGGATTTCAAAAGATATGACCTAATAAAACGGGCTTTAGTAATATTACACCAAACATAGGAATAACTCTTCATCACACGACTATTATGAAAGCTGCATCTATTTCATTGAGGCTAAATGTGTGACAAAACAAAACTTTAAAGGGAAAGCTATGTCTAAACTAATACAATGAGAACATATGTTATATCTTCAGATAAAAGAAGAGAACGCACTAAGTTGCTACCTACAAGATACAAGCCAATTACAAATACCAGCACATACGTATTTCTGTTGGTCAGGTATAAAACTTAGGGAACTCAAAATCAGAGTTTGCCTCCTTAAGCAGGAATATAATTGTTATATTCCTTTTCACATTTAAGTGAACGAATTAAGAGCTCTGAGCATTCATATAAAAACTACAAAATGGAAACTTCCGGGGATAAAGGTTTAAAGAAATGGTCATAAAAAAGCAATTTAATGAAAAATTCAGTTGTGGCCAAAGAACATCCACATTTTTATCATGTTTATTTTCCAATAATTTGTTTCAGAAATGTTTAATTTGTAGGTCCAAACCCACGTTCCTTAACCTATGCTAGTAATGATTCAATAAATGTTATAAATATTTATGAACCACTTTATGATGTTGAAATATTGACATACTAAGCTTGTCGTATAACAAATATATTGCGACGGCGCCGCTATCGATTGATTCCAAGTAATAAAGTGCTGAGTATAAGGAGAAACCAAATATTAGATGTCCATTTGCATTATACTGCAGTGCGAAACAATATGTGCGGATATAATACAAAAACGTCCGTGCTTCCATTTGTATAATGAATTACGTTCAACGTGACGCAATAATTTAAAGGAATGAAAATTGCAAAGAATGGGCATAATCGATATAAATGAGATGAGAAATGAGAAATAGGGATGATTTATGTCTTATTACAAGAGAGATTACTAGAGTGAAATAAAACATGTCCGATATATGTATTATTATATGTCAAGAGACACGCACATTGTTCCTAGTATTTATATAATGAAGGCAATAGTCATAACTCATGAAAGCCTTAGATATAAATAAGTGGAGACACGTATGACTTCTTTCAATGGAATAAGATGGTTTGAAATTTATTTGTGTTTTTCGACTCCTTGTGATGATTACTTTGAGCATTTGGTTGATTTTTTTTCAGTATTTTTCTCAAACTGTGTGCATATATACCACCTTATTGTTGTGTTGTTTACGTATGCGAGTCCATTAGGTAAATGTTTACATATCCTTTTTCTGTCAATTAACCAAGGTGTCACACAATGTTCTGCTAAACCCGTTGAACTAAGAATAAAAGTCGAACAGGAAATGCAGCTTTCACAGAACACAGTAAAAGGACAAACATGAATGGCAATTTTAATAAGGAATAAAGGCATATGAAGTCACAAACACAAAAAGGGTTGACAATTGGACTTCCGCCTTGGAACAGTCATGGCAAAAAAAGGCCGCAGCCCGGGGTTTAAACCAGGTTCTAGGGTGCACCAAATCTCACACTTATCCTACTGTCATCCAAATAAAACGGGACAGTGTAAATAAAGAAATCCCCGCCATTAACTATTCTCTTACCAACAAGGCAGCATTAATAGGCAATATAAGTAAAACACAAAGATGCTCGTGTATATATAAATACAAAAAACACAATAGCCTAGAAAACCACAAAGACTGTACTCAATACAATTTTATTAGATCCTGGGATCATACGCCGCTGGATATAGGGGATGAAATAAAGATATAAATATCGCTATATCCACCGCCATATGCTTGCCATCTTCGGGATGGTTAAAATTCTGTACTGTTGATTTTTATAAATATTGAGTTCTGCTCAACCCGGGGCTAGAAGGCGTAAGCGGTAGTTAGCATATTTCACTACCGCTCATGAACAGTCTAAATCAAACCGAGACTGCAATATTTCGTATGTGTCGTGTTCGGCCGTTTCCAAAGGTCCATTATCATACTCTTTTTTATAACACAGTGGCGTTGCTTTGTTTATTTCGCTCTTCGGGCATACAATTTTATTATACGCCGCTGGATATAGGGGATGAAATAAAGATACAAATATCGCTATATCCACCGCCATATGCTTGCCATCTTCGGGATGGTTAAAATTCTGTACTGTTGATTTTTATGAATATTGAGTTCTGCTCAACCCGTGGCTAGAGGGCGTGAGCGGTAGCTAGCATATTTCACTTCCGCTCATGAACAGTCGCAATCAAACCGAGACTGCAATATTTCGTATGTGTCGTGTTCGGCCGTTTCCAAAGGTCCATTATCATACTCTATTTTTGGCAGAAGCTAGAGCAACAAGAGAATAAACCACGTCAGTTTGGGCTTGCCGGTCATCGCACAATTAAAGCGGAAAGCATAGTGGCGAATGTTAAATGGGTCCACCACCAAGCATGCAGTGCGATGCAAAATGATAGGGTCATAACCTCTTTTGATAAACCTTTGATCAAGTTAAGCAAGATAGTATGAAAGTGATCATGACCAATTAAATCACATCACCATAGAAGTCAGGTTGTGATAGACGTTGTCGCAGAAGAGTTTTTAAATAATTTTTATAATTGGAAAGAAGATCAGGGTTACGATTATAAAATTTTGCAAAAGGTTTACGAAGTTTATGGTAACGGTAGCCCTGATGGAGTAGCTGTTTAGTTATACAACGATTACGAACTTTAAAGTCCTCAACTCGAGTACAAGCTCCAGAAAAAGGATAAGTTGAGACAAATATACCCATAAGAAGTTGCTCGGGGAACATCCCAATCTAAATGGGGATAATTAACAATATCGAAATTAAAATCATCTCTCTTGTCATAGATTTGGCTAATTATTTCACCATTTTTATTACAGAGATGTAAATCATGAAAAGAAGCGTTAATATCATAAATATTAGCTTTGTTAAGCTGAAGTTCTTTAGGATATATAGTATTAAGCATAGTAGAAAATAAAGGGCTGTCAATGTTCAATATGTCATCCAGATACCGAGAGGTGTCATTAAAGGCTGCACTAACATCTGCCTTGGTATCTGGTGAAATACTCAACATGAAATCTCTCTCACAGCAATATAAAAACATATCTGCGACGAGGCGTGCACAGTTCGTACCCATAGGGATACCAACAATTTGTCTATAAACGGTAGTTCCCTACCTGACAAAAATGTTATCTAATAGAAAAATAAGTGATTCACAAACTTCATGGCAAGTCCACATAGTGTAATTGTCCAAACTGCTTTTAGTAAAAAACGCTTTAACATTGTTACATGCCAAAAACGCAGTATATTTCCTAGCGAAAGTTTTTTTGAATGAGAGCAATGAGCTTGTCTTTGATAAGGTTGTGTGGTAAAGTTGTAAACATGCTTGCATGAAAGTGGATTCGTTTTCGACGGTATTCAAAAGGAAGTTTTTATGTCAACTTTATACAACCAAATTTGGCCTTGAGCTTCCTTATAGCATTATCTTAATGGCTGCTTAAGTAATTTTGGTTCCTGTAACCCCTGGGCTCCCATGGAACCCAAATTCTTAAAATGTGTCTATTTCACATCAAATTTTGCGTGTAAGCTGTGTTTACAGGCCTATATCCCTTACATTTCTTGTCCTAGCTCATTTAAATTTGGGAATTGGTTTCCTTATAGTATGTTGTAAAGGAATGCATAAGTAATTTTGTCTTCTGCAAATTCTGGGCTCCCATGGAACCCAAATTGTGATGGCCCATAAAATGTGCAATAAAGGCAAATCTAGGTTTGCGTATAAGGTGTTGTATATATGTATACTTTTGGTTTGGGATTTCTTATAATAATATGCATCTTATTCATATTTCACTCATATTGGGGCATGGGCTCCCACCTCCCGCCCCCAACCCAACGCCCCGTATATTTTTTTTATATATAGATTTCTGTGTTATGTCAATTCTTGCACATAAGTTTCGACCCCATGTTTCGATTTTTTTTGTTATTTTTTTTAATTTTTATGTTTCTGTGGTGTTTTGGTCAATTCTTACACATTTAGCTGTGTTGCCCCAGCACCCACCCCCTCCACCCACTCCCACCCCCTCCACCCCTCCCACTCGAAACACGTTTTTTTTTTTTTTTTTACATATTTCTGTGTTGTTTTGGTGAATTTTTACACATATAGCTATGTTGCCCCACCCGCCCCGCCTTCCCATCCCCACCTGCCTACCCCCCACCCCTCACACTCGAAACTCAATTTTTTATTTTTTTAAAATATTTCTGTGTTGTTTTGGTCAATTCATACACATACAGCTATGTTGCCCAATGCGACAAAACCTAATCACTATTTCTACAGGGTTTCAATAAAACATACTAGATAAGACGTTATCGAATGCTGATAAAAGACGTAGTAGTAATTAATTTTCAAATCAGTGTCAGCTTTTCAGTTAACTATAACAGCCTTAAGCAATCTGCAATTAACGCGATAATCTAATTAAAACTAGTTCCTGTCTCATTAATTTGTTCAGGTTGAGTTTATCCTTATGATATATTTGGAATATCATGTGGGACATGTTAAAGCCATTTGTCTCTTCCGAACATTGCTATTTCAATAGTTCACTGGCCTACATGATTTATTTCACGATGTCGTACGTTATTTGCATGGCATTCAGTTAACATAATAACGCTATGCATTCGGGAAATAGGTTCTGCACACTTGAGGTTTTTCATCATTAAGTTCTACAATTTAATATTCCACCCTACGTATGCATCAATACTCAGAAGACCTTTTCAGTAATTGAAACATGTTTAATAGATCGAATGAGTTCATTCGAATAACTTTTCACTGAACAATTTTTGATATAAAGCACTAGATGTCACCAGTAGTAAAAAACGGCAAAAGTATCGATGATGTGAATAAACGCAAAACGATCTTGAAATTGCGGTTGTTTCAAATACGTGTTGTTTATACCCATTCCTTATTGAGAGTAAGATTAGTTGGATCAAATAAACTATTACGAGTTCCGAGTATTAACTTTCATACCCCATCCAACCCACTCTCCAGGAAGCAAAATCGTGGTTGGCTGGGGTATGAAATAAAACCTTAATTTTGGCTTAAGAAGTTTGCATATTGTAAAATTAAAACATTTAATAGGTACTTTTCTGATTATAACGCTTCTTTTTTGGATTTAGATCTCTCGATTGAAATTGGTGAAATAATTAGCAAAATCTATGACAAGAGAGACGATTTTAATTTTGTCATTGTTAATTATCCCCACTTGGATGGGGATGTTCCCCGAGCAACTTCTTATGCGGTGTATGTGTCTCAACTTATTCGTTTATTAAGAGCTTGTACTCGAGTTGAGGACTTTAATATTCGTAATCTTTGTATAACTTAAAAGATACTCAATCAGGGTTACCTTTAACATAAACTTCGTAAAACCTTTGCTAAATTTTATTATCGTAACCCTGATCTTCTTTCCAATTATAAAAGTAATTTAAGGACTCTTCAGCGACAAGGACTATCACAACCTATCTGCCATCTTCGGGATGGTTAAAATTGTGTACTATTGATTTTATGAATATTGAGTTCTGCTCAACCCGGGGCTAGAGGGCGTGAGCGGTAGCTAGCATATTTCACTACCGCTCATGAACAGTCTCAATCAAATCAAGACTGCAATATTTCGTATTTGTCGTGCTCGGCCGCTTCCAAAGGTCCATTATCATACTCGTTTCTATGGTGATGTGATTTATAAACTTCGTAAGATTCTTGGTCATGATCACTTTCATACTATCTTTGTTAAACTTGTTAAAACGTTTATCAAAATAGGTTATGACACTATCATTTTGCAACGTACTGCATGCTTGGTGGTGGAAACTTTTACAGTTCGCCACTATGCTTTCCTCTTTAATTGTACGATGACCGGACAGGCTTTGGACCCTATGATGACGCCTAACTAAAGCCATTGGGACGTTGGCGTTTGATGTGTGTCGTTGATCTTTCTTGTCGTGCCCTTAATGGTAACTATCCACACCTGGATGGAGATGTACCTCGTGTTACCTCATACGGTGTGTATATCTCCCTGCTCATTCGATTTGCTAGCGCGTGTAATGATGTTATAGACTTCAATAATCGAAATCAAGTTATTACAAGTAAACTTCTTCAGCAGGGTTTTCGTTATCACAAGCTACGTAGATCTTTCTCTAAATTCTACCGCCGCAACGAGGGCCTGCTGGAAAAGTACAACACCAACCTTAAAACACTTCTGCGACTAGGCATATCACAACCCTCATTTTCTGGAGATGTGGTCTATAAACTTCGAAAGTTTAAAGGGGTCTGACGGGTTTCTTGACCGCTTTACAAATTTAATCAGGAAGTTCGTCAGAAAAGAATATAACCCTTTGGTTTTACAGCGCACTGCATGTTTAATGATTGACCCCTCTACAGTCAGTCATTACGCTTCACTTTTCACTTGTGCGATGACTTGACTACCTCTTGGGACTCTATGATTGTACCTACTGAAACCCCAACTAAGGGAGGTTGTTCAGTACGGTTCTGGATACATCCTGAGACGTTTTTTTTTTAATTCTTTTTTTTGTAAGTGTTTTTTTAGTTAGTTTCTCTGGATGTGGACTTTATTGTTAGAGAATTCCTTTTGATGGGGTGGAGTTTTGTTTACAATGTCTTGTCTATTTGGGTGCTGAAGACAGGATAATAGCGAGGATTGTGCGCATATAAAATCGATTCAAGCTAACCAGTAGGCCTTATTGTCTACTGACCGTTCCAAGTCGGTAAATCTGTCTTCACCACCCTTTCTGTTGTTTTTTGTCTCTTTCATTGTATTTTCAAGTCCTTGTTTGCAGTACAGTGCGGACCTACTATGCCATTGCGTTCGGACGCTGTGGTTTCTATAGGACCCTATATCTCTTTTTTTTTATTCTCTTGTTGCTCTGGCTTCTGCCAAGTCATTGAATACCTTCATTGTGGCTTTCTAGGCTATTGTGTTTTTGTATTATATTTACACGAGCATATTTGTGTTTTACTTATATTGCCTATTGATGCTGCCTTTTTGGTTAGAGATTAGATCATGGCAGGGATTTCTTTATTTACACTGTCCTGTTTTAATATGTTGACAGGAGGGTAAGTGTGAGGTTTGGTGCACCCTAGAACCGGTTTAAGCCCCCAGTGGCCTACTTTGCCACTGACCGTTCCAAGGCTGTAGCACCATTGTCGACCCTTTTGTGTTTGTGATGTCGTTTGCATTTATTGTTGGTTTTGCCTTCTTGTTTGTCTGTTTGCTTGGTTTGTTTCTGTGTTTTTTGGTTGACTGTCCTCCTTGAATGCTGCTTTCCCTGTCCGATCTTTTTATATTTCTTTACACATGTTATAGCATTTTTTCAGTAAAATATGTTTTCAAACGTGTTTTATTGCCGAAATATCCGTTATAAAATATAAAGTTTCCCATTGCTTAATGGAAATAAGGCTGGACCATGTAATGCCAAACAGTCATACAAGGATGTATTTGAAAACGAAAACTATAACATGTTTTACTATTCTGTAACATTAAAAACAATAACACACAAAGCACTATCAGTTTTATAGGAATATAATATAGGAATATAATATACTGACACCATTAATTCCATATGTTTAAGCTGTTGGATTATTCGCAAACCATTTGGAATAAAACGGCTGAACCAATATTTTTTATTTTTTAAGTATTACATCCTTGTCTAACATGTTTATTGATAGGCTTTTATGACAAGCAGTTAGGCAGTTATTTACCTTGTCATTTAACATTGTTTCCCTGTCCGATAATTTTATCTTTCTCTACAATGGATAATCGTAAAAAGAAAACTTTTCCACTAAATTTCAAGCTGCATTATTCTATCTCAGAATAAATTCCGTTGGTTTTACTGACCTTTGACGTCTGACAGTATTATGCCATGAAAGTTTCTGAGAAAATGATTTCTTTGTGCGATGTAACTTAAGAAAACCGGAAAGGTGCATGCATTTCATAACACCAATGTGAAATGCACTAAATCCAGATATGCACTTAAATTAAAAATATGTGAAATATCGACTCGTTAAATGGATTATAACATATTTTATCCAAAATGCCTCGAATTCTAACACATGGGACATGAAAAAAAGTTATTATGAGATGTCCGAACACAACTATCAAGTGAAGCTGTGTAACAACAATACACGTATTGTACATTCTAGGAACGTTTTACGACGTAAATTGTTTATTATTTTGTATGTGTTTCTTTAGTTAGTTTCTCAGGATGTGGACTTTATTGTTAGAGAATTCCTTTTGATGGGATATAGTTTTGTTTACACTGTCTTGTCTATTTGGGCGCTGAAGACAGGATAATAGCGAGGATTGTGCGCATATAAAATTGATTCAAGCTAACCAGTAGGCCTTTTTGCCTACTGACCGTTCCAAGTCGGTAACCCTGTCTTCACCACCCTTTCTGTTGTTTTTTGTCTCTTTCATTGTATTTTCAGTCCTTGTTTGCAGTACAGTGCGGACCTACGATGCCATAGCGCTCGGAAGCTGTGGTTTCTATAGGACCCTATATCTCATTTTTACGACGTAAATACTCATTCTCGGCCTGCCAATACCGTATCATGCATATGTCTTACTTGCAGAGATCGGTCTGGGCAAATTAGACCAATCAAAGCGCCCACTAGCGACTAGACAATTTATTCGCGCGTTTTTTTCACGCGCATAAAGTCGACGTTTGCGTGACCACATGTTGTAAATAAACATATAACTTCAATTATTGACGCATCAGTTAAACCTTGATGCTTCTCATATGTTAAAAATATGAAATTATTATTAAATTAACTTAAAAACATGAATTTTGAAAGTCTCGTTGAATCTCCCAAAATCTCGCCAATGGGGCGATTTCAACGTCCTATTTTCCACCAGGCCCTGGTTCTGGATCCGTGTAGCATAGCGTAACGAAGAAATCAGAAGTGGGTCGGATGACCGAGGCTAGTAAATTCTAAGAACGTTTTACGACCGTGACCGAGTGGTTAACGACATTGTGTTGTAAACCTTCTCGCCTCTCACCGCTGCGGGTTGAATCCCACTGGGAACTCGACTTGTTAGTGAGGATGTGTCGATTCTTACGGATGGCGTGAGGTGTACAGTACACAAAAAATCGACCGTCATATATAACCTGACATGTGTTGAAAATGACGTAAAACATCATACAAACTACGTTGAGCGTGTTTATTCCTTTTTAGCATTATAAATACATATTATAAAAGAGAAAGAATCGTTTGCCAAACTTTGCATTTTAAAGAGTTTTCTATTTTTAACAGCCCTCTTTGTATACAAATTTATCTTAAAAATATGTAAACTATTACATGAATGTGAACTGAAATTGTATTTCTCCATATCTTTTCTTGTCAACCTGTTTTCAGCTTAAACTTCTTATCACTGGTCTCCGTTAAAACAATAAACTATAAAAGGTGAAATTTGATAATCCCCGAACACGATAAAAGTTGTCTGTTTAATTGAGATTGTTCATGAGTGAAACATGCTTGCTACAGTTCACGCCCTTCAGACGTTGTAATTACAGTGATTTGAATCAGAATACATGATATTCTGATTAACGGCATTATCGTAAATTATCGACAGGGACGTGTAGGCTACATTTTAATCAGGGAACCTGCCGAACTACTTACAAAGAATATATCTGTCTATGGTTAGTTCGGTTCTACTGGGCTGCTGGGTTTCAGGCTTATTTCTAGAGAATGTCCGTCCCATTCTCGGCGGGATAAAACATTGCATCGACAATCTTGTTTTCATCCGATAATTAGTATAATACGTATGTCTTGAAAGTTTATATAAAAGTCAATCCTAAACATGTTTATATTTACAAAAATAATTGTAAGTTTAATTTTGCGGTAACCCGACACTAATTATAGATATAAAAATCGAACAGGAAAAGAAGCATTCAAGGACGACAGTCAACCAAAAACACACACAGAAACAAAGAGAAACTATATATAAAAATGATTAAAAGGAAAAATAAGACATAACAAACACACAAGGGTTGACAATAGGGCTACCGCTTTAGAACAGTCAGTGGTAAAAAAGGCCTCTGGTGGTTTAAACCAGGTTCTAGGGTGCACCAAACCTCACACATACCAATAAAACGGGACAGTATAAATTCCCCGCCATGAACTATTCTCTAACCAACAAGGCAACATTAATAGGCAATATAAGTAAAACACAAAGATGCTCGTGTTTATATAAATACAGCAATAGCATAGAAAGACACAAAGAAAGTACTTAATGACTTGGCAAAAGCCAGAGCAACAATTGAACAAATCATTGAGGGGCACGACAAGACAATATTGCAGAAAAAAATCAAACCTCACCGTCCTAAGGTGCGTTTGCATCGACTCTAAAATATACAATAAAAGACATATCAAATTTCCAATTTATATATTTTCAGTGGTTTTCTTTGCAACAGAAACTAAGTGCACAAACATTGCCTGTATAAACAATATTTCTGAAAATAACACGTAGTCCTATTATTTTATTTCTTTGGGCAAAATATCAAGATTCGTACTTAAAATGTAATAATGGTAAACGCCGGATTACTCATTGACAGAAATATAAACATATCGGACAGGGAAAGCAGCATTCAAGGACGACAATCAACCACAAAACACAAAAACAAACACGCAAACAGACAAACGAGAAGGCAAAAGTTGTTAAAAATGCAAACGACATCACAAACACAAAAGGGTTGACAATAGGGCTACCGCCTTGGAACGCACAGTGGCAACAAAGGCCACTGGGGGTTTAAACCGGTTCTAGGGTGCACCAAACCTCACACTTACCCTACTGTCAACCCATTAAAACAGGACAGTGTAAATAAAGAAATCCCCTCCATGATCTTATCTCTAACCAACAAGGCAGCATCAATAGGCAATATAAGTAAAACACAAATATGCTCGTGTAAATATAATACAAAAAATAAACAATAGCCTAGAAAGCCACAATGAAGGTACTCAATGACTTGGCAGAAGCCAGAGCAGCAAGAGAATAAACCATTAAGGGCACGACAGGAAAGATCATAGACAAACATCAAATGCAACTGTCCCAATGGGCTTTAGGTAGGCGTCATCATAGGGTCTACAGCCTGTCCGGTCATCGTACAATTAAAGAGGAAAGCATAGTGGCGAACTGTAAAAGGGTCCACCACCAAGCATGCAGTACGTTGCAAAATGATAGGGTCATAACCTCTTTTGATCAACTTTTTAACAAGTTTAACAAAGATAGTATGAAAGTGATCATGACCAAGAATCTTAAGAAGTTTATAAATCACATCACCATAGAAGTCAGGTTGTGATAGTCCCTGTCGCAGAAGAGTAAACACATAATAACTAATATGCTTAACTTTCTCAAAAAACAATAAAGTTTGCCTTTAGTAGGAACGGCTTGCCTGTCACAAACTAAAGAAGGTTATCGAATACACATAACCTGCTAAAATATACGGGCAATTTAATCTTAAATCTTGTATTGTCGTGCTTACTCTCCCGTTGCTATGGCGTCTGTCAGGTCACTGAGTACTTAATTTGTGGTTTGTTAGGAATTTGTTATTTTATATTCATATATACATGGTCATCTTTGTGCTTACTTATGTTTCATATTAATGCTGCCTAGTATGTTATGGTGAAAGCAATATTGCCTGCAAGAATGGTGTATCTACTTTTGGAACCACGATATATCGGTTTCAAGTCTCGTCGTTGCCTCTGGGTTTCTTCGGTGTATCCTTGGGCAATACACCTCAGACTTCATCAGCTTCGTCCCACGGATTGGGATGTTAACCAGGCGTAAGCCGTGAAGTATATCCTCTGAACTCGATAATGATCCCTATGTATCTATTCGGCAGTAATAGTAGGGCACGGTTCTCCTTCTCTTCTCTTTAGGGCGGCTTAAAATAACCTGGAATAATGTTTTAATGAACCGTTAAGCAACTATTCCTCCATTTAAAACATTGTGTGGCAATTTATTACCTACTGCGTGGTATTGGTTGCATGCTTATTTCTAGCAAATGTCCGTTCCGTTCTCGGTTTGAAAAGGTGATGCATTGACAATCTTGTTTTCGGGTCATGATTATAATAAAACGTATTTCTTCAAGGCTATATAAAAGTCAAAGATATTTTTAAAAAAAAAAGAAAAAAAAAAAAAGAAAGAGTAGGTTTAATTTTGTGGTAATTCGACACTAAGGTGCGTTGGCATCGACTCTAAAACCTGCTATAAAAGAGATATCCAATTTCCAATTTCTATGTTTTTCTGTTGTTTTCTTTGCAACAAAAACTAAGTGCACACACATTGGCTGTATAAATAATGTTTCTGAAAATAACAAGTATTCCTATTATTTCATTTCTTTGGGCAAAATATCAAGATTCGTACTTAAAAAGTAATAACGGTAATCGTTGGATTTCTCATTTACAGAAAACACATAATCCCTAATATGTATAACTTTGTTAAAAAACCATAAAGTTTGCCTTTAGAAGGAACGGTTTGCCTGTCACGAACTAAAGAAGGTTATCGAATACATATAACCTGCTACAATATACGGGCAATTTAATATTAAATCTTGTCTTGTCGTGCTTACTCTCTCGTTGCTATGGCTTCTGACAGGTCACTGGGTTCTTAATTTGTGATTTTGTAGGATTTTGTTATTTTAAATTATGATCATATTTGTGTTTACTTATATTGCATGTTAATGCTGCCTAGTATGCTATGATGGACTTCATGTGACTGCAACATTGGCTGCAAGAATTGTGTACGCATTTTTGGAACCACGATATATCGGTTTCAAGTCTCGCAGTTGCCGCTGGGTTTCTTCGGTGTATCCTTAGGCAATACACCTCAGACTTCATCAGCCTCATCCCACGGAATGGGATGTTAACCAGGCGTAACAAGTGAAACTTATCCTTCGACGTCGACATAATCTATGAATCTGTACGGCAGTAATAGTAGGGCATGGTTCTCCTTCTCTACTCGTTAGGGCGGCTTAAAATACTGAACCGTTAAGCAACAATTCCTCCATTTATAACAAAGGCATCAGGTAAACATTTTAAATATAAATAAAAGGCCAAATAAGACATCACATACACAAAAGGGTTGACAATAGAGCTACCGCCTTGGAACGGTCAGTGGAAAAATGGCCGCTGGGGGTTTGAACCAGGCTCTAGGGTGCATCAAAAGTCACACGTATCCTACTTTCATCCCAATAAAACGGGACAGTGTAAATAAAGAAATCCCCGCTATAAAGTTAGGATTTTTCTACACATGTATGACATAAAAGTTTACAGCAATGTGAGATTCGTGATGGTTATACAGGTCTCACTACACAGTTAGCTCTCTTGAAACCCAAGGTAGGATAATTCTTACGCCTTAAAAAGTAGTAGTGTGTTCCTCGGTTTTAAATATTTTTAATAATTGCTGACAGATATGTTTATTGTTGTTGCAGGTGAGATGCACAGAGTCTGAAATTGGATGTGTAGCTATTAGATGACACTGCCACCAAAATGTGCCAGTTTTATGGTGTTGAAGAAAGTAGGAATTCTGATCCAAACTCTAGAGTTAAAGCCCAAAATAGTGCATTGGAGGACACCACTCAAATTTTAAAAAAAACTGGTCAACGAACTTGGTTACATAAAAAAGTAACTTTTAGCTTGGAAACTTCCTGTTCGGAATAGCCCTGTAAACTTTATTCATATAGGCCAACATAGTAAAAATGCACTGTGTAGTGAGACCTGCAACTCAGATTGCCCATTTACTTTTAAGACTCGGAATAGTTATAAGGCTTATGTGTCGACTTTGGGTTGGGTCTGAAAGCACAACAATAATAGCAAAGATATGAATGTAAACACGACTGCCTCAGAAGACTTATGTAATTCATAGTTTTACACAAAACAAGCACACAAAACGGCATTACTTTATATATGACTTTACAAATATATGAAACAAATTACACACACAATGACTATACAATTATGTATAACTGCTAAACACACAATAAACCTCATCACTAAAGTGAAACACATCACATATATCAAAGATATACATGATATGAAAGATATAAATGTATTCTTATAAATGTAACAGGCTGTACCAATGGAAGTATTAATGGCACATGCAACGAGGCATTGTACACGTTACTAAACGTCACTAAACATCAACACACAATCGTAGGTAAATTGTTAGTCAGGATAAGTGAGATATAAAGGATAAAAAATAATTAAAAATAAATTACAATATCAATAAGACACAAGGCAATTGACATCACAAACACAAATGGGTTGACAATAGGGCTATCGCCTTGGAACAGTCAAGGTCCAGGGCAAAAAGGCCAGATTGATGAGAACGAGTGAAACACGCCTCCTATTATGTTACAGAATGTGTTTTTTTATTTAATATATACATGATCATGTTTGTCTTATGTTTGTATTGCTTATTTATCCTTGTTTGTTAGAAGATTATACTAAGGTAAAGGTGAGGTTTGCTGCACCCTATTTTTTAATCCCCTCATCTGCCTGTATGCCGCCTTTTTATTTTTGTTGTGTCACAGACTTTGCTTCTGTTTATGTATCCCTGCGAGTGCGAATGTTACGTTTGACTGTGTTACGTGAAGTTCCACGTGTATACTTATTGTTTAGAAGAATATCAACAACAAGACATGTATCAAATTGTCAACGAGAAACTATAGTATCGTGTTCGAAATGTATATATAATTACAATAGTTTCGCATTCACTCCGGTTTATATAATATTTACAGGTATATGAACACATCTTGTTGGAATGTTTAGACTTTGATCCTATGCGTCAAAGGTACTACAATGTTAATTCTATGTAAGAGTTATTTGATACTATAAATTTCAGTCTGGTTTTAGATTTCCTGAAAGAAATCAGACTATATAATTCATTATAATATGTTGTTATATATATTTACTTGTTTATATACCCGTTGACGGGTATTTGTTGGTTTACATATATAGTTTATATTACTGCCATATCATCCCTTATTTGTAAATAGTTTTATCTTTATATATTTACATTATTTTTTAATTACTACTTCATTTCTTCATCTTTCATCAGTTTTTTCGCACACTATGACCTATGTATGTGTCGACGTGCCGTAAAACACTATTCATTGATTCATTTATCTAATGTACAATATCCATATTTAAGCAACGGCTTCTCTTTACAACTACATGATCATTACATTCCATGTATTGTTCACAACACAGTCATCGATACAATGATATTTAAAGAAACTAAACCGCCAAAATTACTCTACAACACAGTTGATCGAAATTCTATCCAATGCATGTGTTCAGGTCATACAATAATGTATAAGTGCCGATTAAAGGTATAGGTTTATTCAAGAATTCTAACACTACCAGCGATGAATTATGAGTTGGTAACTCTTCATTTGACGCTTCAGTTTTGGATTTTCTCCTGTCTGTTTAAAACTTTTTAAATTGTGTCTATTAAGCTTGGATTCTCAAAATATGTAAGTTATATATATACCTCGTCATCACTAGGTTTAGAATCGGCGTACATTTGTTGTACAATTTGACTGTTGTTAGTGGGATAGATATTTTAAGAACTTTTTCAACAATCGATTTAATGAAAGAGGTATAAACATAAACGCACGTAGCTAGACTGATAAAAAACTATTTGGGAAAAACATCGCCTAGACTGCTTTCACATTCAGTTTAATTTAACTTGACACACATGACATGAAATCAAATATCTGAAGTCTAATTGCATTGATACAATGCCAAAATATGTTTACTCTCTTAAAGGGTTTGATGCACTGTTTTCGCAAAATGCATTTTAAAGCAAAGAGAAAATCACTGTAAATGATTAAATATAAATATACAGATGTAAAATGTATACATTGTATGCTTCTTTTTCATTTGCAGTGATTTATTTTGCTTTATAAGACATTTTGTCAATATGCCATATATGGTAATAATTCTACAATATGATTGGCAAAGTTATGGAGCCTTTTATACTTTCAACTGTATGATATATGAGGTTTACAAGAGAAGCGATATTCTCTCGTTTTAAAGAATCCCGTTCGAGATATTCAGTCAATATTTGTTGTGAATATGTCTGGTATCAAAATAAAGACTAAATTCAATTATGGTAACATTCTACAATATTACTGGCAAAGTTATGGGGCCTTTTAAACTTTCAACTGTATGATATATGAAATATACAAGAGAAGCGGTATTCGCTCGTTTTAAAGAAACCCGTTCGAGATATTCAGTCAATATTTGTTGTGAATATGTCTTGTACAAAAATAAAGGCCGCGTTCTAGTATGGTGAAATTCTACAAAACCTTATACAGGAGGTGGTTTTCCCTTAATAATTTTAGTTTCTCTTGAGGGAATTATTTAAGGTAATGCTTATGACAGGAAAGAATGGGATTGCTATTCGGGTCATTTGATCAAACCTCAAGGTTAATGTTAACAATAAATAGGAAAATGAAATCTGTTTTTTAATTTCTACGTTGGAAATATAGTCATCGAGGGAGACATGTTTTACAAACATCTCTTGTTTGTGTTTGTTGTTTACTGATTTAAAGAGTCCGAACATTCAGGCGCGGACACTTCGAATTAAAAACAAACTCATAAACTGAATAAACTACATGTCCCAGAACAATATACACACTAAAAACAAACTACACACTTAGAAAAATCTAACCCAACACAACAAACGGCATGCCCCAAAGCAAAGTACATGGACCGGAACATGTCACACGCCTCAGAACAACTGCAGGATCCAGAACAAACTACATGCACAGCATAAACTAAATTCCCAGAATAAACTGCATGCCACCATGGCATGACGCTGCATGGTGAATACGCTGCGTTTGACTCTTTCTCGTCTCTCACCGTTTTGGGTTCGAGTCCCACTTGTAGTTCGACTTGTAAGTGAGAAAGTGTTGATTCGTAAGGATGGCTGGAGGTACTGGTTCTACCCAGGAAACAGTGGGTGGTCCGCCTCCATAATTATATAACCTAAAATGAGCTGAGAATGACGTAAAACACCAATCAATCCTCAACCAACACAGAACAAAATACCAGAACAAACTACATGCTTACAGAAAACATAACACGCCCATGAACAAAATATATTCCTACAAAAACTACACGCAACCGAATAATATACCCACACGAACAAACTACATGTCTTCGACCATACTACACCCCCTGAACAACAAGTACCACAAAACTTACACTCCCCGAAACTGCACGTAACAGAACACACAACGTGCACCAAAACAAAATACGGGCACCAGAACAAACTCCAGTCAACAGAACAAACTACAAACAACAGAATAAACTACACACTGCAGAACAAACTACATTCACCATAACAAACTACATGCTCGAACACAGAATAAATTACGCGCACCAGAACAAACTAGGTGCACCAGAACAAACTGCGCGCACTGGAACAATATACAAGTAAAAACAACATACGCACTATAAACTATACCCCGATTGAACAAACTACACCCGCCACAACACAATTTATGCACCAGATGCAACGCACACAACTTATTTATCTTTAATTTCCGGTTGCAAATTTAAAATGCCTAAAACTATAAACAAACGAGAACAGAATAGCAGAGTTACTTTTATTATCAGTGTCTGGTTTTCCATTACTAGCTTGAAGCAATCGTAAATTAAGTCGAAACCCTCAAGGGAATAGTCTCAGAATTATCGGAAGAAACAAATTACATTATTTTCTGCTTCAATAATGCTTTAAGGTTGTTGCTTCCAGTTTAACATTACGTTTACGAAGCTTTTAATTCCAAAGTTGTTATTTCAGTGATGTACGCTTGGCACCAAAGCACATCGAAAGATACTTTTATCAAGAAAGGGGTGTTAAAAACTGTTACCAATTCTTCTGTATGCCGTATTGATAATCATAAAAACGTGAATATTAATTAATCATAAGAATGCAAATTTAAATATTGATAGTATTTAATGGATTTAAACACCAAACATATTTCTGACATAAAATTAAGCTAACTGAACTACATGTATAATCGACAGACTTATAACATATCCTGTACTCCGCGGCTGTTCATATATATTTTTATATGAATTATGCTGTTTATCTCCAGCGGCCTTTTTTGCCACTGACCGTTCCAATGCGGCAGCCCTATTGCCAACCCTTTTATGTTTGTGATGTCATATCTTGCTTTTTATTTATCTTTGTAATTATTGTTTGTTTCTGGGCGTGATTTTGGTTGATTGAGGTCCTTGAATGCTACATTTACTGTTCCACTTGTATATCTACGTTTATCTAAATATAGAGAATTTCATATTAGTGCCTGATCCTATCCAGTTCATAAGGTGAGGCTGAGAAAAACATGAAGTCCGAGGCTGTGCTGAGGGCTTCATTTTATTCGTGCCGAGCCTGATAAACTGGATACTATCAGGCACTAACATGATATTCTATTTATCATATTGATAGTTTAAAATCATTTAATTTAACTTTTTTCCAATTTGTTTCCGTTCAAAACTACCCAGACGTCATCAAATATACCCTGACGTCATCAAAAGAGGTGCTGACGTCATCAAAAAAGTGCACCTGACGGGGGGATCGGAACTTAACTGCCGAGATAAGGTTTTATCTCAGGCACCCTGTTTCTCGGCAGAATTGTGCAGACCGACATGATAAAATAGACACCTCTGATACTTACTTTGGTTCACAAATTGTGAAGAGTATAACATCCTTGGTCATGCCATTGTTTTTAAATACGTCACATTATAAAATAGCATTCAATTTCGTTAAGCTATATGTATACGTGCAAAATGTATTGCGAACATATTTGTGTCAGTGTAAACAAGAAGTGTGGAGAATAGTATGGTTGAAGCACATTTAAAATAACAAGATAGTATTTAAATTAAGGGAGTGATTAGGGTTGTATGGCCCACAAAAAATACCAAAGGCTACATGATGTTAACAGTTACAAGCCTTTTGATGTCATTTACTTGCTCGAAATCGTTAATGTATTTTCGTAAACTCAAACAATTATAAAATATTTATATTTTAGTCTATTCAACGAACTCAACTTCTGTATCTTATTATTTTAATATTAATAGTATTTAGTATTGAATGACATATAATAAACTAGACAAATAAAACTAGACAACCTAAGAAAATATGGGTGTGATTTGCGTTTACGTGCACTCACATTTTAATATATGTGCCTAAGTATTAAAATGGAATACGTTTGTCAAATTGAAAGCTAGAGTTATGGAATGTGTCTCCATCATCTTCCTGTATTATGAGGAACACGCGTATGACGTTTAGATCAAATGCTTTGAGTGATTGAAACGTGTTGGCCAACAAAATCTTCAATGTTTGTGTCTTAAAGGAATATATTTTGGCATATTAAAATATAGAGTTATGGAACTTGTCTCTACCATATTTTTGTATTATGGGGAACATTTTTATGATGTTGCAATCACATTTTAATGACAAATCAGTTATGGCCAACTTGATCCAAATGTTATATGTTTGTGCCTTAGTACAAAACGGAATCATTTTGTCAAATAAAAGCTATATTTATAGATTTAACGAAATTGTCTCTCCTTGTGTTTTCCCTTATTGGTATACCTCAGTGTTTTGTGGTTGAGGCATACCACCTACTGTTTCCCAGATAGAGCCAGTACTGTATACCTCCCGCCATCAGAAAAAATCGACATTGTCTCGCTCACATGTCGATCTCAAATAAAACCTGTTCATTTATATACATCAGTCAGTGCAGATATACAGCTCTTATTATACAGTAAGTAGAATATGCATATATCAATAAATGTATGCAATATTGTTACGAATTTCATGACATTCACGCTATTGATAATCTCGTTTAATGATGTATCACGTTGCACAGACTGTGTTAATAAGACAAGAACACCATACAGAAGGACAAACGGAAATGTGTGTGAATATTTATAGTCATTGTGGCAACCGACCTTACCGCGCAATCGTTCGACGCCATGGTAATTTGATATTCACAAAGGAAAGCCGCATATTTGATTGTATGGTGATGTTAACCCAACTTCCTTCTCATGCAAATGGGATGGTATTGTAGGTCGTCAACATGCTAATTAGGCTGCCAACCGAGTATAAAAGTAGATACAGAAGTCGAACAAAAATAGCATTCACATAATGCATTTCACCAAAAACAAGCATTTCAAAACAATCAACAATTAAAAGAAAAAGAAATAGACGCAAAATAATGCAATACCAGAAACATGATTGCTTGACAAGAGGGTTCGAAATTGATGTGAGGTTTGGTGCACCCTAGGATCTGGTTTAAGCCCCCCAACCCTTGTGTTTGTGATGTCTTATTGACCTTTATTCAGCTTTGAAGTTGTTCTTTGTTTATGTGTGTCTGTGGTTGACTGTCGTCCTTGAATGCTACTTTTCCTGTTCGATTTTTATATCTACTTTGGTTAAGGATCTTAATACGTTCGTAAATAACGTCTCACCATAGACGACAGAGTATTCTAAAAGTACACATATATACATGATATATATTGAAGGTATATCAGGGTTCTGATTATACAGTTTTTCGAAGGATTTTGTGGTAACGGTAGCCCTGATAGCGTAGCCTTTTAACTCGACTACGAGCTCTAGAAAAATCGAATAAGATGAAAAACATATAAGAAGCTGCTTGGGGTACATCCCAGTCTATGTATGGATACTTAACGATGTCAGCATTTAAATCATCACTATTGTCATACATTTTTTCTCATTTATTCTCCATTTTCACTCGAGAGATGTAACACGAATTGTTGAGTTGTTCTTTAGGTTATCTATTACAAAGAAACGATCGTCAATGTTCAATATATCATCCACATACCGAGCGATGTTATCTATTACAAAGAAACGATCGTCAATGTTCAATATATCATCCACATACCGAGCGATGTTATCTATTACAAAGAAACGATCGTCAATGTACAATATATCATCCACATACCGAGCGATGTTATCTATTACAAAGAAACGATCGTCAATGTTCAATATATCATCCACATACCGAGCGATGTTATCTATTACAAACATGACAAAGAAACGATCGTCAATGTTCAATATATCATCCACATACCGAGCGATGTTATCTATTACAGAAAAATGGATAGTTGTCAATGTTCAATATATCATCAATATACCGAGAAGTGTTATTTATTATAAAAAAAAGAAATGGTTGTCAGTTTGCAATATATCATACATTTACCGAGATGAATTATTTATTACAAAAAATATATAATTGTCACAATGTTCAATATATCATCAATATACCGAGAGGTGTTATTTATTATAAAAAAAGAGAAATGGTTGTCAGTTTGCAATATATCATACATTTACCGAGATGAATTATTTATTACAAAAAATATATAATTGTCACAATGTTCAATATATCATCAATATACCGAGAGGTGTTATTTATTATCAAAAAAAAGAAAGAAATGGTTGTCAGTGCTCAATATATCATACATTTACCGAGATGAATTATTTATTACAAAAAATATATGATTGTCACAATGTTTAATATATCATCAACATACCGAGATGTGTTATTTATTATAAAAATAAAGAAATGGTTATCAGTGTTCAATATATCATCAACATACCGAGAGGTGTTATTTATTATAACAATAAAGAAATGATTGTCAGTATTCAATAAATCATCAACATATCGCAATGTGTTGATTAATGCCTAGATGACATCTGCCTGAGTATCTGATGAAAGTCTCAATCTGAAATCTCTTTCATGGCAATCAAAAACAGAGACGTGCACAGCTCGTACCCATTGGGATACCAGCAATTCGTTTATAAACAGTAGTTTCATAACTGACGAAAATAGTATCAAATAATAATATATGTGCTTCACAAACCTTTTGCAAAGTCCACACAGAGTAGCTGTCTAAGCAGATATAAAAACCGAACATAAAATGCAGCATTCAAGGACCACAGTCAACCACAAAAACGCACAAAACAAACAACTACTAGCAGATGAATAAAAGACAAAATCTGACATCACAAAGATATGGACAATGGGCTACCGCCTTGGAACAATCAGTGGCAAAAACAGCTGTTGTGGCGTTTATACCAGGTCGAGATATTTCTCCAACAAATAACCTCGTATAGACATAAAAAAACACCAAGTTCCATATAGTGGTATCAGATATTCGCCACTGTTTCGCCATCAAAATCTATATCATTATGTGAATAAAAAGTGTACTTTGCATATATTGGGATAATGTATTTTTCTAGTAATAGAACGCTGTAACGGTTAGTGGCAAAGTAGGCTTTTAGGGTGCACTTTTTAGGATTACTTGCATTATATTTGTGTTCACGAAATCGAACTTTTAAGGATCGACCTGTTTGTCCATCATATTGTATACAGCAACTTGGTGCATTTCAAGTCAGAACATAAATGACGTGAGATGTACGTCTGTCAATATTTGAAGCTAGACATACATTAAACAATCTACCATTAACAGCTGATTTAATGGTGGACTTGCAAGATAAATAATTGCAACAACTGTACCTCTTATTATTGCACTTATTAATAGAGGGAAACACCCTGCGCCTTGAATGAACTAAATGATTTCTGAAAGGAGACTTTATATGGTATTTCCTCAAAGCAGGTGATCGTAGAGGAGTTACGGAAACTTTTGAGCCATTATTAAAAATCCTAGTAATATTATTAGAAGGAACATGAAACTAGGTTGCCGAATGAAGATTTAAAGGTGTAAGGCGTACATATGGTTTAGTTCTAAGAAATGAAGAGTAATTTTGTGGAATTTGTATTGATGACGCAGAGTGTAACCGAAGAGGTGAACGATTTATTTTTAAAGTTTAACTAATAGACTCATAATTGTTAATTTGGAGAGTAATACCATTCTGCGAAAAGCGAAATAAGGGCCAATTAGTATTTATTAGAGATACGAAATAGAATCGTAACAAAGATCCATAAGAAATAATATTAGTATACTAACGGACTGTTAAAAGAGGTCCAAAACTCGACATCAGTGTCTAATACAAGATAATGAGGAAAGTTAAGGAAACATTAATAAAATGGACCAAAATGTCGATAAGCACAAAACCTTCAACGCGGTATATGAAAACTGGATCAATGAATGTCATACAATCCCTGTAGGATGTAAAAATAACAATATTGATTGGATGTACGGGAGGTCTTCGTTACAAGAGGCTTCGCTAACCCATTGGATATGGCCATGGCTTTGGAGCGACAGGCCTCTGCCCCAAATGGTTCGCTCCCGAGGCATGCATGATGGGAAACTTCATCCTACATCTCAAATACACTGCCCCGCATGGGTTCGCTCCTTTGCGGAGACATGTCTGATGAGTTACAAATAGCATCTGTGACGTGCAAATTATTGATACATTCAATTACTGTTCTACTCAATTGAAAATGTTATGTTTTACGCATAACAAAACATAGCATCACAGGGGTTAGGACATTTAATTATTCCAACATGCATCCTTTTATCCATTACAAAAAAAAGTAAAAATATATTTTACTCTAGACACATGAAAATCTTATAGTCCACTCTCCCTGTCAATTACAAAAATTATCAGTGTTTGACTATACTCAAATAGTATTTTTTTCCAAATCATAAAGCCTCGTATGTGTTTGGACTTATTTCTGACACAGTAGTGCACATGCGCAACACTTATAATGCGCCAAACTGATACAAGAAAATGATCTTTCTACACTTTTTTAGTTTATAACCAAGTAGTTTGTGTATGAAAAGGTTGATTCTATGCAATTGTTAAGCAAGTCGTCAAAAAACAACACGGTTTGAGCATTCTTCTTAATTTCAAATACAATGAAAAACTTTGATATAATTATATGTACATTGAATAGTGAAACATTTTGTGACATTATTGTATTTTTTGTTTAAGCTAAAACGATTTTAAAAACGATTCTGGTTTTCAGCGAATATTGATGAAAATTGCATTGTTTCGCAAAAAAAAGGCATTTCCATTCATCATATCCTTGGATACTGACACATCGTTGCTCATTGCTTTGTGGGAAACCGTTAGAAATGATCTCTTAGCATTCTTAACAGCTCGATAAATTCCATAGACTCATATTTCGAATTTATGTAGAAGGAATCCATACAAATATGGCGGCGCCCTAGACCCCAGCAGATTCCATCCAAAAGCCATTAAAAGTCAAACCCCAAATTATCATCAGTTTTACAATATCATTTGACCGATAGATCTATATATATTTTATTTACATAGAATCGCTGATATAACCTTCATATTTATTGTAGTAACAAACATGGAATGCATATCTTACATTTTACACAGTGTGGCTAGCGGTCATACTGTTTAGAATACAGCAACAGTGAACTATTTTCTGTTCCGTTGACTTCCGGATAACACAATGTTAAGATTTTCAAGAAACATATAGGTGTGATTCCAAATGTAGACCGAGTATTTTTTACAAATGTCTCTTTTAGTTCATAGATACTTCATTATTAAAGACCAGTAATTTGATTGTATCACAAAAACATTGGTGTTTTTTCTACATCTCTGTTCCATGTTTTGACCCTGACCTCGCAATTTGACCATCTTATTCACTTCTAAGTTCTGATAGTATCAAACATATGTAATGTACGTTTTATACACCATTTTTTCACTTCAATTATATTTGTTGAAATACTTATTTGTAATTATTTTTCAGTGATTTTTGATGAAGGACAATTATTTTAATTTAATTAGCGTCTTATCGATCTCTGATTCCGTGTTTCACATGAAGATGGGTTTGGAAAAAGGTTTCCTCACTTTAAAATGAATATAATATGCTGTATTTTCAAGTCAAAATAAAATACCTTCCATCATTTTTCTTAAAAGCATTTGAAGCAAACAATTAAGAGTGTAGATATTGAATGAACAATATATGTATTAGATAGTTAAAAAACATGTTTATGAATTTTTTTATAGCAATAAATTTAATAATTTGACTTAAGAGCAAAATCGTCGTAAGATGTTCCAGATGGGCCACTGTACTACGAATGTATTACAGAAATCAACGATTTTTCAACATTTTGCCCCAAAATCTCAAAATGTGAACTTTCACATTAACTTACGATACAATAAAACATTTGTATATATAAGTGTGCACCATTTTATCACTTACATTAGATTAGTTAATATATTAGACCCAAAAATAAAGTATTTCAGATCGTCGTATTCAAAAGAACTTTTTTCTAGGACATCTCTGTACCTTTCTCTGTGCAAAGCAGTAAGAAACTAATTGTGTATAGCTCATTTAGTGTTTTTTCTTTTATAGCCTAGTAACACCAAATGTATTACAGAAATCAACGATTTTATTCATTTTTTCCATGTTTTGCCCCAAAATCTCATATTATTAACCTCATATCCATCTATAAAATCTTGATTTACATAGAGATGCATTTGCATGGAAGAGCATTTCCGCACTATTAAATGATTCTTATTTGCTCAAATGATTTTTTATAAAATGATTCCAGTATTTCCGGAAATTTTATCTTAAAAACGCAACTTTTACCCCAAAATTTAGCATTTCCCATCATTTTTATCTTGTGGATTTTTTTCTGAAAGTCTTTACATGTCAGTGATTCTAAAAATCCTAAAATACTTTCTGTTGGAATTTGTTTGACCTTGACTCTTATTTTCGGTAATAATTACTGGCCTAGTTGTGAACTTCAGCGATCGAGATTGCGTACTTCATACTAACATGCTACATTTTGATGTAACGTGTGTATCGTTGAGCATATCAATATATGAATAACGCAGTATCATTAAACATTCAACTGTTTATGACAGTTTCTGCTCTATCCCTGGACAATACAAGTCAGTATACTATTCGAACAACAAATGTAGCTATCACAGACCACAGTCACCCACAAAGATGCATTCCAAATAAACAAGGCAAAATAAAAGCAAAGTGTACGACACAACAAACACAGAAGGGTTTACCATATGGATACAACCTTGAAACAGTCATTGGAATAAACGGCCGCTGGGAGTTTAATCCATGTTCTACGGAGAACTAAACCTCACGGTTACCCTATTGTCATGCTAATTAAACAGAACAAAGTAAATAAGGAAAACCCTGTCAGGCTATATTCTAAAACAAAATAGGTAGCAGTAATAGGCAATATAAGAAAAACACAATTTGATCATGTATATATGAATATGAAACAAAAGCTTAAACATCCAAAAAAAGTACTCATTGAATTGCAGAAGTGTACATCAAGCAAAGAAACTGTTAAGGACACGACAAACTCTTTGCAATGTAGCTAGTTTTTCCTTGTAAAAACATATATGACGATTTAATCAGAACACTCAAGATCAAGTTACATTGATGCTAACGATGGATATTGACAAATTTGTCGATTCAAAATTCAGAAAGTACTAACAATGTATAGTTCGCCATGTTCCATTCCAATACCATCGAGCAATACACTCTTAGTTGACTCTGTTCATATAATACATTTGTAGGAAATGGCCAAGTTCAGTAATGTCCACTTGATGTCCACGTATTTATGGCTATGATATGTATTTGACTGACCAGTGAGCAGAACATAAATAAATTGAAAAGTTAAGTCCCAATATTCCGATTCGATCAAAAACGATAACACGTCATAAGTTATATTAACAGGTTCCATTGGAAACACAATAAATATAAGCAAGCACAAACAAAGCAATAACGTGCCGATTCGTATACATGGCGGGAGCACTGGTTCTACCCAGGAAACATTGGGTTGTCTGCCTTCACCCTAATATTCTACCTTCATATATAACCTAAAATGTACTGAAAATGACGTATAACACCTTTCAACCATCAACCAACCCAGAACAAACTACACCAGAACAAACTACATACTTCACTTCAAGAAGACGTAACACGCCCAGAACAAACTATATTCCCGAAGGAACTAAACGCAACGGAATAACATACACGCACCGGAACAAAGTACACCAAAACAAACTACACGCGTCAAGAACACAATACACACACCAGAGCAAACTAAACGTACTAGAAAAATCACACACCAGAACAAACTACACGCCTTATATCATACTGCACGCTCCAGAACAACCTCAAGTGCTATGAAACCTACAATCCCCGAAGAAACTGCATTCACCAGAACACACAACGTATACCAAAACAAAATACGCGTACGAGAACAAACTACTCTCAACATAACAAACTACAAACAACAGAACAAACTACACTCAGCATAACAAAATACATAATGCACGCCCCTAGTACAAACTATGCCAGAACAATACTACACGCACCTGAATAAATCCCACACAACAAACTACACGCGACAGAATAAACTACGCGCAACAGATCAAACTACGCGCACTAGAACAATATACAAGTAAAAAACAACATACGCACCTGAACAAACTATACCCCGCTTGAACAAACTACACCCACCAGAACAAACTTTACGCACCAGATGCAAAGCACACTAATTATTTATCTTTAATATCCGGTTACAAATCTAAAATGCCTAAAATTATAAACAAAAGAGAACAAAATGGTCTAGTTATTTTCATTATCAGTGTCTGGTTTTTCATTACTAGCTTGAAGCAATCGGAAAATAAGTCGAAACCCACAAGGGACTAGATAGTCTCAGAATTATCGGAAGAAACAAATTGCATTATTTTCTGCTTCAATAATTCTTTACGGTTGATGCTTCCAATTTAACATTACATGTACGAAGCTTTTAATTCGGAACTTGTTATTTCAGTGATGTACGCTTTGCACCAAAGCACATCGAACTATACTTTTATCAAGAAAGGGGTGTTAAAAACTGTTACCAATTATTCTTTATGCCGTATTGATAATCATAAAAACGTGCATATTAATTAATCATAACAAGATGCAGTATTTAATAGATTTAAAAACAATACATATATCTGACATAAAATTAAGCTAGCTTAACTACATGTACAATTTGACAGACTTTTAACTTGTTCTGTATTCCGAGTCTCTTCATATATATGTTTATATGAAATATGCTGTTTATCTCCGGCGGCCTTCCTTGCCAATGACTGTTCCAGTGCGGTAGCCTATTGTCACCCTTTTGTGTTTGTGATGTCATATCTTGCTTTTTATTCATCTTTGTAATTATTGTTTGTGAGCGTGATTTTGGTTGACTGTGGTCCTGGAATGCTACATTTTCTGTTCCACTTGTTTATATACTTTCATCTAAATAATAGATACTACAGATACTTACTTTCGTTCACAAATTGTAAAAAGAAGAACATCCTTGGTCATACCATTGTTTTTAAATACGTCACATTATAAAATAACATTCACTTTCGATAAGCTGCATGTATACATGCGATTCAAGCAAGTAAATTACATCCGAGTGCAAAACTGTTAAACGTACAACCCTAATCTCTCCCTTAATTTACATATTAATTATCTTTTTATTTTAATGCTCATCAACCGAACTGTTCTCCGACCCTTCTTGTTTACACTGACACAAATAAGTTCGCAATACATTTTGCCCGCAAACGTGTAGCTTAACGCGTCAGAAGTCACATTAACAGGTTCCCATTGGAACGATAATATATATAAGCAATCACAAATAAGGCAATAAAGTGGTCATAAAGGCAAGCGGAAAATACATCAGTTACGTTCTATCACGCTATATTCGAATCAACGACGTCAAATAAGAAAACGAGAAAAAAAGCACAGACATACATAGAGCGTGTTGAAAAGAAAGATGGTCCGCCGGAATATTAGGATAATGGAAAGCATTATTTTGTAATGGTTGCCTATTAGGATTACACTTTTAATGAAATAGATTGCAAGCATAGAATGGAATGACGGTAGCTCTATTGTCAACCCTTTTGTGTTTATGATGTCATTTGCATTTATTATTACTTTTGCCTTCTTGTTTGTCTGTTTGCGTGTTTGTTTCTGTGTTTTGTGGTTGACTGTCCTCCTTGAATGCTACTTTCACTGTCCGATCGTTTTATATTTCTTTGCTCCAGTGACCTACATGGATTATATAATTGTGAGAATCGATAACAATATACTCGAGAAAAAATACCATTATCATGTTTCACATTCAATCATTCAGTTCGAGTTTGTATGTGATAACTATAATAATTGGATATTGTCATTTTTTGTTTTCTTTCATTTACACGACCAACGGCATTAACGTGTATTGCAGCTATGATTTACTACTTCTAAATTTACTAGACAGAATTAAATGGATCTTTTAAGCTCGAATAACCCAAACCCTCTAAGCAATGCTGTAAATAATTGGAAACTACAAAAGTATCACACAATATCTACGTCATTTGAAATAACGAAATTAAACACCAGAAGCGTCACAGGTTGATGAAAAGGTTAAATACAAAATGATTAATTTACTGGAAGATCACGATAATAGAAACCTTGCCTTGAACATTCAAATAGGTAAAGATAATTAAATAAAGAGATGATTAGTTTGACTCAAGTGGTAAACATTAATGAAATAATGGCATGTATCCCCTAACAAACTAGCCAGCATTAATATGTAATACAAATA
The DNA here is from genome assembly GCA_037043455.1 of Cyrtodaria siliqua. NCBI lineage: Eukaryota > Metazoa > Mollusca > Bivalvia > Adapedonta > Hiatellidae > Cyrtodaria > Cyrtodaria siliqua. The sequence goes on from JAWPHD010000908.1 coordinate 259,463, forward strand.
CAGCACAAAGTTGATCATGTATATATGAATATAAAAAAGCCTAGAAAACCACAACTAGTACATGTCAAAATCGAGAACAGAATAAACCATTAAGGGCACGACAAGAAAAGATGGAAACAAACATCAAAATGTTACCGTTCTATTAGACCATGAGCCAAACAAGTTTTCGCTACCATCTCAGGTGGCAAATTCTTACTGGTACCATGTTATGGAGTACATTGTAAAGAAAGTAAAATGCCATGTTAGCAGTCCAACAGGGTAGCTCTTTCCCGTTATTAGAGTTGTCTCCCTCTTTTAAATAAAAATCAGGTTTCTTTAAAAAATCGTTTTCTCTAAAGTCTTAAGTGCTAGAGATCTAATATTTTGCATATGTCATAAAAGAGTATGGGAGTGGACCTTTGGAAACGGTCAAACAAGACAAATACGAAATATTGCAGTCTCGGTTTGATTGGGGCTAGGAGGCGTGAACAAGCATAAGCTTATGGTTCTCTACTAAGACTGTTCAAATGGGGATACTAAATTGACTCAAGTTTGCTCCTGTGGGTCACACTATTACATTGAGTAAAGCCATTAAAGAAAAGCCTTTAAAATCTTAGAATCTACATGAGCTAAGTGTCTAATATTTTGCATATATTATAAGCTTATGTTTGTTTAACTAGTTTTCACAGATGGTGATACTGGGGTAAAATTTGACCCTAGTAACAGTTTTACATAGAGTTATATCAGGAAAGTGCTGTTGTAATTGTTTCTTTAACATGATAGCACCTTGAGGCGAGGCCAAGGCTTGTTTATGATTTGCGTTTGAACACTTCTTTTATAAAATCACTTAACAGTTAGGTTTAAGAACAGTAATATTTTCCACGAATGGGACTTTTGATGCGGTATAACATATAAAGACCTAAATTAATTAAAACAATTGAAACTGTTATCGTAAGTAAATGTCTATTTTAACGATGTTTACAAGTCGCATATTTTATAAATCCACCCACTAAATCCACAAAGGAGATCGCTGCATTGTCATGGCAAACAAGTTTATAAAATACATTTGACTGCTGTAGCTTTGGCAGCAGCATTGTCAGCATCTGTATATACATAAAATGAGAAAAATAGTCCTATATAATCCATCAAAAGGAAATCGTTAACAATCAATTCAACACCCAATAAATTCAACACCCACAAAATGGTAAACGATACACTTAAAGGCTTTTGTAAATACATATAAAATACTTAACTAGAAACACCTCAGAATGTATCCATGATGTTACTGAATAACCAATTGCAGCCAAAGAGAAAACAAATCTTAGTTACGATCAAACAACTTAAGGACGGAAGTTAATGAATCTACCTCCCTTTCAGGGTTTAAATGACATATATCGTTAGTTTTGAGTTTTTACAAATGTACACCCTTAATTCCCACAAAGAAAGATACAAATATCGGATAGGGAAAGCAGCATTCAAGGACAGTCAACCACAACACTCAAAAACAAACACGCAAACAGACAAACGAGAAGGCAAAAGTAATAAAAAATGCAAACGACATCACAAATACAAAAGGGTTGACAATAGGGCTACCGCCTTGGAACGGTCAGTGGCAACAAAGGCCACTGGGGTTTAAACCGGTTCTAGGGTGCACCAAACCACACACTTACACCAGTAGGCAATATAATTAAAACACAAATATGCTCGTGTAAATATAATACAAGCAAAAAAAATAGCCTAGAAAGCCACATTGAAGGTACTCAATGACTCGGTTGAAGCCAGAGCAACAAGAGAATAAACCATTAAGGGCACGACAAGAAAGATCATAGACAAACATCAAACGCCACCGTCCCATTGGGCTTTAGGTAGGCGTCATCATAGGGTCCACAGCCTGTCCGGTCATCGTACAATTAAAGAGGAAAGCATAGTGGCGAACTGTAAATGGGTCCACCACCAAGCATCAGTACGTTGCAAAATGATAGGGTTATAACCTATTTTGATAAACTGTTTAACAAGTTTAACAAAAATAGTATGAAAGTGATCATGACCAAGTATCTTACGAAGTTTATAAATCACATCACCATAGAAGTCAGGTTGTGATAGTCCTTGTCGCAGAAGAGTCCTTAAATTACTTTTATATTTGGAAAGAAGGGTTAAGATAATAAAATTATGCAAAGGTTTTACGAAGTACTATCAAGAAAACATATTATTTTTAGGTATGTCAGACACAGTTTTCTGGGTATTCAAATGTGTACTATTCCGATATCCTGCGTACAGATCCTTATGTGTAAGCGTTTGTTGTTATTTTAACTAACTTCAATATTTTAATTTTAAGCAATACTATTAACTATTATTTAAACGAGATACGATATGAGTACTATTAATTGTCTTTTATTAATTGATATTACCAATCAAAACGTGGCAATGGGATGGGCATATATAAATACTGAAAAGTGGATCCCTTGGAAGCAACAAGCACAAACAAGAGATAAAAGTAGCAGACTCGGTTTTATTGAGTCTGTTCATGAGAAGTGTTGTAAAGTGCAACACCTCTCACGCCTCTTAGCACGGCTTAAGCGATATTCTATTTAAGGCCACTAAGATTGGGCTTGATGATCCCAAAGGACCAGTAAGTATTAACACTACTGGTTTGTAGACGTTTTACGGCCGCCACACAGCACTTAACAAACACTAGTGTGAATGTCAGTAAATGCTGCAACTCGTGACAGTCCAGACATACCACATTTGAGCCATTGAGAGATTATTATCTTGGTAAATTGGCGGAGGGAGTATACTCTTAGAACAACACAGACATAAACAGATTGGCTAGAAAAGAATGACTGTTGTGAACCCCACCATTTGGATGTATCCGTATCATTGAAATAAAACAGTTTTAGCATTTTAGATGTATGCATTTTAACGCAGTCAGCCTCCTTGAGATCGCCGGCGCCACTGAGTTTCGTCGGTGTGTTATTTGGCAAGATGTATTTCCTCATGAAGGCAGAGGTGGCCTCGTATGTCTGATCAGGACTTAAATTGTGTATCGGAGTCTATCCTTTAAGTTAAAGAACTATAGTAATATATTAGTTATTAAGGTTATGACAGGTTCCCGGATTCCAAAGTATAGCTCCCCTCTCTCTGGGCGGATCTTACTAACATATACTGTGTTGATAATCCGATTAACAGCCAATTCATTCAATTCTGTTTCTTTTAAAGAACATCTTCAATAACTTCACACACTAAATTAAAGTTAAAAGTATACTTTTTGTCAAGAAGAACAATTAAGTAAATACTCATATTGAGATCATTGAGGGACAGTTTAAGGCAATACATAGAGCCCTGTGTGATATTCTTTGTCATTGTCGCAACTACTCCCGTCATTGGCAATAACCTTTTGATCTTATTTAGGTAACTGTTATTCGGTTTGCACTATTTCAGCATGCAAAACAATAGTTTATGGCTATAATAAAATGCAAAGAATATGTGCTATTGTAACATCTGTACCAATTCTAACCAATAGTTGCCATGGTTAGTAATTAGTACAGTAGTCTATTTATTACCCCTAGGCTTTTTCTTCGATGTTTTCGTGCAAATGCATGTAACAATTACATACTTCTTTATTATGGTTTATGTGGGTTTGATAATTCAAACTGGTGTTAAACATCGTTCAAATAGACATACATTGCAAGTAAAGGCATTAAAACAGATATCTAATTGGATATATGTTTGCATATGTTAACTATTGCTTCGTTTCTTTATTGTTATACATAGTCAAAATGTCTAAATCATAATAAGTATTGAAACACGCATGCACCTGAAAATTGACTTATAAAAAGCGGAAACACTCACATTTGCCTAATCTAGAATCCTTTGGACTGTTTGTGACTTGTGTGCAATAAACTAAGACTTCCTGTTTGATCCTTTTTATGCTTGCTGAACTTATTTATGCAAGCAAAGGCCTGAACGTTGCATAGTACAGTCATACTTTTATTAATTCATGATATAATAATAAAATCATCTTTGAAGAGTTGTGTATTACTGATTCTTACAATTGTATACATATAATGTAAAAAATATACAAACCTTAATGCATAAAAAATGTGTCAACCGTGGGTGGTGTAATTTGACTTTCAATTTTAAGCAAACTAGTGAGTTTAAGCAGAATGACCTGCTGAAACAAAGCTTATGTATTGTGTATTAAACTAATATGAATTATAAACTTAATTGCAAATTTAAAAGTACATTATAATTATATTTCAATTAAAATTTGATGCCAAGGCTACAATGATACAATTATTATTGTTCGAATTAAACTGTATAATCTACCCGTTCTAGAATGCTATTATGGAAAAATGTCATCTACAGACATTGCTGTTTCCAAAAAATAATGATAGAATTTGCCATCTGAGTTTGTAGCAATATCGAACAAATGGGTCCTGGCTTAAGGCCTATATCAGGATTTATGTAGACGTCATCACATACAATCTGGCTGATCATCGCGCAAAGACGAAAGCAGTGGCGAACTGTAAATAGGTCAACCAATAAACATGCAGTGCATTGCAAAATGATAGGGTCATAACCTCTTTTGATAAACGTTTTAACAGGTTTAATAAATAGTCTATGGAAGTAGTAATGATCATATGTTTTACGAAATTTGTAAATAACGTCATCATATTGTCCTTATCGCAGAATATATGATAATAATATTTGTTCAAAGTCTTTTCGAAGTTTATGGTGACGGTAGACCCGATGGAGAAGCTTTTTAGTTCAACTAAGGTTACGAGCGACTACAAGCGCTACAAAAACAAATAATTTGAGAATCATATACCATATACAATGTTGCTCTGAGAACTTTCCCGCCTTGGTTGGGATAATGAACGATATCGAATTACTGAAAGATGCGAATCGAGGAAAGAAACGATAGTTACAGAAATGTTCCCTTTGGGAATTTGAAGTTCATTAGTGTATATAGTATTTGCCACTGTAGAAAAGAAAGGGATGTCAGTGTTTAATATATCATCCATATAACGCCATTAAAGGCTTTTAATGACATCTACATGAATATCTGATGAAAGACGTCTACAGTGTTCTCGTCTCTCATCGTGTTAGAATCCTCCTGGGAGCTCGAATTGTAAAGTGATAAAGTATTGATTCTTGCGGATGGAGGGAGGTATACAGTACTGGTATTAGAACATGGGATGGTATTCCTCTACCACAAACAAATCGACCGTCATTTGTAGAACACATTCAAGCAAATACATCTTCCCTTAATGGTTTATTCTCTTACTGCTCTGGCTTCTGCCAAGTCATGGAGTACCTTCATTGTGGCTTTCTAGTTTTTTTGTATTATATTTACGCGAGCATATTTGTGTTTTACTTATATTGCCTATTGATGCTGCCTTGTTGGTTAGAGATTAGATCATGGCGGGGATTTCTTTATTTACACTGTCCTGTTTTAATGGGATGACAGTAGGGTTAGTATGAGGTTTGGTGCACCCTAGAACCGGTTTAAACCCCCAGTGGCCTACTTTGCCACTGACCGTTCCAAGGCGGTAGCCCTATTGTCAACCCTTTTGTGTTTATGATGTCGTTTGCATTTATTATTGCTTTTGCCTTCTTGTTTGTCTGTTTGCGTGTTTGCGTGTTTGTTTCTGTGTTTTATGGTTGACTGTCCTCCTTGAATGCTACTTTCCCTGTCCGATCCTTTTATATTTCTTTTCATAGAAATATGCAACCAATTCTAGAAAAGGATACGTGATGTAAGCGTTTCTCGTATTGCATGCTAATCTTGTAATGGTCAGTTGCAAAATAGTTCGATGAAGTTTTAAACTGGATTCTAGGGTGCAGCATTCCTCCCTCTTTCCATATGTAAATAAACGAATCCCCACAACGCTATATCCACCAACTCAAGTTGGATATTTCTTTCTTCTTCCCTATAGACAGATTGAATGCATCCAATTAATTTCTTTGCGTGATTGAGTTTTACCCCTTTAGTTTTTTATTACTAATATGCAATTAAATTGCTTCTTCTTTTATCTTAAATATATATTTTCTTCCTTTAAAACGTAACATAAACAGATATATAATATTCAAGTTGTTACCGTTATATTTTACTCAAATTACAACCTCTTCTCTGTGTAAAATCAGAGTATCATTCGAAAGAAATAGTGTGACACTTCCGACAAAGCAAGATTGTCGAGTAGTGTATTTCAAAGATAAAAAAAATAACCGTAATACAAGATACAAGTTACAACCACCACAGATTTTTTTCAACATGAAACCGGATTTAAACTCTGTCCAACTCTTGTGGTATTTTAATAAATACTGGTAAGGGATATCCTTAAGAAGCAGCAAACACAACCAAGACAATTAAGCAGCAGACTATGTTTATAAAAGTCTGTTTAAGAGAGGTAATGCACACTCAACAACTCTCACGTCCCCTATCACCGGTTTAAACCGTATTCTATTTCAAAGCCACCTATATAGGGCTCGTTGATCCAAAAGGACCAGTAAACATAACATTAATGATTCGTATCACGGGGATATTGTTTACAGCCGACACACTGCACTAAACGGACGCTAGTGTGAATGTTAATAAATATAAAAATATGTTTCTTGAAAATGTACATGGTATATTTTGTCGCCGAATCGATAAGCTCATCATAGGTATGCATCCTATACAATTTATAAACAATCGGTAAATCGTAAATTTGAAAAAAGAGGCCGTAACTCCGGTAATACAAGGTGGATTTTGACTCCGAATCGATATGCACATCTTGACATCATAGGTAAGCATCCTGTAAAGTTTCGAAACAAGTTGAAAACTGTGGAAGGAGATCGATACACACATTTTTAGGGACAATCGGAAGGACGGACGGACGGACATACCCACTATTGATTCCTTAAGTGTTGGCTAAGGCGGTTGTTTCTTAAGTGGTCTGTAACCTTAAGCGTCCATCCACTACTTAAGTGTTTTTCCTGTGTCACTACTTGGACAAACTTGGATACTTGGATTGTCCAACCTCAAGTGGTAAAAAATAACATGTTTTTGTTAACCGCTATTCAACCCCCCCCCCCACTACCGCTATTCAACCCCCGCCCCCGTCCCCCCCCCAACCACCCCTCCGCCCCCACTACAACCCATAAACTATGCCATTTTTGAGTGGTTACCACTTGATCCAAATGTAACACCTATGCTATTGAACCGACATATAAAATACCACGTAAATTTGAACGCAATCACGGACTGACACTCGGAGGGACAGACGGACGAACATGGCTAACGTTATATACCTCCCCATTCGGCGGTGGGGACACCTCCTTATGAAGCAGTAATACGTATAACTATATATATAATTTAAAGTTAACTGCCACCCACAGTTTAAAGTAGTTCATATAGATTGTCAACAAACAGGTCATGTTGACATATTCCTTCTTTTTTGAAGATATAAACTTGATATTTGACATACATTATCCATTGGTTAGATATTGAATGACATTGAAATGTAAATTTCGACAAAAGATCGATGTCAAATGGTAATTTTTAAAAATTGACATTCTGTGAAATGTTATAATATGTATGACTACTTTTTATAAATGATGACCAATTAAAAATGAATGGCATCAAAAGCAGGTTTGTTTGTACCAATATGTTCTTGTCGTGTCCTTAATGGTGTATGCTCGTGTTACGCTGTCTCCTACCAAGTCTCTGAGTATTTGCCTTGTGGCCTTCTAGGCCTTTGCTCGTTTTAAATTTATATATACTTGATCAGCTGTGTGTAATACCTGTTTTGCCTACCAATGCTACCTAGTTTGTAAGAGGATACAGCCTGGAGGGGAATTTATTTTCACTGTCCCGTTGTTGTTTTTATGACAATAGGGTAAGATTGATGGTGCACCCTAGAACCTGGATTAACCGCGTCCCCACCCCCAACACCCCTCACCCACCCCAGAGGCATTTTTGTCATTAACTGTTCCCGGCTTGGTACTCCTAGTCTCAACCCTTTTGCGTTTCGACACTTCGATTTTACTGTGTTGGCCATTAGGAATAAAGTCCAATTTTCCATTCTGAATGTGACAGTTACAGTCTAACAGTATTTTTATGGTAAAATACAGTTACTGCCTCTCATAAAAATCCATAAAAGCTACTGCTGGTACATAGCCCATTTAGTTTTGTTTTTATTGTGATTGGTGTCTGGCAATGTACTCTTTTCGGCTTTCACTAATGAGTTTGCACCTAAATTCAAACGCATTTAGAGCACCCACAAATGTGTCATATTTTACTGTCAGTATCGTCTAATCGATATTCATCCAGTCTCTCACTATTGTTTTCTCATCTGCAATAGGCAAAGCAAATATCCATGTACAATGATTAAACATATCTCAACCCTACTTTTTATGCTGTAAGAATCATTCACAGCTAACTCTGTAGTGAGACCTGTAGGGACGAATACATTCCTTGTATTTGTCCTTGTAAGTGTTGTTAGTTTTGTATGCGTGTTTTATTTGTCCTTGTAAGTTTTGTTAGTTTTGTATGCGTGTTCCATTTGTTGTTAGATTTGTATGCGTGTTTTATTTGTCCTTGTGAGTGTTGTTAGTTTTGCATGCGTGTTTTATTTGTCCTTGTAAGTGTTGTTAGTTTTTCATGCGTGTTTATTTGTCATTTTAAGTGTTGTTTGTTTTGCATGCGTGATTTAGTTGTCCTTGTAAGTGTTGTTAGTTTTACATGCGTGTTTTATTTGTCCTTGTAAGTGTTGTTAGTTTCGCATGCGTGTTTTATTTGTCCTTGTACGTGTTGTTAGTTTTGCATGCGTGTTTTGTTTGTCCTTGTAAGTGTTGTTAGTTTTGCATGCGTATTGTATTTGTCCTTGTAAGTGTTGTTAGTTGTACATGCGTGTTGCGTGTTTCATTTGTCCTTGTAGGTGTTGTTAGTTTTGTATGCGTGTTTTATTTGTCCTTGTAAGTGTTGTTAGTTGTTTATTCGTGTTTTATATGTCCTTGTAAGTGTTGTTAGTTTTGTATGCGTGTTTTATTTGTCCTTGTAAGTGTTGTTAGTTTTGTATGCGTGTTTGTTTTGTATGCGTGTTTTATTTGTCCTTGTAAGTGTTGTTAGTTTTGTATGCGTGTTTTATTTGTCATTCTGAGTGTTGTTTGTTTTGTATGCGTGTTATATTTGTCTTTGTAAGTGTTGTTTGTTTTGTATGCGTGTTTTATTTGTCCTTGTAGGTGATGTTAGTTTTGTATGCGTGTTTTATTTGTCATTGTGAGTATTGTTAGTTGTGTATGCTTGTTTTTTTATCCTTGTAAGTGTTGTTAGTTTTGTATGCGTGTTTTATTTGTCCTTGTAAGTATTGTTAGTTTTGTATGCGTGTTTTATTTGTCCTTGTAAGTGTTGTTAGTTTTGTATGCGTGTTTTATTTGTCCTTGTAAGTGTTGTTAATTATGTATGCGTGTTATATTTGTCCTTTTAAGTGTTGTTAGTTTTGTATGCGTGATTTATTTGTCTTTGTAAGTGCTGTTAGTTTTGTATACGTGTTTTTTACCCTTGTAAGTGTTGTTAGTTTTGTATGCGTGTTTTATTTGTCCTTGTAAGTGTTGTTAGTTTTGTATGCGTGTTGTATTTGTCCTTGAAAGTGTTGTTGTTTTGATGCGTGTTTTATTTGTCATTGTAAGTGTTGTTAAATTTGTATGCGTGTTTTATTTGTCCTTGTGAGTGTTGTTAGTTATGTATGCGTGTTTTATTTGTCCTTGTAAGAGTTGTTAGTTTTTCATGCGTGTTTATTTATCATTTTAAGTGTTGTTTGTTTTGCATGCGTGATTTATTTGTCCTTGTAAGTGTTGTTAGATTTACATGCGTGTTTTATTTGTCCTTGTAACTGCTGTTAGTTTCGCATGCGTGTTTTATTTGTCCTTGTACGTGTTGTTAGTTTTGTATGCGTGTTTTATTTTTCCTTGTAAGTGTTGTTAGTTTTGCATGTGTATTTTATTTGTCCTTGTAAGTGTTGTTAGTTGTACATGCGTGTTGCGTGTTTCATTTGTCCTTGTAGGTGTTGTTAGTTTTGTATGCGTGTTTTATTTGTCCTTGTAAGTGTTGTTAGTTGTTTATGCGTGTTTTAATTTTCCTTGTCAGTGTTGTTAGTTTTGTATGCGTGTTTTATTTGTCCTTGAAAGTGTTCTTAGTTTTGTATGCGTGTTTTATTTGTCCTTGTAAAATGTTGTTAGTTTTGTATGCGTGTTTTATTTGTCCTTGAAAGTGTTGTTTGTTTTGTATGCGTGTTTTATTTGTCTTTGAACGTGTTGTTAGTTTTGTATGCGTGTTTTATTTGTCCTTGTAAGTGTTGTTAGTTTAGTATGCGTGTTTGTTTTGTATGCGTGTTTTATTTGTCCTTGTAAGTGTTGTTAGTTTTGTATGCGTGTTTTATTTGTCATTGTGAGTGTTCTTAGTTTTGTATGCGTGTTTTATTTGTCCTTGTAGGTGATGTTAGTTGTGTATGCGTGTTTTATTTGTCATTGTGAGTATTGTTAGTTGTGTATGCTTGTTTTATTTGTCCTTGTAAGTGTTGTTAGTCTTGTATGCGTGTTTTATTTGTCCTTGTAATTGTTGTTAGTTTTGTATGCGTGTTTTATTTGTCCTTGTAAGTATTGTTAGTTTTGTATGCGTGTTTTATTTGTCCTTGTAAGTGTTGTTAGTTTTACATGCGTGTTTTATTTGTCCTTGTAACTGTTGTTAGTTTCGCATACGTGTTTTATTTGTCCTTGTACGTGTTGTTAGTTTTGCATGCGTGTTTGTTTTGTCCTTGTAAGTGTTGTTAGTTTTGCCTGCGTATTTTATTTGTCCTTGTAAGTTTTGTTAGTTGTACATGCGTGTTGCGTGTTTCATTTGTCCTTGTAGGTGTTGTTAGTATTGTATGCGTGTTTTATTTGTCCTTGTAAGTGTTGTTAGTTGTTTATGCGTGTTTTAATTGTCCTTGTAAGTGTTGTTAGTCTTGTATGCGTGTTTTATTTGTCCTTGAAAGTGTTCTTAGTTTTGTATGCGTGTTTTATTTGTCCTTGTAAGTGTTGTTAGTTTTGTATGCGTGTTTTATTTGTCCTTGAAAGTGTTGTTAGTTTTATATGCGTGTTTTATTTGTCCTTGTAAGTGTTGTTAGTTTAGTATGCGTGTTTGTTTTGTATGCGTGTTTGTTTTGTCCTTGTAAGTGTTGTTAGTTTTGTATGCGTGTTATATTTGTCCTTGTTAGTGTTGTTTGTTTTGTATGCGTGTTTTATTTGTCCTTGTAGGTGATGTTAGTTTTGTATCCGTGTTTTTTTTGTCATTGTGAGTATTGTTAGTTGTGTATGCTTGTTTTATTTCTCCTTGTAAGTGTTGTTAGTTTTGTATGCGTGTTTTATTTGTCCTTGTAGTTGTTGTTAGTTTTGTATGCGTGTTTTATTTGTCCTTGTAAGTATTGTTAGTTGTGTATGCGTGTTTTATTTGTCCTTGTAAGTGTTGTTCGTTTTGTATGCGTGTTTTATTTGGTCCTTGTAAGTGTTGTTAATTATGTATGCGTGTTATATTTGTTCTTTTAAGTGTTGTTAGTTTTGTATGCGTGATTGATTTGTCCTTGTAAGTGTTGGTAATTTTGTATGCGTGTTTTTTATCCTTGTAAGTGTTGTTAGTTTTGTATGCGTGTTTTATTTGTCCTTGTAAGTGTTGTTAGTTTTGTATGCGTGTTGTATTTGTCCTTGAAAGTTTTGTTGTTTTGATGCGTGTTTTATTTGTCATTGTATGTGTTGTTAAATTTGTATGCGTGTTTTATTTGTCCTTGTGAGTGTTGTTAGCTATGTATGCGTGTTTATTTGTCAATTTAAGTGTTGTTTGTTTTGCATGCGTGATTTATTTGTCCTTGTAAGTGTTGTTAGTTTTACATGCGTGTTTTATTTGTCCTTGTAACTGTTGTTAGTTTCGCATGCGTGTATTATTTGTCCTTGTACGTGTTGTTAGTTTTGCATGCGTGTTTTATTTTTCATTGTAAGTGTTGTTAGTTTTGCATGCGTATTTTATTTGTCCTTGTAAGTGTTGTTAGTTGTACATGCGTGTTGCGTGTTTCATTTGTCCTTGTAGGTGTTGTTAGTATTGTATGCGTGTTTTATTTGTCCTTGTAAGTGTTGTTAGTTGTTTATGCGTGTTTTAATTGTCCTTGTAAGTGTTGTTAGTTTTGTATGCGTGTTTTATTTGTCCTTGAAAGTGTTGTTAGTTTTATATGCGTGTTTTATTTGTCCTTGTAAGTGTTGTTAGTTTAGTATGCGTGTTTGTTTTGTATGCGTGTTTGTTTTGTCCTTGTAAGTGTTGTTAGTTTTGTATGCGTGTTATATTTGTCCTGGTAAGTGTTGTTTGTTTTGTATGCGTGTTTTATTTGTCCTTGTAGGTGATGTTAGTTTTGTATCCGTGTTTTTTTTGTCATTGTGAGTATTGTTAGTTGTGTATGGTTGTTTTATTTCTCCTTGTAAGTGTTGTTAGTTTTGTATGCGTGTTTTATTTGTCCTTGTAGTTGTTGTTAGTTTTGTATGCGTGTTTTATTTGTCCTTGTAAGTATTGTTAGTTGTGTATGCGTGTTTTATTTGTCCTTGTAAGTGTTGTTCGTTTTGTATGCGTGTTTTATTTGGTCCTTGTAAGTGTTGGTAATTATGTATGCGTGTTATATTTGTCCTTTTAAGTGTTGTTAGTTTTGTATGCGTGATTTATTTGTCCTTGTAAGTGTTGTTAATTTTGTATGCGTGTTTTTTATCCTTGTAAGTGTTGTTAGTTTTGTATGCGTGTTTTATTTGTCCTTGTAAGTGTTGTTAGTTTTGTATGCGTGTTGTATTTGTCCTTGAAAGTGTTGTTGTTTTGAGGCGTGTTTTATTTGTCATTGTAAGTGTTGTTAAATTTGTATGCGTGTTTTATTTGTCCTTGTGAGTGTTGTTAGCTATGTATGCGTGTTTATTTGTCAATTTAAGTGTTGTTTGTTTTGCATGCGTGATTTATTTGTCCTTGTAAGTGTTGTTAGTTTTACATGCGTGTTTTATTTGTCCTTGTAACTGTTGTTAGTTTCGCATGCGTGTATTATTTGTCCTTGTACGTGTTGTTAGTTTTGCATGCGTGTTTTATTTTTCCTTGTAAGTGTTGTTAGTTTTGCATGCGTATTTTATTTGTCCTTGTTAGTGTTGTTAGTTGTACATGCGTGTTGCGTGTTTCATTTGTCCTTGTAGGTGTTGTTAGTATTGTATGCGTGTTTTATTTGTCCTTGTAAGTGTTGTTAGTTGTTTATGCGTGTTTTAATTGTCCTTGTAAGTGTTGTTAGTTTTGTATGCGTGTTTTATTTGTCCTTGAAAGTGTTGTTAGTTTTATAAGCGTGTTTTATTTGTCCTTGTAAGTGTTGTTAGTTTAGTATGCGTGTTTGTTTTGTATGCGTGTTTGTTTTGTCCTTGTAAGTGTTGTTAGTTTTGTATGCGTGTTATATTTGTCCTTGTAAGTGTTGTTTGTTTTGTATGCGTGTTTTATTTGTCCTTGTAGGTGATGTTAGTTTTGTATCCGTGTTTTTTTTGTCATTGTGAGTATTGTTAGTTGTGTATGCTTGTTTTATTTCTCCTTGTAAGTGTTGTTAGTTTTGTATGCGTGTTTTATTTGTCCTTGTAGTTGTTGTTAGTTTTGTATGCGTGTTTTATTTGTCCTTGTAAGTAATGTTAGTTGTGTATGCGTGTATTATTTGTCCTTGTAAGTGTTGTTCGTTTTGTATGCGTGTTTTATTTGGTCCTTGTAAGTGTTCTTAGTTTTGTATGCGTGTTTTATTTGTCCCTGTAAGTGTTGTTAGGTTTGTATGAGTGTTTTATTTGTCCTTCAAAGTGTTGTTAGTTTTGTATGCGTGTTTTATTTGTCCTTGTAAGTGTTGTTAGTTTAGTATGCGTGTTTGTTTTGTATGCGTGTTTTTTTTGTCCTTGTAAGTGTTGTTAGTTTTGTATGCGTGTTTTATTTGTCATTGTGAGTGTTCTTAGTTTTGTATGCGTGTTATATTTGTCCTTGTAAGTGTTGTTTGTTTTGTATGCGTGTTTTATTTGTCCTGGTAGGTGATGTTAGTTTTGTATGCTTGTTTTATTTGTCATTGTGAGTATTGTTAGTTGTGTATGCGTGTATTATATGTCCTTGTAAGTGTTGTTAGTTTTGTATGCGTGTTTTATTTGTCCTTCTAATTGTTGTTAGTTTTGTATGCGTGTTTTATTTGTCCTTGTAAGTGTTGATAGTTTTATTTGCGTGTTTTATTTGTAATTGTGAGTGTTGTTAGTTTTGTATGGTAAGAGTTGTTAGTTTTGTTTGCGTGTTTTATTTGTCCTTGAAATTGTTGTTAGTTTTGTATGCGTGTTTTATTTGTCCTTGTAAGTGTTGTTAGTTTTGTATGCGTGTTTTATTTGTCCTTGTAAGTGTTGTTAGTTTTTAATGCGTTTTTTAGTTGTCCTTGTAAGTGTTGTTAGTTTTGTATGCGTGTTTTATTTGTCCTTGAAAGTGTTGTTAGTTTTGTATGCGTGTTTTATTTGTCCTTGAACGTGTTGTTAGTTTTGTATGCGTGTTTTATTTGTCCTTGTAAGTGTTGTTAATTTTGTAAGTGTTGTTAGTTTTGTATGCGTGTTTTATTTGTCCTTGTAAGTGTTGTTAGTTTTGTATGCGTGTTTTATTTGTCCTTGAAAGTGTTGTTAGTTTTGTATGCGTGTTTTATTTGTCCTTGTAAGTGTTGTTAGTTTTGTATGCGTGTTTTATTTGTCCTTGAAAGTGTTGTTAGTTTTGTATGCGTGTTTTATTTGTCTTTGAACGTGTTGTTAGTTTTGTATGCGTGTTTTATTTGTCCTTGTAAGTGTTGTTAGTTTAGTATGCGTATTTTATTTGTCCTTGTAAGTGTTGTTAGTTTTGTATGCGTGTTTTTTAATCCTTGTAAGTGTTGTTAGTTTTGTATGCGTGTTTTATTTGTCCTTGTAAGTGTTGTTAGTTTTGTATGCGTGTTTTTTTATCCTTGTAAGTGTTGTTAGTTTTGTATGCGTGTTTTATTTGTCCTTGTAAGTGTTGTTAGTTTTGTATGCGTGTTGTATTTGTCCTTGAAAGTGTTGTTGTTTTGATGCGTGTTTTATTTGTCATTGTAAGTGTTGTTAAATTTGTATGCGTGTTTCCTTTGTCCTTGTGAGTGTTGTTGGTTATGTATGTGTGTTTTATTTGTCCTTGTAAGTGTTGTTAGTTTTTCATGCGTGTTTATTTGTCATTTTAAATGTTGTTTGTTTTGCATGCGTGATTTATTTGTCCTTGTAAATGTTGTTAGTTTTACATGCGTGTTTTATTTGTCCTTGTAACTATTGTTAGTTTCGCATGCGTGTTTCATTTGTCCTTGTACTTGTTGTTAGTTTTGCATGCGTATTTTATTTTTCCTTGTAAGTGTTGTTAATTATGTATGCGTGTTATAATTGTCCTTTTAACTGTTGTTAGTTTTGTATGCGTGTTTTATTTGTCATTGTAAGAGTTGTTAGTTTTGTATGCGTGTTTTTTATCCTTGTAAGTGTTGCTAGTTTTGTATGCGTGTTTTATTTGTCCTTGTAAGTGTTGTTAGTTTTGTATGCGTGTTGTATTTGTCCTTGAAAGTGTTGTTGTTTTGATGCGTGTTTTATTTGTCATTGTTAGTGTTGTTAAATCTGTATGCGTGTTTTTTTTGTCCTTCTGAGTGTTGTTAGTTATGTATGCGTGTTTATTTGTCAATTTAAGTGTTGTTTGTTTTGTATGCGTATTTTATTTGTCCTTGTAATTGTTGTTAGTTTTGTATGCGTGTTTTATTAGTCCTTGTAAGTGTTGTTAGTTTGATATGCGTGTTTTATTTGTCCTTGTGAGTGTTGTTAGTTTTGTATGGTAAGAGTTGTTAGTTTTGTAGGCGTGTTTTATTTCTCCTTGAAATTGTTGTTAGTTTTGTATGCGTGTTTTATTTGTCCTTGTAAGTGTTGTTAGTTTTGTATGCGTGTTGTATTTGTCCTTAAAAGTGTTGTTGTTTTGATGCGTGTTTTATTTGTCATTGTAAGTGTTGTTAAATTTGTATGCGTGTTTTCTTTGTCCTTGTGAGTGTTGTTAGTTATGTATGTGTGTTTTATATGTCCTTGTAAGTGTTGTTAGTTTTTCATGCGTGTTTATTTGTCATTTTAAGTGTTGTTTGTTTTGCATGCGTGATTTATTTGTCCTTGTAAGTGTTGTTAGTTTAACATGCGTGTTTTATTTGTCCTTGTAACTGTTGTTAGTTTCGCATGCGTGTTTTATTTGTCCTTGTACGTGTTGTTAGTTTTGCATGCGTATTTTATTTTTTCTTGTAAGTGTTGTTAGTTTTGCATGCGTATTTTATTTCTCCTTGTAAGTGTTGTTAGTTGTACATGCGTGTTGCGTGTTTCATTTGTCCTTGTAGGTGTTGTTACTATTGTATGCGTGTTTTATTTGTCCTTGTAAGTGTTGTTAGTTGTTTATGCGTGTTTTAATTGTCCTTGTAAGTGTTGTTAGTTTTGTATGCGTGTTTTATTTGTCCTTGAAAGTTTTCTTAGTTTTGTATGCGTGTTTTATTTGTCCTTGTAAGTGTTGTTAGTTTTATATGCGTGTTTTATTTGTCCTTGTAAGTGTTGTTAGTTTATTATGCGTGTTTGTTTTGTATGCGTGTTTTTTTTTGTCCTTGTAAGTGTTGTTAGTTTTGTATGCGTGTTATATTTGTCCTTGTAAGTGTTGTTTGTTTTGTATGCGTGTTTTATTTGTCCTTGTAGGTGATGTTAGTTTTGTATGCGTGTTTTATATGTCATTGTGAGTATTGTTAGTTGTGTATTCTTGTTTTATTTGTCCTTGTAAGTGTTGTTAGTTTTGTATGCGTGTTTTATTTGTCCTTGTAGTTGTTGTTAGTTTTGTATGCGTGTTTTATTTGTCTTTGAACGTGTTGTTAGTTTTGTATGCGTGTTTTATTTGTCCTTGTAAGTGTTGTTAGTTTAGTATGCGTGTTTGTTTTGTGTTTTTTGTCCTTGAAAGTGTTGTTAGTTTTGTATGCGTGTTTTATTAGTCCTTGTAAGTGTTGTTAGTTTGATATGCGTGTTTTATTTGTCCTTGTGAGTGTTGTTAGTTTTGTATGGTAAGAGTTGATAGTTTTGTAGGCGTGTTTTATTTCTCCTTGAAATTGTTGTTAGTTTTGTATGCGTGTTTTATTTGTCCTTGTAAGTGTTGTTAGTTTTGTATGCGTGTTGTATTTGTCCTTAAAAGTGTTGTTGTTTTGATGCGTGTTTTATTTGTCATTGTAAGTGTTGTTAAATTTGTATGCGTGTTTTCTTTGTCCTTGTGAGTGTTGTTAGTTATGTATGTGTGTTTTATTTGTCCTTGTAAGTGTTGTTAGTTTTTCATGCGTGTTTATTTGTCATTTTAAGTGTTGTTTGTTTTGCATGCGTGATTTATTTGTCCTTGTAAGTGTTGTTAGTTTAACATGCGTGTTTTATTTGTCCTTGTAACTGTTGTTAGTTTCGCATGCGTGTTTTATTTGTCCTTGTACGTGTTGTTAGTTTTGCATGCGTATTTTATTTTTCCTTGTAAGTGTTGTTAGTTTTGCATGCGTATTTTATTTGTCCTTGTACGTGTTGTTAGTTATGTATGTGTGTTTTATATGTCCTTGTAAGTGTTGTTAGTTTTTCATGCGTGTTTATTTGTCATTTTAAGTGTTGTTTGTTTTGCATGCGTGATTTATTTGTCCTTGTAAGTGTTGTTAGTTTAACATGCGTGTTTTATTTGTCCTTGTAACTGTTGTTAGTTTCGCATGCGTGTTTTATTTGTCCTTGTACGTGTTGTTAGTTTTGCATGCGTATTTTATTTTTTCTTGTAAGTGTTGTTAGTTTTGCATGCGTATTTTATTTCTCCTTGTAAGTGTTGTTAGTTGTACATGCGTGTTGCGTGTTTCATTTGTCCTTGTAGGTGTTGTTACTATTGTATGCGTGTTTTATTTGTCCTTGTAAGTGTTGTTAGTTGTTTATGCGTGTTTTAATTGTCCTTGTAAGTGTTGTTAGTTTTGTATGCGTGTTTTATTTGTCCTTGAAAGTTTTCTTAGTTTTGTATGCGTGTTTTATTTGTCCTTGTAAGTGTTGTTAGTTTTATATGCGTGTTTTATTTGTCCTTGTAAGTGTTGTTAGTTTATTATGCGTGTTTGTTTTGTATGCGTGTTTTTTTTTGTCCTTGTAAGTGTTGTTAGTTTTGTATGCGTGTTATATTTGTCCTTGTAAGTGTTGTTTGTTTTGTATGCGTGTTTTATTTGTCCTTGTAGGTGATGTTAGTTTTGTATGCGTGTTTTATATGTCATTGTGAGTATTGTTAGTTGTGTATTCTTGTTTTATTTGTCCTTGTAAGTGTTGTTAGTTTTGTATGCGTGTTTTATTTGTCCTTGTAGTTGTTGTTAGTTTTGTATGCGTGTTTTATTTGTCTTTGAACGTGTTGTTAGTTTTGTATGCGTGTTTTATTTGTCCTTGTAAGTGTTGTTAGTTTAGTATGCGTGTTTGTTTTGTGTTTTTTGTCCTTGAAAGTGTTGTTAGTTTTGTATGCGTGTTTTATTAGTCCTTGTAAGTGTTGTTAGTTTGATATGCGTGTTTTATTTGTCCTTGTGAGTGTTGTTAGTTTTGTATGGTAAGAGTTGATAGTTTTGTAGGCGTGTTTTATTTCTCCTTGAAATTGTTGTTAGTTTTGTATGCGTGTTTTATTTGTCCTTGTAAGTGTTGTTAGTTTTGTATGCGTGTTGTATTTGTCCTTAAAAGTGTTGTTGTTTTGATGCGTGTTTTATTTGTCATTGTAAGTGTTGTTAAATTTGTATGCGTGTTTTCTTTGTCCTTGTGAGTGTTGTTAGTTATGTATGTGTGTTTTATTTGTCCTTGTAAGTGTTGTTAGTTTTTCATGCGTGTTTATTTGTCATTTTAAGTGTTGTTTGTTTTGCATGCGTGATTTATTTGTCCTTGTAAGTGTTGTTAGTTTAACATGCGTGTTTTATTTGTCCTTGTAACTGTTGTTAGTTTCGCATGCGTGTTTTATTTGTCCTTGTACGTGTTGTTAGTTTTGCATGCGTATTTTATTTTTCCTTGTAAGTGTTGTTAGTTTTGCATGCGTATTTTATTTGTCCTTGTACGTGTTAGCTGTACATGCGTGTTGCGTGTTTCATTTGTCCTTGTAGGTGTTATTACTATTGTATGCGTGTTTTATTTGTCCTTGTAAGTGTTGTTAGTTGTTTATGCGTGTTTTAATTGTCCTTGTAAGTGTTGTTAGTTTTGTATGCGTGTTTTATTTGTCCTTGAAAGTGTTCTTAGTTTTGTATGCGTGTTTTATTTGTCCTTGTAAGTGTTGTTAGTTTTGTATGCGTGTTTTATTTGTCCTTTAAAATGTTGTTAGTTTTGTATGCGTGTTTTATTTGTCCTTGTAAGTGTTGTTAGTTGAGTATGCGTGTTTGTTTTGTATGCGTGTTTTTTTTTGTCCTTGTAAGTGTTGTTAGTTTTGTATGCGTGTTATATTTGTCCTTGTTAGTGTTGTTTGTTTTGTATGCGTGTTTTATTTGTCCTTGTAGGTGATGTTTGTTTTGTATGAGTGTTTTATTTGTCATTGTGAGTATTGTTAGTTGTGTATTCTTGTTTTATTTGTCCTGGTAAGTGTTGTTAGTTTTGTATGCGTGTTTTATTTGTCCTTGTAGTTGTTGTTAGTTTTGTATGCGTGTTTTATTTGTCTTTGAACGTGTTGTTAGTTTTGTATGCGTGTTTTATTTGTCCTTGTAAGTGTTGTTAGTTTAGTATGCGTGTTTGTTTTGTGTTTTTTATCCTTGTAAGTGTTGTTAGTTTTGAATGCGTGTTTTATTTGTCCTTTTAAGTGTTGTTAGTTTTGTATGCGTGATTTATTTGTCCTTGTAAGTGTTGTTAGTTTAGTATGCGTGTTTGTTTTGTGTTTTTTGTCCTTGAAAGTGTTGTTAGTTTTGTATGCGTGTTTTATTTGTCTTTGAACGTGTTGTTAGTTTTGTATGCGTGTTTTATTTGTCCTTGTAAGTGTTGTTAGTTTAGTATGCGTGTTTGTTTTGTGTTTTTTATCCTTGTAAGTGTTGTTAGTTTTGAATGCGTGTTTTATTTGTCCTTTTAAGTGTTGTTAGTTTTGTATGCGTGATTTATTTGTCCTTGTAAGTGTTGTTAGTTTTGTATGCGTGTTTTTTATCCTTGTAAGTGTTATTAGTTTTGTATGCGCGTTTTATTTGTCCTTGTAAGTGTTGTTAGTTTTTTTATGCGTGTTGTATTTGTCCTTGAAAGTGTTTTTGTTTTGATGCGTGTTTTATTTGTCATTGTAAGTGCTGTTAAATTTGTATGCGTGTTTTTTTTGTCCTTGTGAGTGTTGTTAGTTATGTATGCGTGTTTTATTTGTCCATGTAAGTTTTGTTATATTTTCATGCGTGTTTATTTGTCAATTTAATTGTTGTTTGTTTTGCATGCGTGATTTATTTGTCCTTGTAAGTGTTGTTAGTTTTACATGCGTGTTTTATTTGTCCTTGTAACTGTTGTTAGTTTCGCATGCGTGTTTTATTTGTCCTTGTAAGTGTTGTTAGTTTTGCATGCGTGTTTTATTTTTCCTTGTAAGTGTTGTTAGTTTTGCATTCGTATTTTATTTTTCCTTGTTAGTGTTGTTAGTTGTACATGCGTGTTGCGTGTTTCATTTGTCCTTGTAGGTGTTGTTAGTATTGTAGGCGTGTTTTATGTGTCCTTGTAAGTGTTGTTAGTTGTTTATGCGTGTTTTAATTGTCCTTGTAAGTGTTGTTAGTTTTGTATGCGTGTTTTATTTGTCCTTGAATGTGTTCTTAGTTTTGAATGCGTGTTTTATTTGTCCCTGTAAGTGTTGTTAGTTTTGTATGCGTATTTTATTTGTCCTTGAAAGTGTTGTTAGTTTTTTATGCGTGTTTTCTTTGTCTTTGAACGTGTTGTTAGTTTTGTATGCGTGTTTTATTTGTCCTTGTAAGTGTTGTTAGTTCAGTATGCGTGTTTGTTTTGTATGCGTGTTTTATTTGTCCTTGTAAGTGTTGTTAGTTTAGTATGCGTGTTTGTTTTGTTTTTTTTGTCCTTGAAAGTGTTGTTAGTTTTGTATGCGTGTTTTATTAGTCCTTGTAAGTGTTGTTAGTTTGATATGCGTGTTTTATTTGTCCTTGTGAGTGTTGTTAGTTTTGTATGGTAAGAGTTGATAGTTTTGTAGGCGTGTTTTATTTCTCCTTGTAAGTGTTGTTAGTTTTGTATGCGTGTTGTATTTGTCCTTAAAAGTGTTGTTGTTTTGATGCGTGTTTTATTTGTCATTGTAAGTGTTGTTAAATTTGTATGCGTGTTTTCTTTGTCCTTGTGAGTGTTGTTAGTTATGTATGTGTGTTTTATTTGTCCTTGTAAGTGTTGTTAGTTTTTCATGCGTGTTTATTTGTCATTTTAAGTGTTGTTTGTTTTGCATGCGTGATTTATTTGTCCTTGTAAGTGTTGTTAGTTTAACATGCGTGTTTTATTTGTCCTTGTAACTGTTGTTAGTTTCGCATGCGTGTTTTATTTGTCCTTGTACGTGTTGTTAGTTTTGCATGCGTATTTTATTTTTCCTTGTAAGTGTTGTTAGTTCTGCATGCGTATTTTATTTGTCCTTGTACGTGTTGTTAGCTGTACATGCGTGTTGCGTGTTTCATTTGTCCTTGTAGGTGTTATTACTATTGTATGCGTGTTTTATTTGTCCTTGTAAGTGTTGTTAGTTGTTTATGCGTGTTTTAATTGTCCTTGTAAGTGTTGTTAGTTTTGTATGCGTGTTTTATTTGTCCTTGAAAGTGTTCTTAGTTTTGTATGCGTGTTTTATTTGTCCTTGTAAGTGTTGTTAGTTTTGTATGCGTGTTTTATTTGTCCTTTAAAATGTTGTTAGTTTTGTATGCGTGTTTTATTTGTCCTTGTAAGTGTTGTTAGTTGAGTATGCGTGTTTGTTTTGTATGCGTGTTTTTTTTTGTCCTTGTAAGTGTTGTTAGTTTTGTATGCGTGTTATATTTGTCTTTGTTAGTGTTGTTTGTTTTGTATGCGTGTTTTATTTGTCCTTGTAGGTGATGTTTGTTTTGTATGAGTGTTTTATTTGTCATTGTGAGTATTGTTAGTTGTGTATTCTTGTTTTATTTGTCCTGGTAAGTGTTGTTAGTTTTGTATGCGTGTTTTATTTGTCCTTGTAGTTGTTGTTAGTTTTGTATGCGTGTTTTATTTGTCTTTGAACGTGTTGTTAGTTTTGTATTAGTGTTTTATTTGTCCTTGTAAGTGTTGTTAGTTTAGTATGCGTGTTTGTTTTGTGTTTTTTGTCCTTGAAAGTGTTGTTAGTTTTGTATGCGTGTTTTATTTGTCTTTGAACGTGTTGTTAGTTTTGTATGCGTGTTTTATTTGTCCTTGTAAGTGTTGTTAGTTTAGTATGCGTGTTTGTTTTGTGTTTTTTATCCTTGTAAGTGTTGTTAGTTTTGAATGCGTGTTTTATTTGTCCTTTTAAGTGTTGTTAGCTTTGTATGCGTGATTTATTTGTCCTTGTAAGTGTTGTTAGTTTTGTATGCGTGTTTTTTATCCTTGTAAGTGTTATTAGTTTTGTATGCGCGTTTTATTTGTCCTTGTAAGTGTTGTTAGTTTTTTTATGCGTGTTGTATTTGTCCTTGAAAGTGTTTTTGTTTTGATGCGTGTTTTATTTGTCATTGTAAGTGCTGTTAAATTTGTATGCGTGTTTTTTTTGTCCTTGTGAGTGTTGTTAGTTATGTATGCGTGTTTTATTTGTCCATGTAAGTTTTGTTATATTTTCATGCGTGTTTATTTGTCAATTTAATTGTTGTTTGTTTTGCATGCGTGATTTATTTGTCCTTGTAAGTGTTGTTAGTTTTACATGCGTGTTTTATTTGTCCTTGTAACTGTTGTTAGTTTCGCATGCGTGTTTTATTTGTCCTTGTAAGTGTTGTTAGTTTTGCATGCGTGTTTTATTTTTCCTTGTAAGTGTTGTTAGTTTTGCATTCGTATTTTATTTTTCCTTGTTAGTGTTGTTAGTTGTACATGCGTGTTGCGTGTTTCATTTGTCCTTGTAGGTGTTGTTAGTATTGTAGGCGTGTTTTATGTGTCCTTGTAAGTGTTGTTAGTTGTTTATGCGTGTTTTAATTGTCCTTGTAAGTGTTGTTAGTTTTGTATGCGTGTTTTATTTGTCCTTGAATGTGTTCTTAGTTTTGAATGCGTGTTTTATTTGTCCCTGTAAGTGTTGTTAGTTTTGTATGCGTATTTTATTTGTCCTTGAAAGTGTTGTTAGTTTTTTATGCGTGTTTTCTTTGTCTTTGAACGTGTTGTTAGTTTTGTATGCGTGTTTTATTTGTCCTTGTAAGTGTTGTTAGTTCAGTATGCGTGTTTGTTTTGTATGCGTGTTTTATTTGTCCTTGTAAGTGTTGTTAGTTTTGTATGCGTGTTTTATTTGTCATTGTGAGTGTTCTTAGTTCTGTATGCCTGTTATATTTGTCCTTGTTAGTGTTGTTTGTTATGTATGCGTGTTTTATTTGTCATTGTGAGTGTTCTTAGTTTTGTATGCGTGTTATATTTGTCCTTGTAAGTGTTGTTTGCTTTGTATGCGTGTTTTATTTGTCCTTGTAAGTGTTGTTAGTTTTGTATGCGTGTTGTATTTGTCCTTGAAAGTGTTGTTGTTTTGATGCATGTTTTATTTGTCATTGTAAGTGTTGTTAAATTTGTATGCGTGTTTTCTTTGTCCTTGTGAGTGTTGTTAGTTATGTATGTGTGTTTTATTTGTCCTTGTAAGTGTTGTCAGTTTTTCATGCGTGTTTATTTGTCCTTTTAAGTGTTGTTAGTTTTGCATGCGTGATTTATTTGTCCTTGTAAGTGTTGTTAGTTTTACATGCTTGTTTTATTTGTCCTTGTAACTGTTGTTAGTTTCGCATACGTGTTTTATTTGTCCTTGTAAGTGTTGTTAGTTTTGCATGCGTGTTTTATTTTTCCATGTAAGTGTTGTTAGTTTTGCATGCGTATTTTATTTGTCCTTGTTAGTGTTGTTAGTTGTACATGCGTGTTGCGTGTTTCATTTGTCCTTGTAGGTGTTGTTAGTATTGTAGGCGTGTTTTATGTGTCCTTGTAAGTGTTGTTAGTTGTTTATGCGTGTTTTAATTGTCCTTGTAAGTGTTGTTAGTTTTGTATGCGTGTTTTATTTGTCCTTAAATGTGTTCTTAGTTTTGTATGCGTGTTTTATTTGTCCCTGTAAGTGTTGTTAGTTTTGTATGCGTGTTTTATTTGTCCTTGAAAGTGTTGTTAGTTTTGTATGCGTGTTTTCTTTGTCTTTGAACGTGTTGTTAGTTTTGTATGCGTGTTTTTTTGTCCTTGTAAGTGTTGTTAGTTTAGTATGCGTGTTTGTTTTGTATGCGTGTTTTATTTGTCCTTGTAAGTGTTGTTAGTTTTGTATGCGTGTTTTATTTGTCATTTTGAGTGTTCTTAGTTATGTTTGCGTGTTATATTTGTCCTTGTAAGTGTTGTTTGTTTTGTATGCGTGTTTTATTTGTCATTGTGAGTGTTCTTAGTTTTGTATGCGTGTTATATTTGTCCTTGTAAGTGTTGTTTGTTTTGTATGCGTGTTTTATTTGTCCTTGTAAGTGTTGTTAGTTTTGTATGCGTGTTGTATTTGTCCTTGAAAGCGTTGTTGTTTTGATGCATGTTTTATTTGTCATTGTAAGTGTTGTTAAATTTGTATGCGTGTTTTCTTTGTCCTTGTGAGTGTTGTTAGTTATGTATGTGTGTTTTATTTGTCCTTGTAAGTGTTGTCAGTTTTTCATGCGTGTTTATTTGTCCTTTTAAGTTTTGTTAGTTTTGCATGCGTGATTTATTTGTCCTTGTAAGTGTTGTTAGTTTTACATGCGTGTTTTATTTGTCCTTGTAACTGTTGTTAGTTTCGCATACGTGTTTTATTTGTCCTTGTACGTGTTGTTAGTTTTGCATGAGTGTTTTATTTTTCCTTGTAAGTGTTGTTAGTTTTGCATGCTTATTTTATTTGTCCTTGTAAGTGTTGTTAGTTGTACATGCGTGTTGCGTGTTTGATTTGTCCTTGTAGGTGTTGTTAGTATTGTATGCGTCTTTTATTTGTCCTTGTAAGTGTTGTTAGTTGTTTATGCGTGTTTTTATTGTCCTTGTAAATGTTGTTAGTTTTGTATGCGTGTTTTATTTGTCCTTGAAGGTGTTCTTAGTTTTGTATGCGTGTTTTATTTGTCCTTGTAAGTGTTGTTAGTTTTGTATGCGTGTTTTATTTGTCCTTGAAAGTGTTGTTAGTTTTGTATGCGTGTTTTATTTGTCTTTGTAAGTGTTGTTAGTATAGTATGCGTGTTTGTTTTGTATGCGTGTTTTATTTGTCCTTGTAAGTCTTGTTAGTTTTGTATGCGTGTTATATTTGTCCATGTAAGTGTTGTTTGTTTTGTATGCGTGTTTTATTTGTCCTTGTAGGTGATGTTAGTTTTGTATGCGTGTTTTATTTGTCATTGTGAATATTGTTAGTTGTGTATGCTTGTTTTATTTGTCCTTGTAAGTGTTGTTAGTTTTGTATGCGTGTTTTATTTGTCCTTGTAGTTGTTGTTAGTTTTGTATGCGTGTTTTATTTGTCCATGTAAGTAGTGTTAGTTGTGTATGCGTGTTTTATTTGTCCTTGTATGTGTTGTTAGTTTTGTATGCGTGTTTTATTTGTCCTTGTAAGTGTTGTTAGTTTTGTATGCGTGTTGTATTTGTCCTTGAAAGTGTTGTTGTTTTGATGCGTGTTTTATTTGTCATTGTAAGTGTTGTTAAATTTGTATGCCTTTTTTTATTTTTCCTTGTGAGTGTTGTTAGTTATGTATGCGTGTTTTATTTGTCCATGTAAGTGTTGTTAGTTTTTCATGCGTGTTTATTTGTCAATTTAAGTGTTGTTTGTTTTGCATGCCTGATTTATTTGTCCTTGTAAGTGTTGTTAGTTTTACATGGGTGTTTTATTTGTCCTTGTAACTGTTGTTAGTTTCGCATGCGTGTTTCATTTGTCCTTGTACGTGTTGTTAGTATTGTATGCGTGTTTTATTCGTCCTTGTAAGTGTTGGTAGTTGTTTATGCGTGTTTTAATTGTCCTTGTAAGTGTTGTTAGTTTTGTATACGTGTTTTATTTGTCCTTGTAAGTGTTGTTAATTACGTATGCGTGTTATATTTGTCCTTTTAAGTGTTGTTAGTTTTGTATGCGTGATTTATTTGTCCTTGTAAGTGTTGTTAGTTTTGTATGCGTGTTTTTTATCCTTGTAAGTGTTGTTAGTTTTGTATGCGTGTTTTATTTGTCCTTGTAAGTGTTGTTGTTTTGATGCGTGTTTTATTTGTCTATGTAAGTTTTGTTAAATTTGTATGCGTGTTTTATTTGTCCTTGTGAGTGTTTTTAGTTATGTATGCGTGTTTTATATGTCCATGTAAGTGTTGTTAGTTTTTCATGCGTGTTTATTTGTCACTTTAAGTGTTGTTTGTTTTGCATGCGTGATTTATTTGTCCTTGTAAGTGTTGTTAGTTTTACATGCGTGTTTTATTTGTCCTTGTAACTGTTGTTAGTTTCGCATGCGTGTTTTATTTGTCCTTGTACGTGTTGTTAGTTTTGCATGCGTGTTTTATTTTTCTTTGTAAGTATTGTTAGTTTTGCATGCGTATTTTATTTGTCCTTGTAAGTGTTGTTAGTTGTACATGCATGGTGTGTGTTTCATTTGTCCTTGTAGGTGTTGTTAATATTGTATGCGTGTTTTATTTGTCCTTGTAAGTGTTGTTAATTGTTTATGCGTGTTTTAATTGTCCTTGTAAGTGTTGTTAGTTTAGTATGCGTGTTTGTTTTGTATGCGTGTTTTATTTGTCCTTGTAAGTGTTGTTAGTTTTGTATGCGTGTTTTATTTGTCCTTGTAAGTATTGTTAGTTGTGTATGAGTGTTTTATTTGTCCTTGTAAGTGTTGTTAGTTTTGTATGCGTGTTTTATTTGTCATTGTAAGTGTTGTTAATTATGTATGAGTGTTTTATTTGTCCTTTTAAGTGTTGTTAGTTTTGTATGCGTGATTTATTTGTCCTTGTAAGTGTTGTTAGTTTTCTATGCGTGTTTTTTATCCTTGTAAGTGTTGTTAGTTTTGTATGCGTGTTTTATATGTCCTTGTAAGTGTTGTTAGTTTTGTATTCGTGTGTATTTGTTCTTGAAAGTGTTGTTGTTTTGATGCTTGTTTTATTTGTCCTTGTAAGTGTTGTTAAATTTGTATGCGTGTTTTATTTGTCCTTGTGAGTGTTGTTAGTTATGTATGCGTGTTTTATTTGTCCATGTAAGTGTTGTTAGTTTTTCATGCGTGTTTGTTTGTCAATTTAAGTGTTGTTTGTTTTGCATGCGTGATTTATTTGTCCTTGTAAGTTTTGTTTGTTTTACATGCGTGTTTTATTTGTCCTTGTAACTGTTGTTAGTTTCCCATGCGTGTTTTATTTGTCCTTGTAAGTGTTGTTAGTTTTGCATGCGTGTTTTATTTTTCCTTGTAAGTGTTGTTATTTTTGCATGCGTATTTTATTTGTCCTTGTAAGTGTTGTTAGTTGTACATGCGTGTTGCGTGTTTCATTTGTCCTTGTAGGTGTTGTTTGTTTTGTATGCGTGTTTTATTTGTCCTTGTAAGTGTTGTTAGTTGTTTATGCGTGTTTTAATTTTCCTTGTAAGTGTTGTTAGTTTTGTATGCGTATTTTATTTGTCCTTGAAAGTGTTCTTAGTTTTGTATGCGTGTTTTATTTGTCCTTGTAAGTGTTGTTAGTTTTATATGCGTGTTTTATTTGTCCTTGAAAGTGTTGTTAGTTTTGTATGCGTGTTTTATTTGTCTTTGAACGTGTTGTTAGTTTTGTATGCGTGTTTTATTTGTCCTTGTAAGTGTTGTTAGTTTAGTATGCGTGTTTGTTTTGTATGCGTGTTTTATTTGTCCTTGTAAGTGTTGTTAGTTTTGTATGCGTGTTTTATTTGTCATTGTGAGTGTTCTTAGTTTTGTATGCGTGTTTTATTTGTCCTTGTAGGTGATGTTAGTTGTGTATGCGTGTTTTATTTATCATTGTGAGTATTGTTAGTTGTGTATGCTTGTTTTATTTGTCCTTGTAAGTGTTGTTAGTCTTGTATGCGTGTTTTATTTGTCCTTGTAATTGTTGTTAGTTTAGTATGCGTGTTTTATTTGTCTTTGTAAGTATTGTTAGTTTTGTATGCGTGTTTTATTTGTCCTTGTAAGTGTTGTTAGTTTTACATGCGTGTTTTATTTGTCCTTGTAACTGTTGTTAGTTTCGCATACGTGTTTTATTTGTCCTTGTACGTGTTGTTAGTTTTGCATGCGTGTTTCATTTGTCCTTGTAAGTGTTGTTAGTTTTGCATGCGTATTTTATTTGTCCTTGTAAGTGTTGTTAGTTGTACATGCGTGTTGCGTGTTTCATTTGTCCTTGTAGGTGTTGTTAGTATTGTATGCGTATTTTATTTGTCCTTGTAAGTGTGGTTAGTTGTTTATGCGTGTTTTAATTGTCCTTGTAAGTGTAGTTAGTCTTGTATACGTGTTTTATTTGTCCTTGAAAGTGTTGTTAGTTTTGTATGCGTGTTTTATTTGTCCTTGTAAGTGTTGTTAGTTTTGTATGCGTGTTTTATTTGTCCTTGAAAGTGTTGTTAGTTTTGTATGCGTGTTTTATTTGTCCTTGTAAGTGTTGTTAGTTTAGTATGCGTGTTTGTTTTGTAAGCGTGTTTGTTTTGTCCTTGTAAGTGTTGTTAGTTTTGTATGCGTGTTATATTTGTCCTTGTAAGTGTTGTTTGTTTTGTATGCGTGTTTTATTTGTCCTTGTAGGTGATGTTAGTTTTGTATCCGTGTTTTTTTGTCATTGTGAGTATTGTTAGTTGTGTATGCTTGTTTTATTTGTCCTTGTAAGTGTTGTTAGTTTTGCATTCGTATTTTATTTGTCCTTGTTAGTGTTGTTAGTTGTACATGCGTGTTGCGTGTTTCATTTGTCCTTGTAGGTGTTGTTAGTATTGTAGGCGTGTTTTATGTGTCCTTGTAAGTGTTGTTAGTTGTTTATGCGTGTTTTAATTGTCCTTGTAAGTGTTGTTAGTTTTGTATGCGTGTTTTATTTGTCCTTGAATGTGTTCTTAGTTTTGAATGCGTGTTTTATTTGTCCCTGTAAGTGTTGTTAGTTTTGTATGCGTATTTTATTTGTCCTTGAAAGTTTTGTTAGTTTTTTATGCGTGTTTTCTTTGTCTTTGAACGTGTTGTTAGTTTTGTATGCGTGTTTTATTTGTCCTTGTAAGTGTTGTTAGTTCAGTATGCGTGTTTGTTTTGTATGCGTGTTTTATTTGTCCTTGTAAGTGTTGTTAGTTTTGTATGCGTGTTTTATTTGTCATTGTGAGTGTTCTTAGTTCTGTATGCCTGTTATATTTGTCCTTGTTAGTGTTGTTTGTTATGTATGCGTGTTTTATTTGTCATTGTGAGTGTTCTTAGTTTTGTATGCGTGTTATATTTGTCCTTGTAAGTGTTGTTTGCTTTGTATGCGTGTTTTATTTGTCCTTGTAAGTGTTGTTAGTTTTGTATGCGTGTTGTATTTGTCCTTGAAAGTGTTGTTGTTTTGATGCATGTTTTATTTGTCATTGTAAGTGTTGTTAAATTTGTATGCGTGTTTTCTTTGTCCTTGTGAGTGTTGTTAGTTATGTATGTGTGTTTTATTTGTCCTTGTAAGTGTTGTCAGTTTTTCATGCGTGTTTATTTGTCCTTTTAAGTGTTGTTAGTTTTGCATGCGTGATTTATTTGTCCTTGTAAGTGTTGTTAGTATTACATGCTTGTTTTATTTGTCCTTGTAACTGTTGTTAGTTTCGCATACGTGTTTTATTTGTCCTTGTAAGTGTTGTTAGTTTTGCATGCGTGTTTTATTTTTCCTTGTAAGTGTTGTTAGTTTTGCATGCGTATTTTATTTGTCCTTGTTAGTGTTGTTAGTTGTACATGCGTGTTGCGTGTTTCATTTGTCCTTGTAGGTGTTGTTAGTATTGTAGGCGTGTTTTATGTGTCCTTGTAAGTGTTGTTAGTTGTTTATGCGTGTTTTAATTGTCCTTGTAAGTGTTGTTAGTTTTGTATGCGTGTTTTATTTGTCCTTAAATGTGTTCTTAGTTTTGTATGCGTGTTTTATTTGTCCCTGTAAGTGTTGTTAGTTTTGTATGCGTGTTTTATTTGTCCTTGAAAGTGTTGTTAGTTTTGTATGCGTGTTTTCTTTGTCTTTGAACGTGTTGTTAGTTTTGTATGCGTGTTTTATTTGTCCTTGTAAGTGTTGTTAGTTTAGTATGCGTGTTTGTTTTGTATGCGTGTTTTATTTGTCCTTGTAAGTGTTGTTAGTTTTGTATGCGTGTTTTATTTGTCATTGTGAGTGTTCTTAGTTATGTTTGCGTGTTATATTTGTCCTTGTAAGTGTTGTTTGTTTTGTATGCGTGTTTTATTTGTCATTGTGAGTGTTCTTAGTTTTGTATGCGTGTTATATTTGTCCTTGTAAGTGTTGTTTGTTTTGTATGCGTGTTTTATTTGTCCTTGTAAGTGTTGTTAGTTTTGTATGCGTGTTGTATTTGTCCTTGAAAGCGTTGTTGTTTTGATGCATGTTTTATTTGTCATTGTAAGTGTTGTTAAATTTGTATGCGTGTTTTCTTTGTCCTTGTGAGTGTTGTTAGTTATGTATGTGTGTTTTATTTGTCCTTGTAAGTGTTGTCAGTTTTTCATGCGTGTTTATTTGTCCTTTTAAGTTTTGTTAGTTTTGCATGCGTGATTTATTTGTCCTTGAAAGTGTTGTTAGTTTTACATGCGTGTTTTATTTGTCCTTGTAACTGTTGTTAGTTTCGCATACGTGTTTTATTTGTCCTTGTACGTGTTGTTAGTTTTGCATGAGTGTTTTATTTTTCCTTGTAAGTGTTGTTAGTTTTGCATGCGTATTTTATTTGTCCTTGTAAGTGTTGTTAGTTGTACATGCGTGTTGCGTGTTTGATTTGTCCTTGTAGGTGTTGTTAGTATTGTATGCGTCTTTTATTTGTCCTTGTAAGTGTTGTTAGTTGTTTATGCGTGTTTTTATTGTCCTTGTAAATGTTGTTAGTTTTGTATGCGTGTTTTATTTGTCCTTGAAGGTGTTCTTAGTTTTGTATGCGTGTTTTATTTGTCCTTGTAAGTGTTGTTAGTTTTGTATGCGTGTTTTATTTGTCCTTGAAAGTGTTGTTAGTTTTGTATGCGTGTTTTATTTGTCTTTGTAAGTGTTGTTAGTATAGTATGCGTGTTTGTTTTGTATGCGTGTTTTATTTGTCTTTGTAAGTCTTGTTAGTTTTGTATGCGTGTTATATTTGTCCATGTAAGTGTTGTTTGTTTTGTATGCGTGTTTTATTTGTCCTTGTAGGTGATGTTAGTTTTGTATGCGTGTTTTATTTGTCATTGTGAATATTGTTAGTTGTGTATGCTTGTTTTATTTGTCCTTGTAAGTGTTGTTAGTTTTGTATGCGTGTTTTATTTGTCCTTGTAGTTGTTGTTAGTTTTGTATGCGTGTTTTATTTGTCCATGTAAGTAGTGTTAGTTGTGTATGCGTGTTTTATTTGTCCTTGTATGTGTTGTTAGTTTTGTATGCGTGTTTTATTTGTCCTTGTAAGTGTTGTTAGTTTTGTATGCGTGTTGTATTTGTCCTTGAAAGTGTTGTTGTTTTGATGCGTGTTTTATTTGTCATTGTAAGTGTTGTTAAATTTGTATGCCTTTTTTTATTTTTCCTTGTGAGTGTTGTTAGTTATGTATGCGTGTTTTATTTGTCCATGTAAGTGTTGTTAGTTTTTCATGCGTGTTTATTTGTCAATTTAAGTGTTGTTTGTTTTGCATGCCTGATTTATTTGTCCTTGTAAGTGTTGTTAGTTTTACATGGGTGTTTTATTTGTCCTTGTAACTGTTGTTAGTTTCGCATGCGTGTTTCATTTGTCCTTGTACGTGTTGTTAGTATTGTATGCGTGTTTTATTCATCCTTGTAAGTGTTGGTAGTTGTTTATGCGTGTTTTAATTGTCCTTGTAAGTGTTGTTAGTTTTGTATACGTGTTTTATTTGTCCTTGTAAGTGTTGTTAATTACGTATGCGTGTTATATTTGTCCTTTTAAGTGTTGTTAGTTTTGTATGCGTGATTTATTTGTCCTTGTAAGTGTTGTTAGTTTTGTATGCGTGTTTTTTATCCTTGTAAGTGTTGTTAGTTTTGTATGCGTGTTTTATTTGTCCTTGTAAGTGTTGTTGTTTTGATGCGTGTTTTATTTGTCTATGTAAGTTTTGTTAAATTTGTATGCGTGTTTTATTTGTCCTTGTGAGTGTTTTTAGTTATGTATGCGTGTTTTATATGTCCATGTAAGTGTTGTTAGTTTTTCATGCGTGTTTATTTGTCACTTTAAGTGTTGTTTGTTTTGCATGCGTGATTTATTTGTCCTGGTAAGTGTTGTTAGTTTTACATGCGTGTTTTATTTGTCCTTGTAACTGTTGTTAGTTTCGCATGCGTGTTTTATTTGTCCTTGTACGTGTTGTTAGTTTTGCATGCGTGTTTTATTTTTCTTTGTAAGTATTGTTAGTTTTGCATGCGTATTTTATTTGTCCTTGTAAGTGTTGTTAGTTGTACATGCATGGTGTGTGTTTCATTTGTCCTTGTAGGTGTTGTTAATATTGTATGCGTGTTTTATTTGTCCTTGTAAGTGTTGTTAATTGTTTATGCGTGTTTTAATTGTCCTTGTAAGTGTTGTTAGTTTAGTATGCGTGTTTGTTTTGTATGCGTGTTTTATTTGTCCTTGTAAGTGTTGTTAGTTTTGTATGCGTGTTTTATTTGTCCTTGTAAGTATTGTTAGTTGTGTATGAGTGTTTTATTTGTCCTTGTAAGTGTTGTTAGTTTTGTATGCGTGTTTTATTTGTCATTGTAAGTGTTGTTAATTATGTATGAGTGTTTTATTTGTCCTTTTAAGTGTTGTTAGTTTTGTATGCGTGATTTATTTGTCCTTGTAAGTGTTGTTAGTTTTCTATGCGTGTTTTTTATCCTTGTAAGTGTTGTTAGTTTTGTATGCGTGTTTTATATGTCCTTGTAAGTGTTGTTAGTTTTGTATTCGTGTGTATTTGTTCTTGAAAGTGTTGTTGTTTTGATGCTTGTTTTATTTGTCCTTGTAAGTGTTGTTAAATTTGTATGCGTGTTTTATTTGTCCTTGTGAGTGTTGTTAGTTATGTATGCGTGTTTTATTTGTCCATGTAAGTGTTGTTAGTTTTTCATGCGTGTTTGTTTGTCAATTTAAGTGTTGTTTGTTTTGCATGCGTGATTTATTTGTCCTTGTAAGTTTTGTTTGTTTTACATGCGTGTTTTATTTGTCCTTGTAACTGTTGTTAGTTTCCCATGCGTGTTTTATTTGTCCTTGTAAGTGTTGTTAGTTTTGCATGCGTGTTTTATTTTTCCTTGTAAGTGTTGTTATTTTTGCATGCGTATTTTATTTGTCCTTGTAAGTGTTGTTAGTTGTACATGCGTGTTGCGTGTTTCATTTGTCCTTGTAGGTGTTGTTAGTTTTGTATGCGTGTTTTATTTGTCCTTGTAAGTGTTGTTAGTTGTTTATGCGTGTTTTAATTTTCCTTGTAAGTGTTGTTAGTTTTGTATGCGTATTTTATTTGTCCTTGAAAGTGTTCTTAGTTTTGTATGCGTGTTTTATTTGTCCTTGTAAGTGTTGTTAGTTTTATATGCGTGTTTTATTTGTCCTTGAAAGTGTTGTTAGTTTTGTATGCGTGTTTTATTTGTCTTTGAACGTGTTGTTAGTTTTGTATGCGTGTTTTATTTGTCCTTGTAAGTGTTGTTAGTTTAGTATGCGTGTTTGTTTTGTATGCGTGTTTTATTTGTCCTTGTAAGTGTTGTTAGTTTTGTATGCGTGTTTTATTTGTCATTGTGAGTGTTCTTAGTTTTGTATGCGTGTTTTATTTGTCCTTGTAGGTGATGTTAGTTGTGTATGCGTGTTTTATTTATCATTGTGAGTATTGTTAGTTGTGTATGCTTGTTTTATTTGTCCTTGTAAGTGTTGTTAGTCTTGTATGCGTGTTTTATTTGTCCTTGTAATTGTTGTTAGTTTAGTATGCGTGTTTTATTTGTCTTTGTAAGTATTGTTAGTTTTGTATGCGTGTTTTATTTGTCCTTGTAAGTGTTGTTAGTTTTACATGCGTGTTTTATTTGTCCTTGTAACTGTTGTTAGTTTCGCATACGTGTTTTATTTGTCCTTGTACGTGTTGTTAGTTTTGCATGCGTGTTTTATTTGTCCTGGTAAGTGTTGTTAGTTTTGCATGCGTATTTTATTTGTCCTTGTAAGTGTTGTTAGTTGTACATGCGTGTTGCGTGTTTCATTTGTCCTTGTAGGTGTTGTTAGTATTGTATGCGTATTTTATTTGTCCTTGTAAGTGTGGTTAGTTGTTTATGCGTGTTTTAATTGTCCTTGTAAGTGTAGTTAGTCTTGTATACGTGTTTTATTTGTCCTTGAAAGTGTTGTTAGTTTTGTATGCGTGTTTTATTTGTCCTTGTAAGTGTTGTTAGTTTTGTATGCGTGTTTTATTTGTCCTTGAAAGTGTTGTTAGTTTTGTATGCGTGTTTTATTTGTCCTTGTAAGTGTTGTTAGTTTAGTATGCGTGTTTGTTTTGTAAGCGTGTTTGTTTTGTCCTTGTAAGTGTTGTTAGTTTTGTATGCGTGTTATATTTGTCCTTGTAAGTGTTGTTTGTTTTGTATGCGTGTTTTATTTGTCCTTGTAGGTGATGTTAGTTTTGTATCCGTGTTTTTTTGTCATTGTGAGTATTGTTAGTTGTGTATTCTTGTTTTATTTGTCCTTGTAAGTGTTGTTAGTTTTGTATGCGTGTTTTATTTGTCCTTGTTGTTGTTGTTAGTTTTGTATGCGTGTTTTATTTGTCCTTGTAAGTATTGTTAGTTGTGTATGCGTGTTTTATTTGTCCTTGTAAGTGTTGTTAGTTTTGTATGCGTGTTTTATTTGTCCTTGTTAGTTTTGTATGGTAAGAGTTGTTAGTTTTGTATGCGTGTTTTACTTGTCCTTGTAAGTGTTGTTAGTTTTGTATGCGTGTTTCATTTGTCCTTGAACGTGTTGTTAGTTTTGTATGCGTGTTTTATTTGTCTTTGAACGTGTTATTAGTTTTGTATGCGTGTTTTATTTGTCCTTGTAAGTGTTGTTAGTTTAGTATGCGTGTTTGTTTTGTATGCGTGTTTTATTTTTCCTTGTAAGTGTTGTTAGTTTTGTATGCGTGTTTTTTATCCTTGTAAGTGTTGTTAGTTTTGCATGCGTGTTTTATTTGTCCTTGTAAGTGTTGTTAGTTTTGTATGCGTGTTGTATTTGTCCTTGAAAGTGTTGTTGTTTTGATGCGTGTTTTACTTGTCCTTGTAAGTGTTGTTAGTTTTGTATGCGTGTTTCATTTGTCCTTGAACGTGTTGTTAGTTTTGTATGCGTGTTTTATTAGTCTTTGAACGTGTTATTAGTTTTGTATGCGTGTTTTATTTGTCCTTGTAAGTGTTGTTAGTTTAGTATGCGTGTTTGTTTTGTATGCGTGTTTTATTTGTCCTTGTAAGTGTTGTTAGTTTTGTATGCGTGTTTTTTATCCTTGTAAGTGTTGTTAGTTTTGCATGCGTGTTTTATTTGTCCTTGTAAGTGTTGTAAGTTTTGTATGCGTGTTGTATTTGTCCTTGAAAGTGTTGTTGTTTTGATGCGTGTTTTATTTGTCATTGTAAGTGTTGTTAAATTTGTATGCGTGTTTTCTTTGTCCTTGTGAGTGTTGTTAGTTCTGTATATGTGTTTTATTTGTCCTTGTAAGTGTTGTTAGTTTTTCATGCGTGTTTATTTGTCATTTTAAGTGTTGTTTGTTTTGCATGCGTGATTTATTTGTCCTTGTAGTGTTGTTAGTTTTACATGCGTGTTTTGTTTGTCCTTGTAACTGTTCTTAGTTTCGCATGCGTGTTTTATTTGTCCTTGTACGTGTTGTTAGTTTTGCATGCGTGTTTTATTTTTCCTTGTAAGTGTTGTTAGTTTTGCATGCGTATTTTATTTGTCCTTGTAAGTGTTGTTAGTTGTACATGCGTGTTTCGTGTTTCATTTGTCCTTGTAGGTGTTGTTAGTATTGTATGCGTGTTTTATTTGTCCTTGTAAGTGTTGTTAGTTTTGTATGCGTGTTTTATTTGTCTTTGTAAGTGTTGTTAGTATAGTATGCGTGTTTGTTTTGTATGCGTATTTTATTTGACCTTGTAAGTCTTGTTAGTTTTGTATGCGTGTTATATTTGTCCATGTAAGTGTTGTTTGTTTTGTATGCGTGTTTTATTTGTCCTTGTAGGTGATGTTAGTTTTGTATGCGTGTTTTATTTGTCATTGTGAATATTGTTAGTTGTGTATGCTTGTTTTATTTGTCCTTGTAAGTGTTGTTAGTTTTGTATGCGTGTTTTATTTGTCCTTGTAGTTGTTGTTAGTTTTGTATGCGTGTTTTATTTGTCCATGTAAGTATTGTTAGTTGTGTATGCGTGTTTTATTTGTCCTTGTATGTGTTGTTAGTTTTGTATGCGTGTTTTATTTGTCCTTGTAAGTGTTGTTAGTTTTGTATGCGTGTTGTATTTGTCCTTGAAAGTGTTGTTGTTTTGATGCGTGTTTTATTTGTCATTGTAAGTGTTGTTAAATTTGTATGCCTGTTTTATTTTTCCTTGTGAGTGTTGTTAGTTATGTATGCGTGTTTTATTTGTCCATGTAAGTGTTGTTAGTTTTTGCATGCGTGTTTATTTGTCAATTTAAGTGTTGTTTGTTTTGCATGCCTGATTTATTTGTCCTTGTAAGTGTTGTTAGTTTTACATGCGTGTTTTATTTGTCCTTGTAACTGTTGTTAGTTTCGCATGCGTGTTTCATTTGTCCTTGTACGTGTTATTAGTATTGTATGCGTGTTTTATTCGTCCTTGTAAGTGTTGGTAGTTTTTTATGCGTGTTTTAATTGTCCTTGTAAGTGTTGTTAGTTTTGTATGCGTGTTTTATTTGTCCTTGAAAGTGTTCTTAGTTTTGTATGCGTGTTTTATTTGTCCTTGTAAGTGTTGTTAGTTTTGTATGCGTGTTTTATTTGTCCTTGAAAGTGTTGTTACTTTTGTATGCGTGTTTTATTTGTCCTTGTAAGTGTTGTTAGTTTAGTATGCGTGTTTATTTTGTATTCGTGTTTTATTTGTCCTTGTAAGTGTTGTTAGTTTTGTATGCGTGTTATATTTGTCCTTGTAAGTGTTGTTTGTTTTGTATGCGTGTTTTATTTGTCCTTCTAGGTGATGTTAGTTTTGTTTGCGTGTTTTATTTGTCATTGTGAATATTGTTAGTTGTGTATGCTTGTTTTATTTGTCCTTGTAAGTGTTGTTAGTTTTGTATGCGTGTTTTATTTGTCCTTGTAGTTGTTGTTAGTTTTGTATGCGTGTTTTATTTGTCCTTGTAAGTATTGTTAGTTGTGTATGCGTGTTTTAGTTGTCCTTGTAAGTGTTGTTAGTTTTGTATACGAGTTTTATTTGTCCTTGTAAGTGTTGTTAATTATGTATGCGTGTTATATTTGTCCTTTTAAGTGTTGTTAGTTTTGTATGCGTGATTTATTTGTCCTTGTAAGTGTTGTTAGTTTTGTATGCGTGTTTTTTATCCTTGTAAGTGTTGTTAGTTTTGTATGCGTGTTTTATTTGTCCTTGTAAGTGTTGTTAGTTTTGTATGCGTGTTGTATTTGTCCTTGAAAGTGTTGTTGTTTTGATGCGTGTTTTATTTGTCTATGTAAGTGTTGTTAAATTTGTATGCGTGTTTTATTTGTCCTTGTGAGTGTTTTTAGTTATGTATGCGTGTTTTATATGTCCATGTAAGTGTTGTTAGTTTTTCATGCGTGTTTATTTGTCACTTTAAGTGTTGTTTGTTTTGCAAGCGTGATTTATTTGTCCTTGTAAGTGTTGTTAGTTTAGTATGCGTGTTTGTTTTGTATGCGTGTTTTATTTGTCCTTGTAAGTGTTGTTAGTTTTGTATGCATGTTTTATTTGTCATTGTGAGTGTTCTTAGTTTTGTATGCGTGTTTTATTTGTCCTTGTAGGTGTTGTTAGTTTTGTATGCGTGTTTTATATGTCTTTGAACGTGTTGTTAGTTTTGTATGCGTGTTTTATTTGTCTTGAAAGTGTTGTTAGTTTAGTATGCGTGTTTATTTTGTATGCGTGTTTTATTTGTCCTTGTAAGTGTTGTTAGTTTTGTATGCGTGTTTTATTTATCATTGTGAGTGTTCTTAGTTTTGTATGCGTGTTATATTTGTCCTTGTAAGTGTTGTTTGATTTGTATGCGTGTTTTATTTGTCCTTGTAGGTGATGTTAGTTTTGTATGCGTGTTTTATTTGTCATTGTGAGTATTGTTAGTTGTGTATGCGTGTTTTATTTGTCCTTGTAAGTGTTGTTAGTTTTGTATGCGTGTTTTATTTGTCCTTGTAATTGTTGTTAGTTTTGTATGCGTGTTTTATTTGTCCTTGTAATTGTTGTTAGTTTTGTATGCGTGTTTTATTTGTCCTTGTAAGTGTTGTTAGTTTTGCATGCGTGTTTTATTTGTCCTTGTGAGTGTTGTTAGTTTTGTATGGTAAGAGTTGTTAGTTTTGTATGCGTGTTTTATTTGTCCTTGAACGTGTTGTTAGTTTTGTATGCGTATTTTATTTGTCCTTGTAAGTGTTGTTAATTTTGTATGCGTGTTTGTTTGGTATGCGTGTTTTATTTCTCCTTGTAAGTGTTGTTAGTTTTGTATGCGTCTTTTATTTGTCCTTGAAAGTGTTCTTAGTTTTGTATGCGTGTTTTGTTTGTCCTTGTAAGTGTTGTTAGTTTTGTATGCGTGTTTTATTTGTCCTTGAAAGTGTTGTTAGTTTTGTATGCGTGTTTTATTTGTCTTTGAACGTGTTGTTAGTTTTGTATGCGTGTTTTATTTGTCCTTGTAAGTATTGTCAGTTTAGTATGCGAGTTTGTTTTGTATGCGTTTTTTATTTGTCCTTGTAAGTGTTGTTAGTTTTGTATGCGTGTTTTATTTGTCCTTGTGAGTGTTGTTAGTTATGTATGCGTGTTTCATTTGTCCATGTAAGTGTTTTTAGTTTTCATGCGTGTTTATTTGTCAATTTAAGTGTTGTTTGTTTTGCATGCGTGATTTATTTGTCCTTGTAAGTGTTGTTAGTTTTACATGCGTGTTTTATTTGTCCTTGTAACTGTTGTTAGTTTCGCATGCGTGTTTTATTTGTCCTTGTACGTGTTGTTAGTTTTGCATGCGTGTTTTATTTTTCCTTGTAAGTATTGTTAGTTTTGCATGCGTATTTTATTTGTCCTTGTAAGTGTTGTTAGTTGTACATGCGTGTTGCGTGTTTCATTTGTCCTTCTAGGTGTTTGTTAGTATTGTATGCGTGTTTTATTTGTCCTTGTAAGTGTTGTTAATTGTTTATGCGTGTTTTAATTGTCCTTGTAAGTGTTGTTAGTTTAGTATGCTTGTTTGTTTTGTATGCGTGTTTTATTTGTCCTTGAAAGTGTTGTTAGTTTTGTATGCGTGTTTTATTTGTCCTTTGTAAGTGTTGTTAGTTTAGTATGCGTGTTTGTTTTGTATGCGTGTTTTATTTGTCCTTGTAAGTGTTGTTAGTTTTGTATGCGTGTTATATTTGTTCTTGTAAGTGTTGTTTGTTTTGTATGCGTGTTTTTTTTTGTCCTTGTAGGTGATGTTAGTTTTGTATGCGTGTTTTATTTGTCATTGTGAGTATTGTTAGTTGTGTATGCTTGTTTTATTTGTCCTTGTAAGTGTTGTTAGTTTTGTAAGCGTGTTTTATTTGTCCTTGTAGTTGTTGTTAGTTTTGTTTGCGTGTTTTATTTGTCCTTGAAAGTGTTCTTAGTTTTGTAAGCATGTTTTGTTTGTCCTTGTAAGTGTTGTTAGTTTTGTATGCGTGTTTTATTTGTCCTTGAAAGTGTTGTTAGTTTTGTATGCGTGTTTTATTTGTCTTTGAACGTGTTGTTAGTTTTGTATGCGTGTTTTATTTGTCCTTGTAAGTATTGTCAGTTTAGTATGCGAGTTTGTTTTATATGCGTGTTTTACTTGTACTTGTAAGTGTTGTTAGTTTTGTATGAGTGTTTTATTTGTCCTTGTGAGTGTTGTTAGTTATATATGCGTGTTTCATTTGTCCATGTAAGTGTTTTTAGTTTTCATGCGTGTTTATTTGTCAATTTAAGTGTTGTTTGTTTTGCATGCGTGATTTTTTTGTCCTTGTAAGTGTTGTTAGTTTTACATGCGTGTTTTATTTGTCCTTGTAACTGTTGTTAGTTTCGCATGCGTGTTTTATTCGCCCTTGTACGTGTTGTTAGTTTTGCATGCGTGTTTTATTTTTCCTTGTAAGTATTGTTAGTTTTGCATGCGAATTTTATTTGTCCTTGTAAGTGTTGTTAGTTGTACATGCGTGTTGCGTGTTTCATTTGTCCTTCTAGGAGTTGTTAGTATTGTATGAGTGTTTTATTTGTCCTTGTAAGTGTTGTTAATTGTTTATGCGTGTTTCAATTGTCCTTGTAAGTGTTGTTAGTTTAGTATGCTTGTTTGTTTTGTATGCGTGTTTTATTTGTCCTTGTAAGTGTTGTTAGTTTTGTATGCGTGTTTTATTTGTCCTTGTAAGTGTTGTTAGTTTTGTATGCGTGTTTTATTTGTCCTTGAAAGTGTTGTTAGTTTTGTATGCGTGTTTTATTTGTCCTTGTAAGTGTTGTTAGTTTAGTATGCGTGTTTGTTTTGTATGCGTGTTTTATTTGTCCTTGTAAGTGTTGTTAGTTTTGTATGCGTGTTATATTTGTCCTTGTAAGTGTTGTTTGTTTTGTATGCGTGTTTTTTTTGTCCTTGTAGGTGATGTTAGTTTTGAATGCGTGTTTTATTTGTCATTGTGAGTATTGTTAGTTGTGTATGCTTGTTTTATTTGTCCTTGTAAGTGTTGTTAGTTTTGTATGCGTGTTTTATTTGTCCTTGTAAGTGTTGTTAGTTTTGTATGCGTGTTTTATTTGTCCTTGAAAGTGTTGTTAGTTTTGTATGCGTGTTTTATTTGTCTTTGAACGTGTTGTTAGTTTTGTATGCGTGATTTATTTGTCCTTGTAAGTGTTGTTAGTTTTGTATGCGTGTTTTTTATCCTTGTAAGTGTTGTTAATTTTGTATGCGTGTTTTATTTGTCCTTGTAAGTATTGTTAGTTTTGTATGCGTGTGTATTTGTCCTTGAAAGTGTTGTTAAATTTGTATGCGTGTTTTATTTGTCCTTGTGAGTGTTGTTAGTTATGTATGCGTGTTTTATTTGTCCATGTAAGTCTTGTTAGTTTTTCATGCATGTTTATTTGTCAATTTAAGTGTTGTTTGTTTTGCATGCGTGATTTATTTGTCCTTGTAAGTTTTGTTAGTTTTACATGCGTGTTTTATTTGTCCTTGTAACTGTTGTTAGTTTCGCATGCGTGTTTTATTTGTCATGGTACGTGTTGTTAGTTTTGCATGCGTGTTTTATTTTTCCTTGTAAGTGTTGTTAGTTTTGCATGCGTATTTTATTTGTCCTTGTAAGTGTTGTTAGTTGTGCATGCGTGTTGCGTGTTTCATTTGTCCTTGTAGGTGTTGTTAGTATTGTATGCGTGTTTTATTTGTCCTTGTAAGTGTTGTTAGTTGTTTATGCGTGTTTTATTTGTCCCTGTAAGTGTTGTTTGTCTTGTATGCGTGTTTTATTTGTCCTTGAAAGTGTTGTTAGTTTTGTATGCGTGTTTTATTTGTTTTTGAACGTGTTGTTAGTTTTGTATGCGTGTTTTATTTGTCCTTGTAAGTGTTGTTAATTTAGTATTCGTGTTTGTTTTGTATGCGTGTTTTATTTGTCTTTGTAAGTGTTGTTCGTTTTGTATGCGTGTTTTGTTTGTCCTTGTGAGTGTTGTTAGTTTTGTATGGTAAGAGTTGTTAGTTTTGTATGCGTGTTTTACTTGTCCTTGTAAGTGTTGTTAGTTTTGTATGCGTGTTTTATTTGTCCTTGAAAGTGTTGTTAGTTTTGTATGCGTGTTTTATTTGTCTTTGAACGTGTTATTAGTTTTGTATGCGTGTTTTATTTGTCCTTGTAAGTGTTGTTAGTTTAGTATGCGTGTTTGTTTTGTATGCGTGTTTTATTTGTCCTTGTAAGTGTTGTTAGTTTTGTATG
Source organism: Cyrtodaria siliqua (assembly GCA_037043455.1). Taxonomy (NCBI): domain Eukaryota; kingdom Metazoa; phylum Mollusca; class Bivalvia; order Adapedonta; family Hiatellidae; genus Cyrtodaria; species Cyrtodaria siliqua. The sequence continues at coordinate 301,711 of JAWPHD010000908.1, forward strand.
CGTGTTTTTTTATCCTTGTAAGTGTTGTTAGTTTTGTATGCGTGTTATATTTGTCCTTGTAAATTTTGTTTGTTTTGTATGCGTGTTTTATTTGTCCTTGTAGGTGATGTTAGTTTTGTATGCGTGTTTTATTTGTCATTGTGAGTATTGTTAGTTGTGTATGCTTGTTTTATTTGTCCTTGTAAGTGTTGTTAGTTTTGTATGCGTGTTTTATTTGTCCTCGTAATTGTTGTTAGTTTTGTATGCGTGTTTTATTTGTCCTTGTAAGTATTGTTAGTTTTGAATGCGTGTTTATTTGTCCTTGTAAGTGTTGTTAGTTTTGTATGCGTGTTTTATTTGTCCTTGTAAGTGTTGTTAATTATGTATGCGTGTTATATTTGTCCTTTTAAGTGTTGTTTGTTTTGTATGAGTGATTTATTTGTCCTTGTAAGTGCTGTTAGTTTTGTATGCGTGTTTTTTATCCTTGTAAGTGTTGTTAGTTTTGTATGCGTGTTTTATTTGTCTTGTAAGTGTTGTTAGTTTTGTATGCGTGTTGTATTTGTCCTTGAAAGTGTTGTTGTTTTGATGCGTGTTTTATTTGTCATTGTAAGTGTTGCTAAATTTGTATGCGTGTTTTATTTGTCCTTGTGAGTGTTGTTAGTTATGTATGCGTGTTTTATTTGTCCTTGTAAGTGTTGTTAGTTTTTCATGCGTGTTTATTTGTCATTTTTAGTTTTGTTTGTTTTGCATGCGTGATTTATTTGTCCTTGTAAGTGTTGTTAATTTTACATGCGTGTTTTATTTGTCCTTGTAACTGTTATTAGTTTCGCATGCGTGTTTAAAATGTCCTTGTACGTGTTGTTAGTTTTTCATGCCTGTTTTATTTTTCCTTGTAAGTGTTGTTAGTTTTGCATGCGTTTTTTATTTGTCCTTGTAAGTGTTGTTAGTTGTACATGCGTGTTGCGTGTTTCATTTGTCCTTGTAGGTGTTGTTAGTTTTGTATGCGTGTTTTATTTGTCCTTGTAAGTAATGTTAGTTGTTTATGCGTGTTTTAATTGCCCTTGTAAGTGTTGTTAGTTTTGTATGCGTGTTTTATTTGTCCTTGAAAGTGTTCTTAGTTTTGTATGCGTGTTTTGTTTGTTCTTGTAAGTGTTGTTAGTTTTGTATGCGTGTTTTATTTGTCCTTAAAAGTGTTGTTAGTTTTGTATGCGTGTTTTATTTGTCCTTGTAAGTGTTGTTAGTTTAGTATGCGTGTTTGTTTTGTATGCGTGTTTTATTTGTCCTTGTAAGTGTTGTTAGTTTTGTATGCGTGTTTGATTTGTTTTTGAACGTGTTGTTAGTTTTGTATGCGTGTTTTATTTGTCCTTGTAAGTGTTGTTAATTTAGTATTCGTGTTTGTTTTGTATGCGTGCTTTATTTGTCCTTGTAAGTGTTGTTAGTTTTGTATGGTTAGAGTTGTTAGTTTTGTATGCGTGTTTTACTTGTCCTTGTAAGTGTTGTTAGTTTTGTATGCGTGTTTTAGTTGTCCTTGAAAGTGTTGTTAGTTTTGTATGCGTGTTTTATTTGTCTTTGAACGTGTTATTAGTTTTGTATGCGTGTTTTATTTGTCCTTGTAAGTGTTGTTAGTTTAGTATGCGTGTTTGTTTTGTATGCGTGTTTTATTTGTCCTTGTAAGTGTTGTTAGTTTTGTATGCGTGTTTTTTTATCCTTGTAAGTGTTGTTAGTTTTGTATGCGTGTTATATTTGTCCTTGTAAATTTTGTTTGTTTTGTATGCCTGTTTTATTTGTCCTTGTAGGTGATGTTAGTTTTGTATGCGTGTTTTATTTGTCATTGTGAGTATTGTTAGTTGTGTATGCTTGTTTTATTTGTCCTTGTAAGTGTTGTTAGTTTTGTATGCGTGTTTTATTTGTCCTCGTAATTGTTGTTAGTTTTGTATGCGTGTTTTATTTGTCCTTGTAAGTATTGTTAGTTTTGAATGCGTGTTTATTTGTCCTTGTAAGTGTTGTTAGTTTTGTATGCGTGTTTTATTTGTCCTTGTAAGTGTTGTTAATTATGTATGCGTGTTATATTTGTCCTTTTAAGTGTTGTTTGTTTTGTATGCGTGATTTATTTGTCCTTGTAAGTGCTGTTAGTTTTGTATGCGTGTTTTTTATCCTTGTAAGTGTTGTTAGTTTTGTATGCGTGTTTTATTTGTCTTGTAAGTGTTGTTAGTTTTGTATGCGTGTTGTATTTGTCCTTGAAAGTGTTGTTGTTTTGATGCGTGTTTTATTTGTCATTGTAAGTGTTGCTAAATTTGTATGCGTGTTTTATTTGTCCTTGTGAGTGTTGTTAGTTATGTATGCGTGTTTTATTTGTCCTTGTAAGTGTTGTTAGTTTTTCATGCGTGTTTATTTGTCATTTTTAGTTTTGTTTGTTTTGCATGCGTGATTTATTTGTCCTTGTAAGTGTTGTTAGTTTTACATGCGTGTTTTATTTGTCCTTGTAACTGTTGTTAGTTTCGCATGCGTGTTTAAAATGTCCTTGTACGTGTTGTTAGTTTTTCATGCCTGTTTTATTTTTCCTTGTAAGTGTTGTTAGTTTTGCATGCGTGTTTTTATTTGTCCTTGTAAGTGTTGTTAGTTGTACATGCGTGTTGCGTGTTTCATTTGTCCTTGTAGGTGTTGTTAGTTTTGTATGCGTGTTTTATTTGTTTTTGTAAGTAATGTTAGTTGTTTATGCGTGTTTTAATTGCCCTTGTAAGTGTTGTTAGTTTTGTATGCGTGTTTTATTTGTCCTTGAAAGTGTTCTTAGTTTTGTATGCGTGTTTTATTTGTCCTTGTAAGTGTTGTTAGTTTTGTATGCGTCTTTTATTTGTCCTTAAAAGTGTTGTTAGTTTTGTATGCGTGTTTTATTTGTCCTTGTAAGTGTTGTTAGTTTAGTATGCGTGTTTGTTTTGTATGCGTGTTTTATTTGTCCTTGTAAGTGTTGTTAGTTGTACATGCGTGTTGCGTGTTTCATTTGTCCTTGTAAGTGTTGTTAGTTTTGTATGCGTGTTATATTTGTCCTTGTAAATTTTGTTTGTTTTGTATGCGTGTTTTATTTGTCCTTGTAGGTGATGTTAGTTTTGTATAGTTGTTTTATTTGTCATTGTGAGTATTGTTAGTTGTGTATGCTTGTTTTATTTGTCCTTGTAAGTGTTGTTAGTTTTGTATGCGTGTTTTATTTGTCCTTGTAATTGTTGTTAGTTTTGTATGCGTGTTTTATTTGTCCTTGTAAGTATTGTTAGTTTTGAATGCGTGTTTATTTGTCCTTGTAAGTGTTGTTAGTTTTGTATGCGTGTTTTATTTGTCCTTGTAAGTCTTGTTAATTATGTATGCGTGTTATATTTGTCCTTTTAAGTGTTGTTTGTTTTGTATGCGTGATTTATTTGTCCTTGTAAGTGCTGTTAGTTTTGTATGAGTGTTTTTTATCCTTGTAAGTGTTGTTAGTTCTGTATGCGTGTTTTATTTGTCTTGTAAGTGTTGTTAGTTTTGTATGCGTGTTGTATTTGTCCTTGAAAGTGTTGTTGTTTTGATGCTTGTTTTATTTGTCATTGTTAGTGTTGCTAAATTTGTATGCGTGTTTTATTTGTCCTTGTGAGTGTTGTTAGTTATGTATGCGTGTTTTATTTGTCCTTGTAAGTGTTGTTAGTTTTTCATGCGTGTTTATTTGTCATTTTAAGTTTTGTTTGTTTTGCATGCGTGATTTATTTGTCCTTGTAAGTGTTGTTAGTTTTACATGCGTGTTTTATTTGTCCTTGTAACTGTTGTTAGTTTCGCATGCGTGTTTAAAATGTCCTTGTACGTGTTGTTAGTTTTTCATGCCTGTTTTATTTTTCCTTGTAAGTGTTGTTAGTTTTGCATGCGTTTTTTATTTGTCCTTGTAAGTGTTGTTAGTTGTACATGCGTGTTGCGTGTTTCATTTGTCCTTGTAGGTGTTGTTAGTTTTGTATGCGTGTTTTATTTGTCCTTGTAAGTAATGTCAGTTGTTTATGCGTGTTTTAATTGACCTTGTAAGTGTTGTTAGTTTTGTATGCGTGTTTTATTTGTCCTTGAAAGTGTTCTTAGTTTTGTATGCGTGTTTTATTTGTCCTTGTAAGTGTTGTTAGTTTTGTATGCGTGTTTTATTTGTCCTTAAAAGTGTTGTTAGTTTTGTATGCGTGTTTTATTTGTCCTTGTAAGTGTTGTTAGTTTAGTATGCGTGTTTGTTTTGTATGCGTGTTTTATTTGTCCTTGTAAGTGTTCTTAGTTGTACATGCGTGTTGCGTGTTTCATTTGTCATTGTAAGTGTTGTTAGTTTTGTATGCCTGTTTTATTTGTCCTTGAAAGTGTTCTTAGTTTTGTATGGGTGTTTTATTTGTCCTTGTAAGTGTTGTTAGTTTTGTATGCGTGTTTTATTTGTCCTTGAAAGTGTTGTTAGTTTTGTATGCGTGTTTTATTTGTCTTTGAACGTGTTGTTAGTTTTGTATGCGTGTTTTATTTGTTCTTGTAAGTGTTGTTAGTTTCGTATGCGTGTTTGTTTTGTATGCTTGTTTTATTTGTCCTTGTAAGTGTTGTTACTTTTGTATGCGTGTTTTATTTGTCATTGTGAGTGTTCTTAGTTTTGTATGCGTGTTATATTTGTCCTTGTATGTGTTGTTTGTTTTGTATGCGTGTTTTATTTGTCCTTGTAGGTGATGTTAGTTTTGTATGCGTGTTTTATTTGTCATTGTGATTATTGTTATTTGTGTATGCTTGTTTTATTTGTCCTTGTAAGTGTTGTTAGTTTTGTATGCGTGTTTTATTTGTCCTTGTAATTCTTGTTAGTTTTGTATGCGTGTTTTATTTGTCCTTGTAAGTGTTGTTAGTTTTGTATGCGTGTTTTATTTGTCCTTGTATGTGTTGTTAGTTTTGTATGGTAAGAGTTGTTAGTTTTGTATGCGTGTTTTATTTGTCCTTGAAATTGTTGTTAGTTTTGTATGCGTGTTTTATTTGTCCTTGTAAGTGTTGTTAGTTTTGTATGCGTGTTTTATTTGTCCTTGTAAGTGTTGTTAGTTTTTAATGCGTTTTTTAGTTGTCCTTGTCAGTGTTGTTAGTTTTGTATGCGTGTTTTATTTGTCCTTGAAAGTGTTGTTAGTTTTGTATGCGTGTTTTATTTGTCCTTGAACGTGTTGTTAGTTTTGTATGCGTGTTTTATTTGTCCTTGAACGTGTTGTTAGTTTTGTATGCGTGTTTTATTTGTTCTTGTAAGTGTTGTTAATTTTGTATGCGTGTTTGTTTTGTATGCGTGTTTTATTTGTCCTTGTAAGTGTTGTTAGTTTTGTATGCGTGTTTATTTGTTATTGTGAGTGTTGTTAGTTTTGTATGCGTGTTATATTTGTCATTGTAAGTGTTGTTTGTTTTGTATGTGTGTTTTTTTGTCCTCGTAGGTGATGTTAGTTTTGTATGCGTGTTTTTTTATCCTCGTAGGTGATGTATGTTTTGTATGCGTGTTATATTTGTCCTTGTAAGTGTTGTTTGTTGTGTATGCGTGTTTTTTTGTCCTTGTAAGTGTTGTTAGTTTTGTATGCGTGTTTTATTTGTCCTTGTAAGTGTTGTTAGTTTATAATGCGTTTTTTTGTTGTCCTTGTAAGTGTTGTTAGTTTTGTATGCGTGTTTTATTTGTCCTTGAAAATGTTGTTAATTTTGTATGCGTGTTTTATTTGTCCTTGAACGTGTTGTTAGTTTTGTATGCGTGTTTTATTTGTCCTTGTAAGTGTTGTTAATTGTGTATGCGTGTTTGTTTTGTATGCGTGTTTTATTTGTCCTTGTAAGTGTTGTTAGTTTTGTATGCGTGTTTTATTTGTTATTGTGAGTGTTGTTAGTTTTGTATGCGTGTTATATTTGTCCTTGTAAGTGTTGTTTGTTTTGTATGCGTGTTTTTTTGTCCTCGTAGGTGTTGTTAGTTTTGTATGCGTGTTTTATTTGTTATTGTGAGTGTTGTTAGTTTTGTATGCGTGTTATATTTGTCCTTGTAAGTGTTGTTAGTTTTGTATGCGTGTTTTATTTGTCCTTGAAATTGTTGTTAGTTTTGTATGCATGTTTTATTTGTCCTTGTAAGTGTTGTTAGTTTTTAATGCGTTTTTTAGTTGTCCTTGTAAGTGTTGTTAGTTTTGTATGCGTGTTTTATTTGTCCTTGAAAGTGTTGTTAGTTTTGTATGCGTGTTTTATTTGTCCTTGAACGTGTTGTTAGTTTTGTATGCGTGTTTTATTTGTCCTTGTAAGTGTTGTTAATTGTGTATGCGTGTTTGTTTTGTATGCGTGTTTTATTTGTCCTTGTAAGTGTTGTTAGTTTTGTATGCGTGTTTTATTTGTTATTGTGAGTGTTGTTAGTTTTGTATGCGTGTTATATTTGTCCTTGTAAGTGTTGTTTGTTTTGTATGCGTGTTTTTTGTCCTCGTAGGTGTTGTTAGTTTTGTATGCGTGTTTTATTTGTTATTGTGAGTGTTGTTAGTTTTGTATGCGTGTTATATTTGTCCTTGCAAGTGTTGTTAGTTTTGTATGCGTGTTTTATTTGTCCTTGAAAGTGTTGTTAGTTTTGTATGCGTGTTTTATTTGTCCTTGAACGTGTTGTTAGTTTTGTATGCGTGTTTTATTTGTCCTTGTAAGTGTTGTTAGTTTTGTATGCGTGTTTTATTTGTTATTGTGAGTGATGTTAGTTTTGTATGCGTGTTTTATTTGTCCTTGTTAGTGATGTTAGTTTTGTATGCGTGGTTTATTTGTCATTGTGAGTGTTGTTAGTTTTGTATGCGTGTTATATTAGTCCTTGTAAGTGTTGTTTGTTTTGTATGCGTGTTTTTTTGTCCTCGTAGGTGATGTTAGTTTTGTATGCGTGTTTTATTTGTCCTTGTAGGTGATGTTAGTTTTGTATGCGTGTTTTATTTGTCCTTGTAAGTGTTGTTAGTTTTGTATGCTATTTTATTTGTCCTTGTAAGTGTTGTTAGTTTTGTATGCGTGTTTTATTTGTCCTTGTAAGTGTTGTTAGTTTTGTATGCATGTTTTATTTGTCCTTGTAAGTGTTGTTAGTTTTGTATGCGTGTTATATTTGTCATTGTGAGTATTGTTAGTTGTGTATGCTTGTTTTATTTGTCCTTGTAAGTGTTGTTAGTTTTGTATGCGTGTTTTATTTGTCCTTGTAAGTATTGTTAGTTTTGTATGCTATTTTATTTGTCCTTGTAAGTGTTGTTAGTTTTGTATGGGTGTTTTATTTGTCCTTGAAAGTGTTGTTAGTTTTGTATGCGTGTTTTATTTGTCCTTGTAAGTGTTGTTAGTTTTGTATGCGTGTTTTATTTGACTATGTTCTGTGAATGCTACATTTCCTGTTCTACTTTTCGTCTTTTATACCTACTTTTATACAAATCAAAATCGTTGGCCTGAATATCATGTTATTATACGGTCGTGATTGTGAGGAAATTGGAGAAGCCATTTTAATGTCAACATACCCGACTTCAGAGATGTCAATTTTCTAACATGTGTGCGTTCCTTTTTATTTCTTAAGTTATACATGCAATAACATGCGTATTTTGCTCGTGTAAACGTGAAAAGTTTTGTTTTTTTCACAGATACAAACATACACTTAGTACGTTTGAAAACGCAACATTTTTGACTTTCATATATTTTTATCTACGCGGTTTTCGTTCAAACAAACATTGTATTTTAGGAAAGTATACATATTTCTTTGTGCCTATTGTTAAAATTTAACAATTTAGAATTACACAAGAGTTATACTACCTGAAACACTGAAAACACATTTTGCACGAGATTTGGAATAATCACGACATAAGCAAGTTTATTTTTATTTATCTTAAAAGCGCTAACATCGGTATGGTATAAAAACACAACATGATTTGATTTTATTCACAAATCATTATGCTACGTTTAGCTGAACATGTGCGAAATCAGGCTATTGGGATGACGGCTGTTGGTGCCACTACCAGAGAGGTAGCGAGATGACTTCGCTGCCATGTCTCAACTATATCTAGGCTACAGACATGCTACCAACAGACAGGCACTGTCAGGGACCGTTCTAGACCAGGCAGGCAGCTAGTAACCACCCCCAGACAGGACATCAGACTGAGGGTATCACATCTCAGAAACAGATTCCTGCCAGCTTCTGATACAGCCAGACACACGATTGGTACTCATGGGTATGTGTTTTCATCCACTATAACCAATAAGCATTGTCACTTTTTTCAAATTACTAAAAATAAAATTGCCTTATTTTCAAATTTTGAATGGTGGTGCGTCACCTTTTTTGTGCAGAATGCATTCTAATTCAGCCATAATTAGTTTGTAAGTAGGACAATAAACGTAACAACTGCAAAAACAGCATAAATGTCATAAATTTAAAAAAAAGGTGAAAATTTTAGATTTTTTTTAATTTTTGATGGTTCGTTTCATTTCAGACGCACAATAAATGACTTGAAGCGACGTGTTTATGGCCGCGTAAACCCCTCTACCACACCGCAGGAACTTCGTGTAGCGCTACAAGACGAATGGCAGCGTATGCCACAGCAAGTGATTGCATCCAAAATAACGTCTATGCACCGTAGATGTTAAGCTTTAATAGACGCTCGTGGTGGCACACTCGGTATTGAAAGTGTTTATTTTAATTTGGATAGGGGTAATTGAACCGTTGATTTTCATATGAAATATATTGATGTTGGCAATGAAATTTTGACCATCTATTAAATTATGATTAAATATATACTACATGAAATTGCATTGTTCTAGCTTTTATACTTTTCAAAAAATTACAAAAACCAAAGTGTTGCGTTTTCAAATGTACTGAGTGTATGTACTAATACAATTTCATAATCACCAGTCTGGCGCGGGAATTTATAGTAACACAATTGACGCATGCATGCGTCACTCGGAAATTGTAACCTTCAACACTCAACTTAAATTTCCGGCCATTAGGTAAACATTTTGATTATATTACCTCCTAAAATGCCATAACCACTTTGTTATTGCGCGGGAAAACGCAAATATAGAGTTAGTGTTGTGACTTTCTGTCTGTGATAATGCCGAAGGAATAGGCAGAAGCAGTTTTATTTTACTTTAACAGGTTTCCTCTCCTCCAAGTGATTATCAATACAGCTCGGGAGAGTCCACAGGCGGAATATGTGTTCGTTGGATGTGATCAGTGTTTTTACATCTTAATAGATCGATCCACAGGAGGCTAATATTTTTGTTAGTAAATGTGTTAGAATCATATTATCTGTCGCATTTTAAGTAGGCATTGTCTGCTTTCTGATATATTTGGCGACTTATACGGACTATGCCATTTATAAATGATATTGTAAGTTCGTTATGATGCTTGGATCGTTTATATACGTTTCGTATAAAGTACTCTACAATTTAAGGCTGATGTAGTATTTGGCATTTCGTGGAATGCAGTCTGGAACAAATGATGCACTATATTATAAGGTAAGATACGCTATGTAGATATGCATATCGCACTCATTTCTTGCATTGGCTGCCTCTCTATTGGTTTTTTCTTCTCCTTATCGTTGTCTTTGTTGTCTGAAGAGTTTGGTCATTACCTGACTACATGACATTTCATGTGATGTTTACCAGTCTGAAAAGGGAACTCATCGATCCGCTAATCGTTGTTGAATTTGTGTTGACGCTGCAATCTAGTGTTGCACGTTTACACGTAGTGTGTTTTCACTTTGCACATTAAAGTTTGATTCTGATTTTGCAATAGTTTTGATCTTGTGCGTCTAATTCCAAAAATAAACTTTGTTCACTAAACTGTTCGAAATATGATTTATAATAGATTTCCATTGTTAAAAGAAGTTCCTTGTATTCTAACTTGTTGGCTGTTAGAGATTTTGACACGTTGCAAGAGAAAAGGGTTAACTGTTAGATATATCTCCATATTATAAGGACACCTACGGCATCTCGTCTATATACTTACTCCCGGCTATTGTTTACAAACACAGTAGTTCGGTCCTCATGCATTACTCAGCATTAGTTATATTGTATTATCCAATTATATTGTACTGTCTAGTTATATTGTATTGTCTAGTTGTATTGTACTGTCTAGTTATATTTTATTGTCTAGTTGTATTGCTTTCTCTAGATGTATTGTTTAGTCTAAGTTAAGTTTATTAATAAAACACAATACTCTCAAATACATAGGGGTTTATTCAGCAGAGAGAGAGAGAGAGAGAGAGAGAGAGAGAGAGAGAGATCCAGCATCATCTGATGTTGACTGCTACTACTTATCTAGTAAAACGTGTACACGTGAAAAACAGCAATTGCATATGGTTTTAGTATGTATACCTCATGTCAGCCCCCATGTTAATTTCCCATAAATTAATAGTTTGCGCTATTGTACTCTGTTGTGACGTCACCTGATGGCAACAGTTCTTTCCTGCTAGTTTTTCCTATGCTCAACAGCGCATGTGCAAATGAAAATCAGTGAACGCTAATTGAAATGTCGGCTTAAAACCGGTTTGCGCAACATTCTGAAGATGATTTGGAAATATTAATCATGAGTCCACAATTGAAGATTCCGAAAGCTCACAAAGAACCATCCGCAGAAGTTTAATTTCTAGGTGTTGATAATAGTGAGTTTGAACAGAGAGATGTAAAAACAAATCGAAATAATATTTAGTAGAACCAACTGTTGGTTTTTTCCAAACATTTAACTTTGACATTGTTAATTGTCCATATGTAGATGGAGACGTACCTCGTGCTACATCATACGGGATTTATATCTCCCACCTAAGTCGAAGCAAGGTTTTCACTATCACAAACCACGTAGTCCTTTCTCAAAGTTATATCCCCGCAACGAAAGTACAACAACAACCTAAAAACATTTCTGCGACTAGGAATATCACAACCTTTATTCTTTGGAGATGTGATTTATAAAACTTCGGAAATTAAAGGGGTCTGACGGCTTTCCTGACCACTTTACAAAATTAATCCGGAAATTCGTCAGAAAAGAATACGACCCTTAATAATACAACGCACTTCATGCTTGGTAATTGATCACTCTACAGTCAGTCAATACGCTTCACTTTTTCTGTTGTGAGATAACCGGGCAACCTCGTGGGACTCCTTGACTGCACTCTTCTGAACCCTGGAAGAGGAGACTGTGCATGAACTTTCGTCCCTCGGGTTTTCTGCTCGTACCCTAGACTAGTATTTTCTTTGACTGTTGATGTGGTTGTTCAGTACAGTCCTGGATACATCTGAGGTGTTTCTAATTATGTTTTATATAGTTTTACAAAAACAAATATGTGTATCTTTCCTAATTGCTCTGGATGTGGACTTTATTGTCAGAGATATCCTTCTGATGGGCTGTACTTTTGTTTACACCACCTTGTCAATCTGAGCGCGGACGACAGACTAATAGCGAGGTTGTGTACACTTAAAATTGATTGAAGCTAACTGGTGGGCCATATTTCCTACTGACCGTTCAAAGTCGGTAACCCTGTATTCAGGACTATTTGTGTTGTGTATTGTCCTTTTTATTGTATAGTTAATTTGCCCTTTGTTTGTGGTACAGTGCGGACCTACAGTGTCATTGCGTTTGGGTTCTTTGATTTCTACAGGACCATTTCTTTTATAGCTACCTTTCCTACTTTCCTGATTTGTAGGATATTTGTTGTTTTGATGTGAATAACAGATTTTATTTCATCGAGAAGTGTAAAAACTTCATAGTTTCACGAATGCGAAGCATGAGTGAATATACTGAAGTTTGATCACTTCGAGATTCATATTCGATTTTGACTCGTTTATAACATAATTGTTTCCCTGTAAACTCATAAAGAATGAGAAACAAAACTTTGTTTGACCGTAAATGAGTTTTAGAGACAACTCGAATGCCAATCGGTCGGTCCCGTCAGTTAGTCGGTTTCTCAGTCCGTCAGTCGGTTTTACTCGTAACCTAAACGATTCCTTCAATAGCTGAATGAGTGTGTTTATGATTTGCAGAGATAATGTTTTGGATGCATGGATGACGAAACAGGTTTCGGATCCAGTGTCTGCCCCTAGGGTCAGAGGTCATAGTCAACAGTTCAAATTCACAAATACTTTTAAATCCGCGATGTTCAATATTTTAATGAAATGTGTTACATGCTTTCATGTAATGATATACGCAAACACTATGGAACTCGTTTTGCGATTTGATATTCATCCCAAGGAAGGGTACTATTGTCATAAGGGGTAAGCCTGCATTTTTATTACGCTTCATCATAAGCTAAACTCCTCTTAATCAGCTGAAGGAGCGCTTACCTAGGATGTATCGATGACAACGAATGTTTTGAATGCCTGGTCTGACCACTGGGATTAAAGGTCAAAAGGTCAAATTTACCAAAATGATCATTAACGTACATTTATATCTATATTTTAATGATATTTCTTACATGATATTAGTAATAATAAACGCATATATTATGTAAGAGTTCTTCGGTTTTATATACGACCCTCCTATCCAAGGGAGGGGGCTTATGGGATCAGCATGCATTTTTGTTGTTTCCGCGTAACCTAAACTAAAACTCAGTTGAAGGATGGTGTTCATATTTTTCTCAGTGGTTGTCTAGGATGTGTAGTGTCTTTGCATTTTTATTGTTTCCTCGTAACCTGAACTCGTTAAATGCTATATGAAGGAGGATGTGTATATCTGACACAGTGGTTGACTAAGATGTGTACATGTCAGCTTAATGTAGGGAAACGGAATAAAGATCTGATTTTAATGAGATTGTTGAGTCAACACCTTTGCTCAATATTTTTTTATATTAAACTTCTATGACAGTTGACCTCTCTAATTTAAATACTTGTCTATTTAAGCACATACATCATACAAATCCATGTATTTGTTTCTTTTAACTTGCATTTAACCTATTAATTGCTATTCGGAAAGGGAACAGTACAAGACACAATTTCGGCGATAGATATGAAGAAAATAACTTATTCAGCCGAAATATATAGGAATAATCATTTACTCACTTTCGTATGCTCGTATATAAAAAATCCCGGTGAGGATATACCTTTTAATAGTCAATGCAATAGTTTTTATGGAGCAAATCAACTCTTTTTAAACGAAACTAACGGTGAAAGTAACTCTGTCTATCTCTCTATTTAGTCATTACGCAAGTACTACATCACTATCGTCAGTATCCGTTTCACCGGTTGTAAATACGTCATTGAGAAGCCTCTTGACGCATTCTTGACACTTTGCTTTCTAAATTTAACGCTCCACTTGTACTCAGAATCCCCTATTGAATCAAGGTCATAGTGTTTCCTCTCATTTTATTTCAACATCTATTCCTGAATTAATAACATGATTTATTGCAATAATTAATTTAGTATTTTATCATCTGTTATTTTGATGGTGAGATACTTTGTTGAAATCATAACATGTAGTTAATATGGTAGTAACAATACAATACATTAGTAGATTAGAGGGATATTTTGTAAGTCGGCCGGTCTCCCAATTTGTTTTTCAGTAAAATATGGTTATTTATTTTGTAGTTGTATCCTGTCGGAATAGATTGAATAGCCCGTAGACAGTGGAAAAAAAGAGGCGCCGTTTCCTCTTTGGTTTTAGATAGGAATTGCATGTACACAGTTAAGATTTTCTGAATTGCAATACACTCCCAGTATACTAAAATCAGCTGTAATAAGTATAAAAATAGTGTTTTAAATAAAACAAAATAAAACAACGAAAATCATTTAAACTTTCAACAGCATTCACAAAAGAATCTGACATACATGGAAGGAAACAAAAGAATTTTCCTACCTACTTAGCCATCTGAAAAAGCTAAGGTCGGGTTTGGGCAAACTAAGATTTGTTTAAGTGTGGCTTGGTAGAAGTTACTTCTTAGAGGAAAACTAGAGACGATTGAATGATAGCACAGACACAGTTCATTCTGAGTTGGGCAATGAGAATGTGTTGGCTTCACATGATGACCCATGGGAACGGACGTGCGCCAGCAACCTTAAATTGTACACTATATGAACATATCATATTTCACCGGTAAACATCGCCACCCGTCCCATCCTCTAAATTAAAAAATAAATGTTAGTGTTGTCAAAGTATGAAACCACCAATTATTTTCAACATTGACACCAGTGTTAATATGTCACATATTAATGACTTTTGCTCAACGCGGGCTGGAGGGCGTGAACGGTAGTAAGCACTTTTCTCAATCAGACAGAGACTGCAATATTTTTGTATTTATCGTATTCGACGATTTCCAAATTTCTCTTCATACGAGTTTTCAAGTATGGATAATACATCAGTGTACATTTCATATAGAAAAATACTTTCCTCTTGAAATATTTTCCCAGATCAATACCTGGTGGATGGGACTTGAAGAGCATCAATACCAAGGACCGCAGACCCGCGGTTTCGATGTGCTTCAAGTCCCAAACACAAGGTCTTGGCCTCGCACAATATACACCCGCTGAAAATATGTTATTTCTGACATTAGTAGTATAGAAACGAGGGGTATCAGCGCAGTTTTCCATCACGGGGAACGAGACAAACTAGTGAAATATGCCATACTCTCATTCGCACCACCAAGATCTAAATGTAAGTCACGCCTAAATCAACACCAACATATTTCAACAGTTTTCTCAAGCACCCCGCTCTGGAAAACTCCGCTGATACCCCTCGTTTCTATACTACTAATCAATCCGGTTTGTTATTTTAATAACATAACATTTGCAACTCATTAACATAACATTTGCAACTCATTAAGCAAAGTCAGACGGAACCGGGCAGTAGTCTTCATCATCGCTCTGCATATCATTTTTTACTTGTATGCTAATGTATCTTGTCCGTTATCTAGTATGTACCGTTTATCATCATAAGCTGATAAACTTTTTTTATTTATTGCATAGCTGCCTGTGTTATGCTTTTGTGATCTAATAACTTTCATCTCATGGTGAGCTTCTGTTGCCGTAAACAAAATCTTTTTATAATCGTCATGTGCTATCTGTTTTTTAACAACACACGTTTTAACACCCTTACATTTCTTTGCACTAACCTCATTATCTAGCACATACGAATATAGTTTACTTCGCAAACCAACAAATTCAACAATAGGCATACCGCACGTTTCATCTTTCATCTTGCCAATAACCTTTTTATTATCATTAAAATGAAACTGACTTTTTGGATCATAATCACAATTATCAAACAGTTCTTTATCTTTGTAAAAGTCCGCATACACATCTTTTGTTTTTATTTCAAAACACAAGGAATCGGTATCAGTAAATAATAATTTAGCTTTTTTATCATATTTGTTTTTGATATAGTTGTAATGGAAATCATACATCAAATATTTTGACAAGTCTAAAATACACATGCCAACATAACAAGGACGATTTAAAACTAATCGCTCTTTTATTCTGTTTATAGCAAATACATTTTCATTAAACATTTTACAAGAAATAAATGAAGGTCTTGCTGCATATTTTAAGAACCTCCTCGTCGTGAGTCTATTTAACATTAATTCTTTTTCTCAAATTTTCCATAGTTTTACCAAAAACTGAATTGTTCATCAGTTTGAAGAAATCCTTTTCAAAAGCATTTTTACCAGCTGTTCTCTTGGCAGTATTAAAGTCTATGTATGTTTTCAACCACTTTGATTTGTCGAACTGTAGTATTCGGTGTATTTTTGTTACCTTCAATCCAAGCTTTTTATACAATTCTAAGTTTATAAAATGCACAACATATTTTTCTTTATTTTTTAGCGTCCTGACAAGTTTATTAACATTACAATGTCCTAAATTAAAATTTTGTTTTAAATTTTTACAATAGTCTGACAACCACTCATCTTTGATATTTAAACTCTCCGGGGCGAGAGGATAATCATTATGCGAGTCATGCAGTTTCTCAGGATACTCGATATCACACTCAACAATGTAATTTGATTTTCCTTTTTCAAACTTATCAACCCACTTGAAGTTGCCAGTAGGTAACGGTTGACACATAGCCCACCCGTACAAGTTACTAGCATCAAGATATATTATGTACATGCTTTTTTTTTTCTTGTCGTAGTTTTTCATATATTTATTGTTAGCCTTTGAATATCTATTTGCAATATAACTCGTACCGCCTCTTAATCTTTTTTCCACAAACAAATATTGATCAATATCAGTTATTAAATCAAGTTGGATACCAGTCATCTTGAGGCATGCATCCCAGGCTAAACCAGGACTACTGAAGTAATGACAAGGATCTAATTTGTAATACTCAATGCACATTTTTCTAAAGTTTTCAAAAACATCTGTCAGCAACAGCACATCAATCTTAATAAACAAATCATAATATTCTCCCATATTTTTAATCTTAAATGTTTTCCATATTTTTTTAGCATGATCGCAATCTGCATCTGAAATATGCTCATCATTTAATTGAGAATAAAAGGTATCTTTGCCAGGTAACTTAGTATCCTCGAAGCGTTCAAAACTGTTCATTGTAATCATAAGGATAAACACCTTTTCGTTTTATTAATTCTACCTTATCATCAAAGTATTCCTGAGAGGTGTATTGAAACGAAGGGATGTTTTTTACTAAATTTTCTAATGATTGAGACATAAACTGAAAACTGTCAATAAACACCAAACTTTGTCCTAACATAAAAGCCATGTACTTTTCCATGTTATTTGGTATAACATTTAGGCTTTGTTTAAACTTTCCGATGTGTTGCATTATAAAGTGAGAATCATATCCTTTCAAGTTATGAAACACAACAGGTATATCTCATATGTCATGAGCGCTTCCCCTATACTTTCCAGTTATATGACAATGATTCCTGACTTTTCTGATGGAGTTTTTGTATGCCACTGTATAACCCGCGTCGCCTTTTTTGAGAGTTGTTGCAAAACCATTACCACAAATATGACATGATTTAGATTTTTGGAATCCAGCTTCTTCTTCCTGTGACGTTACTAAATCTTTTTTAAAGTTTGCATTCATAGTTTTCTTGCACCACTTTTCTTCTTCTATCATTTTTTCTAAAAACTTGTAAACAGCGTTTGGTCCTCTATACGTTACAACTGGTTTTGAATACTGATCATCATAGCAACAAACAACCTTATACCCATAACTGCAATCAGTATGCTTTTGATATGCTTCTGTATGTGATTTTTTAGGATTGTTTGATACTGAAGAAATTCTCTCGGTTACTGCTTCAAAATCAGCATATATAACAAACGGAACCATTAGTTGCCTGTCATAGTTTTTAAACTTAACTTTTTCATCTTTGTTTGGCATCTCTACTGCTTGTTTTCCATTAAGTGAAAGACAAACAGGTTTATGTTTTTCCAGAACTTTTTCTAATGTAAAGCACTGTAAGCATGTTATACAAAACCATTTTCTTTCCTTGCGTGCTGTTTCATTATACATCAAACTGTTAAAATCTTTTATCCACACATAATGATTTTTTTCTTTTTTGGTGATCAAAAGCATATCACATATTTCCTCTGCTTTATTTTTTGATATGTACAAAGGGTATACTTGATTATCTTCATATCCAAATATGTTAAAACAAATGTTGTTTTGTTTTTCTATTTTTGTGATTTGCTTGATAGTAACAGTAAATGTAATTCCTTTATAATTTAGATCCCCAATATGCTTTTTGTACTTTGTTATTCTTTGAAGATCTTTTCAACAGGAAATTCATAAGCCAAATTGCACCATCTGAAGCATTTGTTATCTTTTTCATTTTTTATATTTATTAATCCCTTTTTAGCATTATCAAGTTATTTTGGTAAATCTAAATAAGAGCTACCCCGTAAAGGCTTATACGTTATTCGATTTATATAGTGTGCGTCTAGTGTCTCAATTACCCAACCACTTCCCATCTGAATCCAATTTCCAACTCTATTTACAATTTCCTCACATGCTTTGTCCAGCGCCTCGATAATATTATTTTCTGTTAATATTGTCGCCGCTTTAGAATTAAAGTAAGCTGTTTTGTATGTGTTTGCGGGACCTGTTGCTATGTCCGCCATTGATGTTATTTTAAAAGTATGTTTCACATCAACACTTAATTTAAAGCCGTTTTAATCTTAATCTTAATTCCGTTTTAAGAAATTTTATAACGCTTGGTTGTGTTTTCTGCAGTTGAGTGAGCGGGTCATTACTGACAACATTTACTTTAAAAACCTTGCTATACTGATTTGGGGATGTTTCAATTTCTCGGATACTCATTATTATAATATTACATAAGATTATTTCTTTAAGCCTATATTAATTAATTAATGAATTAATTAATTAAATAACATTTTTTATTTAATATTTTCGCCCTCGTCGGCGTCCTCATCGGTAACCTCATAAACATGTTCATTGGTGTCCTCGTTAGTAACCTCATCCAAGAGAGCATCTATTTCGTTATCCAGACAGCATTTTTAGACATTACTTTTAATTGTGTTTCATTAAAAATCTTAATTTCTTTTTCTGCTAGGTCTGTGAGAAGCTTTACAGCATCATTGCACTCAGTCTCAGTTTTTATCATCCAATCTTTCTTAAAAGCTGTAATATCATCTGACAATCGTTGCATGTGAACTGTCTTAAACTCTTTGATAAGTTTATTTGTCTCAGTTAAAAGAGTTTGCTCGTAAGCATCTACTTTCTCATAAACTTTCTGTTCCTCTTCAAAATGTTTTCTTTTTTCTTCTGCATTACTGTAAATACTCATATATTAAAGATTATATTAAATTAAAAGTTGCGGGGGAAATACTTTCCTTCCGCAAGTAGTTTGAGTTTGTCTGATATGAACCATCTAACATTTTCGTCTGTGTGTTCTTTTATACATTTTTCCTTGTCGCTAAGTTTATTTTCAAAAGTCTTTTTTAATTTATCTTTGAATTGGTTTAATTCATATTCAAATTCATATTCAAGTTCTTCTTTTACATCGTCAAGCGTACGAGAGTTTCCATAATCAAATTCCCTTCTAAAGATTTCTCCTTCTTCGTAAATGCTTTTTATCCAATTTTCCATATACTATATATTACATTATTTTTATTTATCCGTACATAATAATTTTAATTCCTTTATTAAGTAAAACATCATAGTGGGCAATAAAAGAAACTTCGTATAAAGTTGGATGGTAACTGGTTGCCTCTGAAATTTGTTTTTTACAAAAAGCACGCAGTTTGTTTATATTTCCTTTTTTTATTTTCCATGACAGTTTTAGTCGTTTTGCCATTGTTATGATTTTTTTTGTCAAATCTTGAAAGTTTGAAAAAAGTATTAACTCTTTTTCAAGTTTATTTATATCTTCAAAATCAATAGTTTTTGCATGTTCCGTTTGATTTTTCTTAAAGTTTTTTATTTTCTTTTCTATACGTTCCATTTATATAATTACATAAGATAATATTTCTTTAAGCCTATATTTTAAAAATATAATTCTATATTATAATATAATGAATTGCAAATATTGTGAAAGAGTTTTAGATATTATTGATCCTCCTGAGGTGTGCTCAGTCAAGCTGTGTTACAAGTGTACTTACGCATGTATAAATTGTAACGATACTTGTGAAGTTTTCGATAACGAACGTATTTGTCTTAATTGCGGCATTCACAAAAGTACGATAGGATATGTAAACAAGTTGAATTACGACTGGATGCCATGGCCGTTTAACTTGAACGGATGCTCCTACGGGGCACCTCTACTAGCTTAATTTACATTAAGCTTGAACCTTTTCATATACATTTCCAGAGGTTCTGTAAAGTTGTCATTCTTTTGAATTTCTAAAAGTTTATTAAAGACAATCCTAATTATCTACTCGTCATTTTCTAGTCCTGTGGTTTAAAACTTCTATGATGTGTTTTTAACAAAGTCTTTCTTTCTGCTTTCTTGTTTTACTTGCAAAAACAGCAACTACTGGAGGAACTGCGCCAACTGCAGCCACGAAAACAGGAATTGCCGGAACCAATGCCAATACAGCAGCACAACCAATTATGTCACTAACAATTTGTAATGTTGTGTTTATAATACCGCACAATTTATAACTGCGCCTGTATGCTGCCACAAGTCGCGTCAAGTGATCAATTAATTCTTCTTTGGTTTTCATGTATAATAACAGTTTGACAATAATTTAATCAAAATATTTAGAAAAAAGTTGCTCATGTTCTTTGAGTGATATTTCACCTATTTTTAATAATTCATTGATTATGCTAATACCTTTATTTGTCAGCCGTGGACTATTATTTCCTGATTCGATACTCCCACATACTAACTCTAGATCATCCATCAAATCATCAGGACTATTGTAATATTCAACACAACCTCCTAAAATCTTCTTGAACTTTGAAGAACCTTTGTGAATTGGTAAACCAGATAATTTTGTTAGTTCCTTAAAAGCATTCTGAGACAGCTTTGAATAAGTTTTTTTATTATTGTAACGCTTTGTTATCAAGTCTATAAAATCATCATCTACTTTTAGATCTAGCACAACTGCTTCTCCTTGTTTGGCAATAAGCTTGTGATGACCAACAAGCTTGGGTAAATCAATTTGTAACACTCCATAGTGGCCATCTTTGTCGACTTTGTAGGAATTTCTTTTTTGTTGCATCCCTTTGCTAGTCTTTTGTGCAGTTTCTCTAGCTGCTCGAATTCGCACTAACCTCCCTATGTAAAAATCCAGAGCATTCGCTTCATCAGTCAGATCTTGACGTTCTTACATATTCTGAATCTTAGCACTTCTGAGGTGCCCGGGGCTACTAAGTAATTTTGAATATTTAAGTTTAGTTGCATCGGTTGTCGCTTTCTCACACCCCTCTTTGATTTTTTTTACGCCGAGGTTGTTTATGTTTGCGTCTAGACCTCTCATCTTACTAGACATTCTCCTGCGTATCCTCTTAGCATTTTTAATATATTCATCATAATCAGCACCAGCAATACCTGATATTTTAGTTGGTGTTGGCAAATCATACTTATTAAGCATGACTTTATCTATACCAGCATCAAAGTCCTCAGGCCCTGCAGCTAGTTCTTCTTCTTTCAATTCTTCTTTCAATTCTTCTTCTATTATGTCTTCATCCTCGGAACTAAATCATGTACGTTTCTTTTTGACTGCTTCAAATAATTCTCCCGTGGGTTCGGCAGATTTTGACCTAAGCATTCTGTCTGGGCTTAATTTTGGTCTAGACTCTAATATCTGCTTTTGTTTCTCTCCGTAATCAGCTAGAGATTGTCGGTATTTGGAATACACGGTTGTCCTGATAGGTCCACGCTCAGGCGGGGGTTATTGCGGGCCACGCCCGGGCGGTGCAAGTAATTGTGGACGTATTGCCTCAGGAAGAAGCGCCAACTGTTCAGCTAGCCGTCTTGTTTGCTCTGTTATTTCGCTATTTACAGGTTTAAATACTTCTGTATACAAATCACGACTAGCTCCTTTTCTAGTCTTTTTCGGATAACTTTATTCTCGTATTCTTTAACAAGCTTACTCGCTTTTCGTTTTTTATCTGCTAATTCTTTCCATTTTAACAAAGACATGTAATAATATAAGTTAGATTTAAATAAGATAAATTAAGATAAGTTAAGACAAGTATTATCCAAGCATTATTATAATGCAGATATGAAAACAGAAAACGGTAATTTTAAACAACTATGGAAATTTATGCCAGACTGTTGTTTTAGGATGTTAAATTGCGGTAATTCAGGATCTGGCAATGCAAACACATTAGTTCACATGTTGCCGAAACCTTTAGTTTATTACGACAAGATTTACTTGTTTGCTAAAAACTTGGAGCAGTCTAAGTATCAGGTTTTGTCACAAAAACTTGAAAAGATAGCAAAAAAGAATAAAATTCCTGTTGGAGACATATTAGAATGTTCAAATTATCAAGTTATCCCTTTGGATACTTTAGATTCAGATAATCAGAATATAGTCATTTTTGACGATTATGTTTGTGATCGCCATTAAAATGATATTATTAATTATTTCCTCCAGGGAAGACATAAAAATTGTTGTGTAATTTATTTATCTCAATCTTATTACAAAACTCCCAAAGACATTCGTTTGAACTGTTCTCATTACATCTTCTTTGCGACTCCGGTTAATCGCGAGCTGGGTATGCTTTCCAACGAACAAGATGTCAGCAAAGAGCAGTACGACTTTCTGTATCTGGACCGCCCGAGGAAGTTAGTCAAAAGAAACTTCACTGGTGATATTTAATATAATCATATAATATATAATGGGGCTTTTTAATGATCTTGGCGAGGTAGTTACTTCTGGCAGTGTTAATATTACAAACTGTGGTATTGTGCTGTCTGAGTATGTAAAACAAAAACATTTGGTTAATTATCTTCACAAGGGTAAAAACCAGGAAAATGATTTGAGAAGTGATCTTAACATGAATAAAAATAAAATTATCAATGTAGGCAATCCAGAAAAAGCAGATGATGTAGCAACAAGGCAATATACCCAAAGAAGAATAACAAAGATCATACGTGATTATAATATTGATAAAATTCCAGACATGATTGACAACAGGTGTTGATGATAAACTAAGTCTGATACAAACAAAGTTACAAGCAAACCGTGAGAAAATGATTGAAATTCAAAACGGTTTGAAAGATGAAATAAAACTTTTGAGTGATGCTTTGAAAGAGCTAGAAAAGAAAGAAGATGTATTGGAAGAGAGTGAAAACTTCAAGAAATTAAGCGAACAAATAAGATCCGGTGATCAAAATATTAATACACGGATTGGAGAAATCAATAAACAAATGGTTGATAACAATGAACTAGAAACTGCTATTGCTGATGCTTCAAAACAAATGAGAACTGCTTTTACTACCGAAATAACTCAAATTAAAATATTAAATGAGCAGATAAACACCAACGCCGCTGATATCAGCAAAGAGTTTGAAGACATCAAAAAGAAAACGGTTGACGGCAAGTCGTTGGAGACTGCTCTAAACAAACTGGTTGACACTGATAAACTTTAAACTGCTATTGATGATGTTTCAAAGCAATTGAAAGCTGCTCAGGATGAAAGAAGCAAAGCGTTTGATGGCGAAATAGCTTTTCTTAAAGAACATAATCAAAAGTCTGATAGCCGGCACACAGCAGTTATTGGTATAATTGATGGGTTGAAAGTAAAGTAGACTATTTAAGTCGGATTCTACTGTTTGAATATACAATAGATGGAATAAGTAGTATTCAAGATTATGGCAAGAGTACTAATAATTATAATTTCTTTGTATCATATCCGACGCAAAAAACACTTTTAAGATCCGGGCGTTCACAAGATTTTCTTCATGCGTTTACTTGTATGCACAATCCACTTACAAAAGGTGAAGAATATTATAAAAAATATGATGCTTCTGGCCAGTTTATCATTTTTAAGTGGGGCCGTTATGTATTTGAAATAGATTTTACTTATACAGGAGCAGATATAGAACAATTTTATATTTATCCATCATTTGGTGATGCCGGAAAGCATCTTCGCCCGATAATAAAAAATGACAAACGAATAGTAAAAGAAACATTTGAATTATATCTCAAACCATCATAGTTTGTTGTTTTCAGATCAGATATAAAACGCAACACTACACAAGTTTTTAATTTTGAAAAATCAAGTTATAAACTATTTTATTTACCGGAATGATTAGTATTATCCATTCTATATTATATGGAACAAAAAATTGTATTATTATCAGAAAAAGCGTCAATAATTAATAGCTCAAATACACCGAGTATTAGTGAAGATTTTAATAACAAAGTGATAAGGTATAGCTATGGAACAGATTTGAAAACTATTGATTTTGCAAATGGAAATTACAGTTATGCCGATATTGATAATTACATAAAAGAAGCATTGGCTGTATAGCGCAACCAGGAAATGCTACCAGGCAAATGAATAGTGGTTATCAGTTGACACTAAATGATAGAAGTTCTTACTTTGATTGGTATAACGCATATTTTGAAATCAGTTTTCGAGTAAACAAACTTGCTGATGGAGCCGCTTTCGCAGACGCTGACAGAATTGCGTTAATTAACGATGCAGCTTCACTGATTGATCAAATGCAAGTAAAGCAAAATGGAAAAATAGTTTACGATGGAAATACCCTTCACAGATTTGTTAATGTCAACAGCTTGCTTAAAATTTCTGACGATTATGCAAAAACAACCGGAACAAACGAATACTTTTATTTGGATAATACGGCTGCGGCAGAATCTCGAGATGATCAAGCTGGTTATAACCTAGGTTTTGCGATTCGTCATGGTTTAATCATAACTAATCAAAAAGTTGATTCTATAATTCCATTAAACAAATATTCCTTCTTTAAGCTTTGGAAACAAACATGCTTCCTCCTAGCCAGATTCAAATCAGCTTGAAACTGACAGATAATAATGTGCTAATTTTCAAAGCTGGTGATGATGATGGTAGAGTAGTTATTAATAAATTAGTTTTGTGGATGCCTAGCATGATATTTAACACAGATGGTTTAAGTTACGTAATGGCAAATCATATGACATCAACAGAATGGTCCTACCTCCGTGAAATGATACAAGAAAGCGGAAGTAGACAAGCGACCGAGATCACATTTAGAATAACGGCTGGTGTTAAAAATCCGAAACACGTTTTTGTTTATCTGCAAAGGTCAGACAAGACTTCTTCTCAAACACAAAATCCTCATCTTTTGGATACGTTTAAGGTAAATGCTGCTAATGCTAATTGTTATTTACAATCAGCTAAATTGGAAGTCGGAAATGGAGTTTATTATCCAGAAACCGAATACAGCCATGATAATATCATAAGAATATTCAGAGATGTTATTAATTATTCTCACAAGCAAAATGATAAGAACACTGGAACTTTACTAAACGTGGGTAATTTTAAAACTCTTTTCGGAATGATACATTTTGATTTGAGTTATAAAGGTGATGAAGTCAGTATTGATCCAAAACAACTAAGTTTGAGATATAGGATAAATATACCTCCTGCTGCTCCATATATAGTTTATGCTCTGATTCTCTATAAAGAAGATGTAGTTATTAATACCGTCGTAAATGAATTGGTAATAGTTTAATCTAACTTATAATATATTTGACTTATGTAAATTATTCAGTAAATTTATCAGATGGCCAGAAACGAAGTCTGGCAAAAGCATATGAAAACAAAATTGAATTAACGCTCAGGCTAAAAAATAACCAACTAACTGGAAACTTTCCTTTGCTACTTACAGCTACCCAGATTAACAATATTAACAAGGCTAAATCTGGCGGGCAGGGATTAGACATAAATATATCAAAATCGCAAATGAGATCTCAGTCCAAGAATGGAGGCTTTTTAGATGCAATAGCTGGTTTGTTGACTAAAACTATATTAGCAACAGTTGCAAAATGTGTACCAAAAGTATTAGGGCCTCTGGCAACAGGAGCACTAAGTGGCTTGGCAAGTACTGGAATTGGCAAACTATTTGGAAATGGGATTGTAACTATTCCTAGTGACAAAAAACAAGCACTTCTTGGATCAAATAAATAAACACTTGCACAAAGAAACAAGATGATAAAGTCTAAAGGTTGTTGTCCTATTAAACTGACAAAGCAGCAACAACAAGATGGAGGATTTCTTGAATGCTTGCATCATTAGGAATTCCGTTGATTGGATCTCTTATTAGTGTTTTAACTGGAAAAGATTTGCAAGTAGGCAGAAAAGGGAAAGGACTAAGAGTTGATCGTGGAAAAGGTTTGCAAGTAGACTCACAAATTAGACCATATAGAAGTATCCCATTCATAAAAAAAAAAAAATTGAAAATAAACCTATCTCTAACTTAGATATAATAAAATGGGTCAAGCAGCTAGGTATACAAAAATGCAGGGGAGTGTTTGGCAAGAACAAATTACCGACAAAACAAAATAAACAAGAATGTGGTATTATTAATCTTGATGATCATATTGGACCTGGTACACACTGGACTTGTTTCTATGATAATTATTACTTCGATCCGTTTGGTCTGAGTCCACCAAAAGAAGTTTTCAATTACACACCTAATATACAACACAACACCATTCAATGTCAAGATATAACTAGTGTCCTGTGCGGATATTTCTGTTTGTACTTTGTCAAAAAGTTGCAAGAGGGAAATAGTGTGTACGATATTCTTTATAAAATATTAAAACCATACAAACCAATAGAAAATGAAAACATTATAAAATTATATTTTGTAAACGAAGTTTAATCTAATCATATTACATATGAGTTATTGTATAAAAGAAAAAATGGTTACTGAAAATGTTGATCCTAAGTATGTTTTAGCAAAAAATGGTAGAACATGTTAAAAGCAACTTGTGCATCTTGTGGTATTACTTAAACACAGTTTGTTAAAAGTACACAAGGTGAAAATATTGATATTCATAAAGCTTTACTCCCTTTGTTACCCAAAAAGGGGCTAACACTTCCTGGTTATAAATAATGCGGTCCTGGTAATCCGCTTGATAGCGGAGAACCATCAAATGAATTAGATGCTATTTGCAAAGATCATGATTACTGTTATGAAGGAAGTCCTAGTAATAAATCAATGTGCGATAAAAACATGCTAACCGGTTTCAAAACAAGCAAATCCAAATCACTTGGAGAAAAGATTGCTAAGAATTTGATAGTCAAGCCTGTAATTAGTGCAAAATATAAACTAGGACTTGGTGGTGGACCCTTTTACAGTTCGCCACTATGCTTTCCTCTTTAATTGTACGATGACCGGACAGGCTGTGGACCCTATGATGCCGCCTACCTAAAGCCCATTGGGACGGTGGCGTTTGATGTTTGTCCATGATCTTTCTTGTCGTGCCCTTAATGGTTTATTCTCTTACTGCTCTGGCTTCTGCCAAGTCATTGAGTACCTTCATTGTGGCTTTCTAGGCTATTGTTTTTTTGTATTATATTTACACGAGCATATTTGTGTTTTACTTATATTGCCTATTGATGCTACCTTGTTGGTTAGATATTAGATCATGGCGTGGATTTCTTTATTTACACTGTCCTGTTTTAATGGGATGACAGTAGGGTAAGTGTGAGGATTGGTGCACCCTAGAACCGGTTTAAACCCCCAGTGGCCTACTTTGCCACTGACCGTTCCAAGGCGGTAGCCCTATTGTCAACCCTTTTGTGTTTGTGATGTCGTTTGCATTTATTATTGCTTTTGCCTTCTTGTTTGTCTGTTTGCGTGTTTGTTTCTGTGTTTTGTGGTTGACTGTACTCCTTGAATGATACTTTCCCTGTCCGATCCTTTTATATTTCTTTTGGAGAGCCAAAAAACGAGAAAAGGCGTTGAAATGGACTGACAAGTTAGCAGATGAACTTCATAAGCCTATACGAAGAAAGTTCACTCAACGCCGTGTGATTGTTCATGAAATTGATAAAATATGGTCTGCTAACTTGGTTGTCATGCAATCGTTTTCAAAGTATAATAAAGGTACTAAATACTTGCTTACTGTTATTGATTTATTTAGTAAATTTGCTTGGGTTATTCCAGTTCCAAATAAAACTGGTATAGAAATTACCAAAGCGTTCAAAAGATAATCAGTACAGGAAGACAGTGTAAATTGTTGTGAGTTGATCAAGGTGTGGAATTTTACAACAAGACGTTTAAGCAATTTCTTGATGTTAATAATATCAAAATGTATCACACTTTTAATTTCGGAAAAGCTGTAGTAATTGAACGATTTAACAGGACATTAAAAGAAAATATGTGGAAATATTTTACAGCTTACAATACAAACACATATGTAGATGTGCTACAGATGATGGTTGATAAGTATAATAATACAAAACATCGGAGTATTAAAATGACACCGACTGAAGCTAGTAATGAAAAGAATAAAGGAACGGTATATTTCAACTTGTATGGGAAAATGAGAAGTAATCAAATTAAGCCAAAGTTTAAAATAGGGGATAATGTTAGAATTAGCAAATATAAAAGAACGTTTGAGAAAGGTTATACCCCAAATTGGACTGAAGAAATATTTATTGTTGATGAAATTCAAAACACAAATCCTGTGACATACAAAATAAAAGATTTAAACAACGAAAACATTGATGGAAGCTTTTATGAATTAGAAATGATAAAAGCAAAGCAAGAAATATTCAGGATTGAAAAAGTAATACGACTTGACTACAAAAAGAAACAAGCGTTGATTAAATGGAAGGGTTACAATGAAGATTTCAATAGTTGGGTTCCATTCAAGGATATTGAAAATATTAAATAAGGGTTTAAAAATAATTATATATAGTATTATTATATAATGGAACAAGAAAGATTAGAAAAGTTTTGCAAAAAACTTAACCATTTAAAAGATAAATATAAAAGAGAATTGATGAGAGGTAAGCAACTCCAAGTAGAATATAAAGTAGTTCGTGATGATTTTATGGACACCAAAAAAGACGATTGCTGGTTGAAATGGATAATTATGAACGTGAGCTGGTTAAAAACAGAGAAGAGCTTCTTGAAATGAAATACAAAATAGCAAAGTGTCGAAAAATAAAATACTCCATGGTAAAAAATGATACGCAGAGTGATGATGAAGACTACTGCCCGGTTCTGTCTGACTTTGCTTAATGAGTTATGTTAATGAGTTGCAAATGTTATGTTATTAAAATAACAAACCGGATTGATTAATAGTATAGAAACGAGTGGTATCAGCGGAGTTTTCCAGAGCGGGGTGCTTGAGACAACTGTTGAAATATGTTGGTGTTGATTTAGGCGTGACTTACATTTAGATCTTGGTGGTGCGAATGAGAGTTACGCCTGAGTCCCCCCTGGCATATTTCACTAGTTTTTCTCGTTCCCGGTGATGGGAAACTGCGCTGGTACCCCTCGTTTCTATACTACTGACATTGATATTTATGTATTTAATATACACGTTTTCGAGAAATTGAACGTAATACAAGCAAATTCTCACAACGTACATTGTATGCACATCTCTCAAACCAAAGAAAAAAAACATGCAGCTTGATCCTGGTGTTTAACAATTTCAATTTGTTGTTTGAACATTACGTCGGTTTCAAATAACGTAACATTTGTTTTGGTTGTTTTCTGACGTTTAAAATCGTTACAAAAGTTCCTTACGGTTGAAGGACGTGACGTCACAGTTTTTGATAGGAATTTCAAAATACACATCAATAACCAATCAGCATTGAGTATTTTAATGAACTATGTTAGATTTTAACTTCCGACATTTTATATACTCCAATTCACGATTTTTTTTATATTTACTTTTGTATTAGTAGTGTTCAGAATGAATCGTAATTATGTTTTTCAATGCAAGCATTTAGAAAATACTGTTTTGAGATTAATGCCATTATTACGATTGTCTTTTAAAGTCCGGTAGCCGCGTTCGCTGTGCTATTTATAGAACTTATCTGCTGCTTTTTACTGTATCACGTCTGCTCCATTAATCCCTATTATTTGAAACGCGGCAGACGACAAAGTAGAGAAACATTAATGTCGAGAAGTCAGACACTATACATTTCTTTATGAGATGAGTAATAAAAGGAGCTGCCATTTTTAATTTGTCGTGGTTTAGGCGCGGTTTTGTTTTGTTTTCTTGCAGACACAACTAACAGTAGATAAAACTAGTGCAAAACCCCGTCGTTGTGTCCATCTCATCGTCATAAGGGAAAAGGAAGGATTGGAAACGTATTTGACGCAAAATACTCTCAAAGACCTAAGCTAATTATCATGATAATGCTTTGAAGATATTCCATTCTTTGAACTTGAAACGTGTTCGCTGGAGCTCCATTGATCTCAGAAGGATTGAAAACCAGCTTAACTTGAAGTACTGTTACAGACTTTCAATGTAATACCCTTGATGATACGGTTTGATATGTTCCATGTCCCCACTGTGACTCCTGCCCTGGGTCTCTAGACAAACAATGAATAGCACGTTAAACAGATGATACGTGATGAGTCCCTTTATAACTCTATCAAATTGTAAATGTTTTTGTTAAATACATAGGAGTAGGATGTGTTATGCGTTTTCACCTTTGACACGGCCCCCTACCATGGGTCGAATGAAAATTCTTAAACTCGCCTGCATTTCTGCAACCCTTAGGAAATACATGTACTAAGTTTCAATATACCGTAACGGGTTACACTTATAGTACAAAGGAAGCTACTTTTTACAAACAGTGTGACATACATTTTTAGGTACGTGCGGGATACATTATAAATTATAAATATACCCGCTTTCTTGTGGGGTTGGGGGCGGCGGGGTGTAAAAACGGGTTTAGGGATTTGTAAAATATATACATAGAGGATATTACATGAGTGACTGTGTATTATTGATTTTAATAAACGAGTTGGATAAAATGATAGGATACGGGGCTCTTTCCGAGTATCCTATCTTTTTATCCAACGAGTTTATTAAAGTCAATAACACATAGTCACGAATATAAGATTCTGGTTATCACCCACCTACGACGTGATAGTTTCACTTTAATGTTGTCAATATGATTTTAATAAACTCGTTGGATAAAATGTTATCCAACGAGTTTATTAAAGTCAATAACACACAGTCACGAATGTAAGATTCTGTTTATCACATAACCCACCTACGACGTGATAGTTTCACTTTAATGTTGTCAGTTGTCCTTATATACGGCTGCAATTTGTAAGGCAAATCATGACGTCGTTGTGTTGTTTACACGACGTCGCCACGTTACGCGGTTGTAAATGCGTTCGCCTTACAAATAATGCGACACCCTAAACCCAAATTTAACGTTACTAACGTTCATTTTATGAAGTAAGATTTAAAATAATGATAAATAATTAAGGCGTCTGAACGTACCGTATGATATACCATGAAAACAATTGGTATTAACAGTTTTAACGTATACAAACACAGTGATTCGGTCCTCATTTGCATCTGTAATACACCAGTGTATTACGAGAAATAAGTCATGGCTTTACTGCACTCCCAGACGCCATGTTATGTGATAAAAAAGGAATCACAACCATTAGGCATGTGTGATACTGAACATGTTTTGAGAAAGAAAACAATTTCTATTTCCTTAGATGGTGTCATAAATCAGCTTTGAAAATAAGCCTTGCATCGCGATGTTGTAGTTTTAACTTGGCTGATTGATTTAATTGTTACATGGTACGGTCGTGTGTTCCAGGACTCTAACATGTGTACATGTTGTTATATGAAGTGAATATGTTATCAGGTAATCAATGGTTAGTCACTACAACAAATATACCTGTAATTAAAGTATGAAGAGAATAGGCTAGCATGTGATAAGTAGCTAGTCACATGTGTAATTAAGGTATAATGTAGTTAGGCTATTAGTGTATCAGAGCTAGTCATTATAATAAACAGACCTGTAAATATAACATGGAGCGAATATGTTATCAGGTAATCAATGGTTAGTCACTACAATACATATACCTGTAATTAAAGTATGAAGTGAATATGTTATCAGGTAATCAATGGTTAGTCACTACAATACATATACCTGTAATTAAAGTATGAAATGAATATGTTATCAGGTAATCAATAGTTAGTCACTAAAATAAATATTCCTGTAATTTAAATATGAACTGAATTTGTTATCAGGTAATCAATGGTTAGTCACTACAATACATATACCTGTAATTAAAGTATGAAGAGAATAGGCTAACATGTGATAAGTAGCTAGTTAGTCTCTACACAGAATTAAGATGTAATTAAAGTATGAGGTGAAAATGCTAACATGTTGTTATATGAAGTGAATAATTATGTTATCAGGTAATCAATGGTTAGTCACTACAATAAATATACCTGTAATTAAAGTATGAAGAGAATAGGCTAGCATGTGATAAATATACCTCTATTTAAAGATAATACAGATAATATGTTATCATGTGATAAGTTGTTAGTCATAACAACAGATAGACCTATATTTAAAGTATTAAATAGTATGCTATCAGGCGATACTTGACAGATACACCCGGTAAACTACTGAAGTATATGGTAAAGTTTAGAACAAGAAACCATAAGTTACCAATTGAAACTGGACGCTGGGATAAAAGTGTGCATAATAACAGAGTTTGTACTTTATGTAATGAAGATATAGGAGATGAATACCATTACCTTTTAACATTTAAAACACTTAATATGTTACGAAAGACTTTTTTGAAAAAGAAATACTATAAAAAGCCGAATATACATACATTTTACAACATTATGAATTCAACAAACAAGAGAGAATTTAGGAAAACGTGTGAATTTGTAATGCAAATATTGAATAGATTCAAGTAGAAATGTATGCGTATATGTTATTATGAGATTTTGAAAATGTGTGTAAAGACTGAGTCATACGAGAGTGTGGTTGTAAATACTTCTTCGACAGTGTTGTGAAAATGAACTATATATAAATGGTACAGGCAGTTTGAAATTACGAATTTACCTCCTCCAATACACACAGTAAAGTAAATTCACTTAATTTAAATCTGTCTAATAATTGATAATACTAAATAACTCATGTACTAGAGCCTTGTACGATATATTCTATATGCATTACCTCATGTTTTCATGTATATGTATGAACTGAGTGAATAAAATATTTGTATTTGTATTTGATCAAAGCTATTCACTAAAATAAATATACCTGTTATAAATGAAGTGAAAATGCTATCAGGTTATAAATAGCTAGTCACTACAACAAATAAACCTGTAGTTAAAGTATGAAGACAATAAGAGAATATGTAATCATGTGATAGATAGCTAGTCCTAACAATATAGAGACCTATCTAAACATATAATAGCTAAATAAACGAAGTATAGCTAAACACAGAACAAATATCAGCTGTTATCATTCTCAGCCTGGCAATAAATCTTTGTTTATATTTCCCCACTAAGCTTTAGAACGTCATAGTAGCATCGCATACGGCCGAAGGGCATTCAGATGTAATCGTTAAGTCGAGGACAGAAAGAGTATCACGTAATGTGTCTAATCTGGCATTATGGAATGAAATGATTAGCTTGTACCCCTTGGCATATTTCATTTCCCTACACATACGTTTCAAAAATACTGTTGACGTTCTGACGGTTTATTGATAGAAGTAATATAAGATGCAACACCAAAAGAATTTGAAAAGAGAACCGAAACACAGGCAAAGCCTGAAGTAAACAATGCACGTCGATCTGGATTCTAAAACCTACTAACACACCACGTACACCTGTACTTTTAAGCAATTAATGTATTTGTTTACTTAATGCTAATAAATCAAATGTAAAGCGTATAGGTTTTGTATCATCCCATGCATAGTTGTCTAAACTAATGATAAATACAAATCTTGCATTGTTTATAGATACAGCATTAGCTCGTTCTAACTTTACAAGCGATCTAGTATGAGCAGCAATCAATTTACAACGTTGTTGAAATATACTGAAACGAACAAGAAAAGTGAATTTCCGCTATATATTGTATGTACAATATGCTGCTGTTAATCGAATTGTACCTTGCTACGTAAGACCTTTCCTTTCGGAAAAAAGACTGAAACAACACATAACACAGCAAATAGTATTCCTGCAAAGTTTCATTATTGACAGAGTACGCGTTTGGCTCAAGCATGTGAGCAAACTTAGGATGCAACATTTTTCAAACTCTTTACGTTAAATACAGTACTGAAATGGCTAAATTTTTCAAAGAGGTACTTTAACATTTATGAATTTCTTGTTATAAAGTGTACTGTGATTAAAACGTCTACAACCTCACAGTTGTGTCCATTCTCTAACTAACTGCATTTTCTTTTTACAAAACATCTTGGGATTTCTTTGGAATATTATGTGGAATTAAATGTGCAGTATATAAAATAGTCCCTAGTTGTGTTTCTTTTTCGCTTCAGTATAGATTTTATAAGATAAGAAGTGATTACACAAAACAAATAGCTAATGCTGACCAATATGAACGACACTTGGACAACCTTGTCGTTGTACGAGGGGTGATCCGAAAGTACGTATAATTTTGCTATAAAAATACTATTAAAGGACGTAATTAATATGTCTTAACTATAATAAATATTATTAAATAGTTCATACATGTTAATTCATTTGACTAAATTTGTTTACGTGGCAGTTGAGTATCTGTTACTTGTTTTGTTTTATTATTAGTATATGGGACGCATATGACCTCAACAGTTTAACGTGGACTCTGTCCTGACGTCATTGTGGTAGCATACGGAATGGCATAGGAACTAATTCGTATACTCAAGTGCAATCTACTGAAGATAATGTTGTTTCGACGCATGTCACTCAGTGCAAGATTCTCAAGAATGAAATAGACGAAAAGCAAAACAGACTTCCAACGATGTACTGGATTCCCAAATTACACAACCATATAAAGCCGGTTTTATTTCCTATTCTAGTTCTTGCACCACTACAAATATCTCAAAACTTTTAACATCTTGTCTTACTGCCGTTAAAGATCACGTCAAACAATATTGTGCGAAAGCTTTTGAAGACTCTGGGATTAATTTATTTTGGTCTATTAAAAATTCAGGCGGCGTTCTTGATAAAATTTGTAATAAATGTCAAGCTTCATCTATAAGTATTTATGATGTTTCTGCATTATATACAACTTTACCACACAACCTTATCAAATAACAAGCTTATTGCTCTCATTCAAAACACCTTTGCTCGGGAAAATACTATATGTGTGGCCTGTAACAATATTAAAGCGTTTAACAGCAGTTTGGAATAGTACACTATGTGGACTTGCCATGAACATTTTGAATCACTTATTTTTCTATTAGATAATATTAGATAATATTTGCGTCAGGTATGGAACTACTGTTTATAGACAAATTGTTGGTATCCCTATGGGTAGGAACTGTGCACCCCTTATCGCAAATTTGTTATATTGCTATGAAAGAAATTTTATGTTGAGTCTTTCACCAGATACTTAGGCTGATGGTGTTGAAGCCTTTAATGACACCTCTCGGTATTTGTCTTTTTGTATTTATATATACACGAGCATCTTTGCGTTTTACTGATATTGCCTGTTAATGCTGCCATGTTGGTTTGAGAATATTTTATGGCGGGGATTTCTTTATTTACACTGTCCCGTTTTTTGGGATGACAGTAGGGAAAGTGTGAGGTTTGGTGCACCTTAGAACCTGGTTTAAACCCCCAGTGGCCTTTTTTGCCACTGACTGATCCAATGCGGTAGCTCTATAGTCAACCTTTTTTGTGTTTGTGGCGTCATATGCCTTTATTCCTTATTTACATTGCCATTCATGTTTGTCGTTTAGCGTGTTTTGGGGTTTACTGTGTTCTGTGAAAGCTACATTTTCTGTTCGACTTTTATTCTTATTTTTTCTATCATGACGTATACAATGCTTTTATATAATTTTAATTATAAACTGATATCAGCTGTCTAATCAAGGATACATAGCCTAATAATGTGTGTACATTTTATTGTTAACTATTTAATAATAAAGATTTTAAGGCAAATGTTTATGTAAGTTTGGATCACCCCACGTACTTATGTTTCAGCGTATTGTTAGTATAGTTAGGAGATTTATATTTGTAGCATTTGAATGGGAAAGCATTAGAATCGAGATAACCATGCTAATATTTTCAATGTAGGACTTTATGTGGTTGGTTTAAAGGTCTGAAACTCCGCTACCGCGTCGCCGTAAAACGAAATTTGCGACCGTAAAACCACTCACATACCGTCCCAGATTGATTATCTTAGCATGCTTATCTCGATTCTAATGCTTTTCCATTCAAATGCTACAAATATAAAATGAAATCATACATACACACCTGTTTTTCTATGAAAACTCAAATTCACGGATGCCAGCATTTTGTTGACGTCATCCAACGACGTCGTTTGTATCACCATTATGTGACGTCCATTATGTGACGTCATATATTTTTCAGACGGTAAATCGGGGGTTTTATGGTTGCAACTGTGAGACGTTAGCCAATGTAGCAACGTGTTATATACTAGTTGCATTAGAATTATCATTTATAGGTGCCTCTTATTCTGGGTTGAGTGTCATCAACTCATCATTGTGAACTTAAATCAAACATCGATAACAAATAATGGCTTTAGAAAGGTGAAATTATCGTTAAAATGTTTTATAAGACCGTGTATTTAGAAAAAGCTGCAAGTTCATAATAAAGAAACAAACTACAGTTAACATTGTAATTGTGTGTGTTCGCTTCAACAGCATGCAACATAATATTGTAACGTCAATTATGTTGACGACAAATGACGACTTAACATGACTTATTTTCATTTAAGTTCTACTCTATAAGTGTAATTTTGCCGTTATTTTAGGGGTAAGTTTCTTTAAGTAAATTCAAGTTAAGTTTCTTTAAGTTAATTTCAATAAGATGTTCGAAGACTTGAACAATGATCAACTGAATGCTTTCGTAGCAGAGATAAAATTGTGCTTAACAAGTGGAAAACATAACAACAGTCCAGCTTGTGAATGCGAAAACGGTTTTGGATTGTATTAAATTCATTACATTTTAAGGTTTGTTTCAATAAGATCTTGGACGATTTTTAAATATTTTTTAAAAAATACAAATAAAAAAGAAGTAACACTTATATTCTTTGTTAGTTTATATTACATTGATGATTGATTTATTGGTAGCTAATAAGAAACAGGATTCGTCTCCCCTGTTAGCTCTCCCCAAACAACTAGGTCCAACTATTTGGTTCACCTCTGTTGTTCTTTGGCTATACAAGTATGCATTTCAATACGGCATTATAAACCATGGTTAACTCGTTTTATATATGTTACAACATTAGCATAGTTTACTAGGCATAGGCTTGTAAGTGGGTCGAACCACTGGAGTTCTTACACAATTAGTTACGACCATTCAAATCATTAAGAATATGAACTTGTGCACGTACATTATCCAGTGACTTCAAATGCTGTGTATGTTCACTATAAACAGAACAAATTATTTATTGACTTATTGAATCCTTGGACGACTCTCAGTTGAGGCACATTTTTTCTCCACCTGCTTTATTTAAACTTTAGGCTCTCGTCAAGTATATGTATATGTGCATAAACAAATGAAAAACGCAGGACAATTGATTTTATAAATAATGATATACAAATCGAACAGGAAAAGTAGCATTCAAGGACGACAGTCAATCACAAACACACACAGAAACAAAGAAGAACTTTAAAGACAAAAAACACAAATGGGTTGACAATAGGGCTACCGCCTTCGAACGGTCAGTGGCAAAAAAGGCCGCTGGGGGATTAACCAGATTCTAGGGTGCACCAAACCTCTAAGAGACACATAGACCCCATAAGAAGTTGCTCGGGGAACATCCCCATCTAAATGATGATAATTAACAATATCAAAATTAAAATCATCTCTCTTGTCATAAACTTTGCTATTTATCTCATCATTTGCAATGGAGAGATGTAAATCGAGATAATAAGCGTTAGTATCAGAAATATTAGCTTTGTTTAGTTGAAGTTCTTTAGGGTATATATTATTAACCATAGTAGAAAAGAAAGGATTGTCAATGTTCAATATATTATCCAGATATCGAGATGTTATTAAAGGCTTCAATAACATCTTCCCGGGTATCTACGTACTTCCGGATCACCCCTCGAACACAATTTGTCAATAAACGGTCGTTCCATATATGACAAAATATTATCTTATAGGAAGATGAGTGCGACAACTCCATATAGTGTAATTCTCTAAATTGCCGTGAGTAAAAATTATTACATGCCAAAAATGTAGTATTTTCCCTAGCGAATGTTTGTTCATAATTGATGAATATTAACACGAAATACGATAATCTGTCAAATGTCACAATACACACACATTTGCATGTTTGTGCATGAATAAAAGAAAAGACACTAAATTAGAGTACGTTTCATTTTACAAATATCGGTGAATCTTTAATGCAAAGTTTTGTTAATTTTTGTTTTTAAAATGATTTCTCCATTAGTAGAATAAGCATGAAAACACTTAGTCGAGTATAATTCAGTTAACGTTAATCGTTATATGATGTATAAAATAAATTGGTCTTCATCTACGGAAATTTGAACAAAATCACTGATTCTTGACAGTTGACGAATGACTTATGGACTTCTCGAGTCTTTTCTTAATGCAAGTGAAGATAATTGTTACCATGAACAATATATTCATCATTTATACCGCAAAAAAACATAACTAAATTTCAGCAGAAAATGTTTCAAAAGCCATTTACATAAAAAAACACACAAAGAAAACAAAATCTGTATTACTGGTGTTTGTGAATTAACGAATAGAACACACTGACAATATTTGTTTAACATTTTCTGAGTAAAGAAGTAACTGTAGAAAGCGGATAATGTAAAACTATTAGACAATATACGAAGTGAAGGAAATATGTATTCTCGCGTTTTCTTTGTTCTGAGGGACGGAACGAATACTCTTACTCTTAAAAAGAGGAAGGTACCTAGGCTTCTTTAATTTTCCAATTTTCATCAAGTTTATTGCACCTAACATACAGATCACATAAATGTATGTCAATACGCTGGTAAACAAAAGTATAATGCCATTGTTTCCTTTTCGGTTAGTTCATTGTTGGTTGAATGCTGTTTTACGTCATTTTCAGTATATGTTTTAAGTTATATATGCCGGCGATAGTTTAGTGGTGGAGGTAGAACACCAACTTATTCCTGGTTAGAACCGGTACCGTAGACCTCCCATCATCCGTAAGATCCCGCACTTTCTCGCTTACAAAGAAATATAAAAAGATCGGACAGGGAAAGTAGCATTCAAGGAGGATAGTCAATCACAAAACACAGAAACAAACTCGCAAACAGACAAACAAGAAGGCAAAAGTAATAATAAATGTAATAATAAATGCAAACGACATCACAAACACAAAAGGGTTGACAATAGGGCTACCGCCTTGGAACGGTCTGTGGCAAAGTAGGCCACTGGGGGTTTAAACCGGTTCTAGGGTGCACCAAACCTCACACTTACCCTACTGTCATCCCATTAAAACTGGACAGTGTAAATAAAGAAATCACCGTCGTGATCTAATCTCTAACCAACAAGGCAGCATCAAAAGCCAATATAAGTAAAACACAAATATGCTCGTGTAAATATAATACAAAAAAATATAGCCTAGAAAGCCACAATGAAGGTACTCAGTTAGTTGGCAGAAGCCAGAGCAACAAGACAATAAACCATTAAGGGAACGACAAGAAAGAGCATAGACAAACATCAAACGCCACCGTACCAATGGGCTTTAGGTAGGCGTCATCATAGGGTCCACAGCCTGTCCGGTCATTGTACAACTAAAGAGGAAAGCATAGTGGCGAACTGTAAAAGGGTCCACCACCAAGCATGCAGTACGTTGCAAAATGATAGGGTCATAACCTCTTTTGACAAACTTTTTAACAAATTTAACAAAGATAGTATGAAAGTGATCATATAGTGGGATTCGAACCCGCATCGGTGAGATGCGAATGATGATCATGTATGAGTGAATATAAAATCAAAATCCTGGAAAGCCACAATGCAAGTATTCAGTGACTTGGCAAAAGTCAGAGCGACAAGAGAACACACAATTAAAGGTACGATAAAGCAATATTTAAGACAGTCATCAAACGCTTCCGTCTTTTGAGGATTTTGGTAGAAGTCATCATAGGGTCCATGAACTATCTTTCCGGATTTCGCGCAATGAAAGAGGAAAGCATAGTGACAAACTGCAAATATGTCAACTACTAAACATTCAGTGCGTTGCAAAATGATAGGATCATTACCTCTTTTGATAAACTGTTTAACAGTTTAATAAAACGATATAACGTAAGAAACGGTTAATAACAACACATATTGTGTTGGGGTGTGTATTACAAAACAATTGTTAAAAACGTTATTTCAGCTACGTTTCGTTAGTCTTTTCAACTATTTTGAAGAAAATAAATGCAGATTGAGGATTGTTTTTAATCCGCTAAAGTATGTGCAATTGGTCGAAGACTTTTGAAGAACACGCTAAACAGTTGGCGCAATTTTAAATTGAAGATTTTTGTATGAATTCAACTTTCAGATTAATTTCCGATTGGAAAACGTATGCATTATTGTTTAAAATATGGCATAGCGTCATTAGCATTAAACATTTTAAAAATATTGTAATGGCGGGTATTCATTGATTCTTAAGCAGTCTTTTTGTCTTGTTAAACACAAAAAAACACTTTTTTAAACAAGTTTTTGACCGAGGAAACTAAGGCGGCACCTTTGCAATTGTAACACTTTTGAAATAAGTGTCCACTACAATATTTACACTAAATATAGATATCAAAATCGAACAGGAAAAGTAGCATTCAAGGCCGATAGTCAACCACAAACACACACAGAAACAAAGAACAACTATATATTAAAATGAATAAAAGGCGAAAAAATACATCACAAACACACAAGGGTTGACAATAGGGCTACCGCCTTGGAACGGTCTGTGGCAAAAATGGCCGCTGTGGTTTAAACCTTGTTCTAGGGTGCACCAAACCTCACACTTACCCTACTCTCATCCCAATAAAACGGGACAATGTAAATAAAGAAATCCCAGTCATGAACTATTCTCTAACCAACAAGGCAGCATTAATAGGCAATATAAGTAAAACACAAAGATGCTCGTGTATATATAAATACAAAAAATAGCCTAGAAAGCCACAAAGAAGGTACGCAATGACTTGGCAGAAGCCAGAGCAACAAGAGCACAAACCATTAAGGGCACGACACGACAAGATTACAGACAAACATCAAACGTCACCGTCCTTTGACTTTAAGTAGACGTCATCATAGGGTCCACAGCCCGTCCGGTCATCGCACAATTAAAGAGGAAAGCATAGTGGCGAACTGTAAATCGTTTCACCACCAAGCATGCAGTGCGTTGCAAAATGATAGGGTCATAACCGCTTTTGATAACCTTTTAACAAGTTTAACAAATATAATATGAAAGTGATCAAGACCAAGGATCTTTCGAAGTTTGTAAATCCCGTCACCATAGAAGTCAGGTTGTGATAGTCCTTGCCGCAGAAAAGTTATTAAGCTACTTTTATATCAGGGTTACGATAATACAATTTTGCAAAGGTTTTGAGATGTTTATGGTAACGGTTGTCCTGATCTGATAGAGTAGCTTTTTAGTTATACAAAAATATTTTGGCTTTAACAGTTCTGCTTCTAAATCGATAGTTTCGCCTTTTTTGCAACTAAGATTTTAAAACATAAAGACAGACATATGTTTTATGATGTACTAAACAATTGTAATACTAGATTTTAGCAGTGAACTCAAATTGATATTGGATATCTACAGTAGGATGCTGAAAATAATTGTTTTCCAAAACAGGAGTGAACATGGTCAACGAAAATGAGTTGTTAGTTGTTGAACATCGGTCGAGATTTTTAGTAGGAATTTTTGTCATTCCGAGATATTGTTTTCCTGGAAGATTAAAAACAAAGAAATACAAGTTGATTTGAACGCTATTTATTTGATTAAAACAATAGTTAGCAGAAATCGGCCAAATATTTTGAAAGGCTCGGGTCAGTTAGCAACGAAATTTTATCATGATAAGACAACTTTTTACAAACAGTTTAATTGTAAGCCTCACATTAGAAAGAACATTTTTAAGGCGTTTCCAATTCAGACAACTCAGTGTATTGCACATAAAGCAAACTATTGTCTCATTAAATAAAACTAATATATTTACTAAAACAACAAATAATGTATATTCATAGGACAATATATTCAATACAATGCATAGAGTCACCAGGTGACATTATAAATGGTTAAGGTGTCAGCAGGGTGTTTCGTTAAAGAATATTTCGACATACTGTGAAATCTTTTCTTCTTTTTTTTGGTGGGCATTACATTTCGCTATTTTTATCTTCTAAAAAGACAATTTGGAGGGTACGTAAATTCGTTGCTTTAAAAACGGAAGTTATTTGTAGTTTCTGCAGTTTATCAATTTAATCGATAGCAAATGATTCCATAGCGTGCAGACATATGCTAGTTTGTAATAAATTATGTATTAATATAACCAACACTGACATATTTCATTTCCTAAAACATCATCCGAAGTTATTGTTTTTTGTTTT
This sequence comes from Cyrtodaria siliqua, assembly GCA_037043455.1. Lineage (NCBI taxonomy): Eukaryota > Metazoa > Mollusca > Bivalvia > Adapedonta > Hiatellidae > Cyrtodaria > Cyrtodaria siliqua. The sequence goes on from JAWPHD010000908.1 coordinate 343,762, forward strand.
AACCATTTAACGAGAATTTACAGCTTCTTTCGCGTGACTAGTAATCAATTTTAAGACACAGGGGAAATTTTAACAAAATAAAAAATAAAGAGAAAATATTTCGCATTTATTTATGATATTGCTATCACGTTTGAAATTGCTCTCGCTATTGCATACGTGGTGAGTGCGCGGTAAAATGAAATAATACAGAAAACGAAATGAAAATTAATGGACATTATATATGTATTGGGATTAACATATCTTTTAATGTATTTCATTTTCATTATATGGCTAATTAAGTGTTAACATGACTGAAACAAACTGAAAATCAGTTTTCTACTTAAAATTATACTCAGTTCATTATTTAAGCATATGGCAGGCAATATTTTTTTATTTTCGATTATTGTTAGTTCTCTGTTTTTTTGTTTAAATCAAGATTGCATTTTATGTAAGTACACAAGTCTCCTTGTCCCAAAGGTTAACATATGGATAAACAGTTGCATAAGAGTTGCTCTAATACTTTCAGTTAAACACATATTTTGCACGAGGATCATTAACATCTCTAGAAATTCAAAAACATGCCAAGTGTTGCGTTTTCAAATGTATTGAGCGTATAATAAGTTAAATTACCTCTAAAAAAGGGTATGATAATGGACCTTTGGAAACGGCCGAAAACGACACATACGAAATATTGCAGTCTCGGTTTGATAGAGACTGTTCTTGAGCGGTAGTGAAATATGCTAGCTACCGCTCACGCCCTCTAGCCCGGGATGAGCAGAACTCAATATTAATAAAATCAATTGTACACAATTTTAACCATCCCGAAGATGGCATGCATATGGCGGTGGACATGGAGTATCTTTCTTCCCCGTGTCGTACGGCGAATGGTCCCAGTATCTAATAAAATTAAATGCCCCGAAGAGCGAAATAAACATAATGGAATTTAGTTGGGAGCAGCGGTTATGAAGCCTGCATATCACAAGTATCAGTCAAAAGACTAAATTAAAAAGCAGACAACATATCCTATAAGTGGTTAAACAATACCCAGAGCCTTTAATCGGCCGGAGTAGTGGAACCACTGAATCGAAAATTAAGTAAGAAAACAAAAAGAAATGAAAAAGTACTACCGATAGTTGAACATGAAATTTAGCATCATAGAACTCAGACTTCCAGAAATACTCATTTAAAACAAGGAAAAAGTACATGGATATATAGAAGAAATGTCGTTATGTGACACCACATACATTTAACCCTTAACCCGCTAAGCACGACTATAATAGCCTTTGCGTCCTTTGTAAACCCAGATCAGCCTGCGAATAAATGGAATGGTCTTCATTCAAAGAAATAACTGTCCATTATATATACGAGTATGTAGCGGGTTTGTATATGTAGTTTATAATATGTAGCGGGTTTATATATGTAGCGGTATGTACCGGGTTTATATATGTAGCGGGTTTATATATGTAGCGGGTTAAGGGTTAAGTGTTGATAACCAGTATTCTGATTTGGAGCAGTGGCAATATCATATGTTTACAAGGTGTCTATGTCATAGTTTATGTAGTGTATAGTTAAGTCTCATAATTTCTACAACATATCGGGAGGTGTTACAAAAAATCGACCGTCATGTATAACCTTACATGTGTTGAAAATGACGTAAAACACCATACAAACAAACACAACAAACATGCCAACACAGAATGTAAAAAATATCTACAAATGAATGCCATTCAATTATTGAATTATATGAGACGATGAATATTATTTTACGTATCTATATATACAGCACAATCATTTTAGCATGCACAATAAAATATAAAATAATAACATACGAAAATATCAGCAACCGATGCCAATCTTGAATATGTTTATGTAGGACCTCAAGAACGAACTTACTACGCAATCCATGACTGTAAATAAAATAACTTACATAAATGCCCGGCATAAAAATGTGCATCCGGGGATTAAGCTCAATAAATGCAAGGATATCTAAAAAATCATTTATAATCTCAAATCAGACTTTAACATCAATTGCCGCATGAGTTTATTTGAGACCAACTGAAACCACTTTACGCGTGAACATTTAAAACCGGCTAATATCACTAAAATAGGGTATTTTCATTTGTATCATCAATTTTTGTTTGTTATTATTAATAACAACGTAATCAGAAAGATATAACTCGATGAGTGCAAACATATACCTCACATAGGAAATAATCCGAATTCCGTAACTCTGTAATTAAGGAGCATTACGTGGTCCCGCTTTAATTCCATTAAGCTATGGGAAAGCTTATATTAGCAGGATTTTATAACCGATATTTCGACAATAAAACACGTTTAAAAACGTTGGTTTTACTGAAACAAATACGATAACCTGTTTACAATTACCTATTAAATGTTTCAATTTTACAATATGAAAACTTTTTAAGCCGAAACCCTGTTTTCCCTTCTTGTAGAAAGGGTTGGAAGGGGTTGGATTGTTAAGTTAATACTCGGACCACGTAATGGTATATGGTTAATATCACTTTGAATTACTTCCATCAAAACAAAATAACAACGCACTCAGAAACCCATAACTCAGTAATGACTGAACGGATGTGATATAGTCCCAAATGGCCAAGAAACTATGAGATTTGATACAGGTAAATTTCACTCAACCATTATCGTTTAAGCTACCATGATAACGCGTTAATTGTGTTAGATCTAGTAGACGATGACGAAGATAATTATGTATCTAATACCATTTTAGTAAGTTATACTTAAGTAAATACTGAAAAGGGGAAGCAAGAAGAACACAAACAAGGGAGTAAAGTTGTAGACTCGGTTTAACTGAGTCTTTTCATGACAGGTAATATAATTTGCAACACCTCTCAAACTCCATTCGCCCGGCCTACGCGGTATTCTATTTATTTATTTAAAGCCACACTGAGTGGGATTGATGATCCCAAAGGACCAGTAAGTAATAACACTACTGAATTGTAGGCGGGTTGACCTTTTAAAGCACTTAAAAACCGCAAGTGTGAAAGTCAATAAATACTGCAAAGAGGATTTCTTGGAAGCAACAAACACAAACAAAAAGTATGAGACTTGGTTTTCAAATTTAGCTTTTTTTTTATATAGGAATCGTTCAAACTTAATAACTTATCTAAATGGTGATCTTATGTTTGTTTTAAGTGCTTTAAACAGAACCAGCTCTACTTATCACTCCACTGACAGCTAAAATATTTTCCTGCATTTCCCTCCAAAATAAATGTCAATATGTATCGACGGTTGTTTCATAGTACACGCTTTTTAATTGCATTTGTATATTACGGTATGCATGCTTTATATGTTAATGAACATAATATATAACCGGGTATATGTATCATCGTGGCATGATAGTCAGTACTATTGTGATAACTCTTCACTGAAATCTTCGCTGTCTGACCATGTTTAACAAAACTGATGGACTGGATAGTGCGTCATGCACCGGCTGACCTTAAGTTGATGCTGGAAGGAAGCTGTATTTCTACTCCTCAAAATTAGTCTTACCATGTTAGTTATCTGATTCTGACCTGATCCCAGCGGGTTCAGTCGCCCGGTCTACTTAGACAGACTGCCTTGGCTTATTTGGCCTCTTCTTCTAAAAGCCAGACATTCTGTACAAATGTATGTTTTTGTTCACAGCTAATCTACATATTACCCTGATCACAAACACTGACTCTGTCTCTTCTACTTCTTTTATGCCCTCCGTGTTCGTCCTATTCTGACTTTCAACTTCACTATTCTGACCTCCACCTCTTCTTCCCTTTAATGTTTTCATTAGCGCTGTTGCGAAATGCTATCAGTACTTGTCGTGCCTTAGATACATTAGCTCTCAACAGCGGATACAACTGGTTATGCACAGACATATGCTGCTGAGGCACTTTGAGACGCTAAATCATCCGCACAGGTAGACATTTATCATCCGATCCACTACCAAATAAGTCTTGGTAGCACACCGTATTGATAGCAACATACCTTGTAATTGTCTTGCATTCCATCCTATTAACTGTTTTCTAAAGTAATATGATATATAGGGTCTGTCTATAACAGCCTGTTTTATTTTCTCAAATTCGGAAATTGTATGACTGACTACTTTATGTCTGTGAATGTTACATCTCCTGTTTGACTGACTGCTTTATGTCCGTGAATGCTACATCTCCTGTTTGACTGACTGCTTTATGTCTGTGGATGTTACATCTGTTTCACTGACTGCTTTATGTCTGTGAATGCGACATCTCCTGTTTGACTGACTGCTTTATGTCCGTGAATGCTACATCTCCTGTTTGACTGACTGCTTTATTTCCGTGAATACTACATCTCCTGTCTGACTGACTGCTTTATGTCCGTGAATGTTACATCTCCTGTTTGACTGACTGCTTTATGTCCGTGAATGCTACATCTTCTGTTGGACTGACTGCTTTATGTCTGTGAATGCTACATCTCCTGTTTAACTTTGTAATATATACTTTCATTGCTGCAAAGAAACAAAATGACAGCCACGTGTGCATCCTGCAGTGGGTATACGTACGTCTTACCGCTGCCCAGAAGTGTACTCTCCGACAGGAAACGCATCTTGAGTGGTGCAGAAACGGTTTCCTGAATCTCTGTGTGACATCAGACGAAGAAAGAAAAGGGCTAACATTAAATGTCATGTTGTCCCAGTATTCAAACTAGATACCAACGAAAGTATGCTTAATATATTTTAACGGAATCAATATTATATAATCAAGTAGCTCTGATATTATAATAATAATAATAATAATAATAATAATAACAATAACAATAATAACAACAACAACAAGCTTTGAGCTTTAAAATATGATTAATACCAGTTTGCATTGATAATAAAAGCATTAAAACAATCCACTCCTTCAAAGAGATTTTACATGCTTAAAAAATAGTATATTCAGCATATATTCATCAAAAGAGCATACACCCTTAAGGATAATGCTAATTATTTTAAGATAATGATGTCATATACCAATTTATTTCAAAAAATAGTACTACGTTTGAAACTATTACACTGTAAATAAACATTGTCGACGCAACCCTTAATAAACCTGGCCTAATATTCATCAAACGTTTGAGCACAAGAATCGGACTCGAATCAAAATCTTATTTTTTTTTAATTCCAAATAAAAACAGTTTTACCGGCAAATTACTATATTTACTTACAGTAAAGAGTAATGTTAAAGGTAATTTAACAAACAATGTCTGAAAATCATAATCCTTACACATACTGTTGTGTTGATAGGGTTTGAAAAAAATGAGATTTTGAGTCTGAGTCTGAATCTTGTGCTCAAACATTTGATGAATTTAGGCCCTGATCGCGTTAGTAGTGTATACCCATAAGCATATTAAGAACCAGCATTACTCATATTTGTCTATGGTTAGATGGTGAAATGAATAGTATATATCAATAAGTACTTTCGGATTTTTAACTTTCTTTGCGTGTTTCCAACAGAAAGCCATCACATTCAGCCGCGTCTTTTATTATATACATATAAGCGATCACACTAAACAGAAGCAGATGGTTAGCATTACCATCAGGCAGAATAATAAATGCTCAAGAGAATAAATCCGCAATACTCGTCATTCATCACAAGTTATATCAAGAGACGGTTACTGATGTGCAATTACAATTTAATACAAATCAATAACCTGCTAACGCATTTATAAACATATAATAATAAGTACAAAAGTAGAACAGGAAATGCAGCTTTCAGAGAACACAGTAAACCCAAAAACATGCAAACAGTCACACATGAATGACAGTGTTAATAAGGAATAAAGGCATATGACGTCACAAACACAAACACATAAAAAGGGTTGAAAATAGAGCTACCGCCTTGGAACGGTCAGTGGCCAAAAAAATTCGCTGGGGGTTTAAACCAGGTTCTAGGGTGCACCAAACCTCACACTTACCCTACTGTCATCCCAGTAAACGGGACAGTGTAAATAAAGAAATCCCCGATATATTAGGTGATAATTGACGGCAGTTGTGGTGTTGTTTAAAGAAATAGCGACTTTGTGCCATTGAATTTACCAAGGTGGTACCCGTCTTGTCAACCTGTTTTTGTGCGTGGTGTCGTGGACTTCGCTTCTGAATGCGTATGTATCCATGTAATCATGGTTTGTACTGTAAACCATCTCTGTGTTTGTGACGTCATATGCCTTTATTATTACTATTGCCATTCTTGCTTGTCTTTTTTCGTGTTTTGGGGTTTACTTGTGTTCTGTGAAAGCTGCATTTCCTGTTTTGGTATAAATACTTACCCATGAATTGCATGGTATTTAACGTGCTCCGATGAATTGAAGTGCATTTAATAGGCTCCGATACTTGGGAACGCCCAGTTAACGTCCCCATATGACGGGCGAGGTTATGTATTATTACACACCAAATCAATCTAGTGACGCAAATGAAGCTCGAACCCATACTATCCGGATTCAGCGTTGAACGTGTTTTCCACTGGCGTATAAGAAAGCATGTTTCTAATGCAAATAGTTCCAAAATGGTTATATTTCAACTATTGGGTGGGAGAAAGAGAGTATATAATGCCTTGGTCGAACACAAGGAAATATCCATACTATTTAAGCTGAATGGGTTATAATTCACTTCGTAGATCATATCCCCAATCCAACAATCAATTATCAGTGGTGCCATACATCTCAGAATACCAGACTGTCAACGATGCATCATTATTTTATACAATCAGGATTCTTGAAGAAATAGAAAATCAAATATGTCTATTTTAAGCTGCAAAATAGCCTAAATGAATGGTTGTAATGACCGTTAAGTACGTGTAAGACGGGGATGTGATGCCAAATAAGGCCATTAGTTACAGCTTCTAGACAATCAGCAACATTAACGCCACAAATATCAGATCTGGCTGCCGGTAGGACGTTTAATTAATAACTGTTCGCTCGTGCTTTAGAACTTAATTTCTCCAGAGTGAGAGCGTTGAAAGCAATTTAAATCAACATTGATTGAAAAGTCGGCATCTTTTAAAAGAATCCAACGGAGAGGTATGTTGCAGCGTGCTTTGATGTTAGAAGTTTGGAAAACAATTAGGATCTCATTACGTAATACTATGATTGTTTTGATTATGAAACAATAATATTTAAGCACGCAAACTATTTAAATACCATTACTACAAAATCATTAAGTGGTCCCTTCTTAATTACATTAAGCGATGGGAAAGCTTATATTAGCAGGATTTTATGATGTATATTTTGACAATAAAACATGTTTAAAAACTTCTTTTTTTTTTACTGAAAAAAATGCGATAATCTGTTTAGAACTACCTATTAAATGTTTTAATTTTACAATATGCAAACATTTTAAGCCGAAATTAAGGTTTTATTTCCTACCACAGCCAACCTCGTTTTCGCTTCTTGGAGAAGGGTATGGATGGGGTATGAAAGTTAATACCCGGACCAAATCATTACGTGGTCCGAGTATTATACTATTCAGTTTTAGGGCTTAATTTGCTCACCTTATTAGTAAAATAATGGGAAATATACATACCTATTTTTGTTTTAGGCGCGTGAACAGAGCCTTATGGCGTGATTACACCATTGAATGTGTGACTCCGTGGTGTAGAGTCAAATAGTACCTAGAAAATGCCCTTTCCTGCCCTATTTGTGATACATGTAGTGCACATATCCGATTTCTTTGCTTGTTGTTATCATTAACTGTAAGTCATCCGAATGATGTACTGGGGGAATTTATTTCCCTTTGCTTGAGCTATTTAATTGGGAGCATTTATTTAAGTTGCCTGTACTATTTAATTATATATTACATAGACAGTAAAGCGAAAGTAGAAATAGTTAAATCTATCTGTGACGTTTCAAAATAGAAATTGACGCCATTCGACAGTTTGACTTTATCTTAGATGACACATAAGCCGTTGTTTTAACTACATGTATCTATTGGCAATCACTTGAAATTGGGTCTTTGTTAATCTTGAATAGTACCTCTCTGCCAACCTGTACTTTAGCAAAAACTATTTCCTTACCGTTGAAACTTGGGTAGAACAGCTTAATACTTGTGACTTGGTTATGACATTTCAATTTCACAACATCGTTTCTAACGTTGACCTTCCGCAGTACTTTCTATGTTTTTGTCATGATCCGTGATTTGTAGTGTATTTATAAATCATTAACTTAATTTACATTATAACAAGTATCTGTTTCGTGTGTTTTAAGGCAGTGTGTGCATACGATTCGCGAAATTCGTGTTTAGTCCCAAGGAATTCATTCGTAAAAACTATATTATCGCATGCCTGAGAGTACTTTGTATTGTCCAAAGTCGTATGATATATTCAATACCGGAAAACGAAAGTGTACTGATATTTCGTATAACGGTACACTTTTTGAAAAGTGTGCCGTTATACCAGATATCATACAAGGGGGCGAGGCTAGCGATACAAAAGCTAAAGAATATCCTACTTGGTGTAACACGTATATATCATGAAATATCTCGGCTTGCGACTCGAAATTGTTCATGATATATGCTCATAACACCTCGTTGGAAATTCTATAACTAATACTTCACAGTGTCAATGAGAAAAATGTCACTTCTGAGAAGATGAATTATGGTTCTATCTTTTATTTATATGTAAATAAGGCCGTTTATTACCTCGGCAGTTATATTTCTAAAACCTGATTCTCTCGAATTCGTGCCGATGAGATTTTCGTACGTGACTCTTTCTGACTCTAGCACAATATATAGTGTTTGCCTGCGGTGTTGAATATAAATAACTGGATTAGTATCATTGTTGAAATATCTTTAAGTATTCATCTATTTAACTGATCTAAATTCCGTGGCATTCTTTATATTACTTATAAAGTCAGATGCAGACGTGTGCTTTGTATCGTTGACAGATATACGAACACTCCAGGGAATTAATTGGCTTTGTTCATTGTATACAATTCCCAAGATACATTAAGCCGGATGCGCGTGTTTTCAATCAGAACTGTTATTCATTCCGATCTTTGTAGATCTCTGAGCCCGAAACTTACAGATATCGGTGGTACATTCTCGATACTTTTGTTTTCTTACTTGAATTTTGAATGGGTGGTTCCACGACTCCTGCCTTTAAAAGTTCTGAGTATTGTTTAATCACTATTAGGATATGTTGCCTGCTTTTTAATTTAGTCCTGTGACTGTTGCATGTGATACGCAGGCTTCATAACCTCTTATTCCAGTTAAATCCCATTTTGTTTATTTCGCCCATTGTTTTCTCGTTTAGGGCAAAGCGTTTTGTTAGAAACTGGGACCATACGCCGCTGGCCATGGAATGGTGTGAAGATACCGCAATAAAGATTCCATGGTCAACGCCATATGCATAGCATCTTCGGGATAGCTGAAATGTCTGTACTATTGACATGGTTAATATTGAGTTCTGCTCAACCCGGGGCTAGAGGGCGTGAACGGTAGCGAGCACTTTTCACTACCGGTCACGAACAGTCTCAACTAAACCGAGACTGCAATATTATTTTTGTATTTAACGTGTTCCACGATTTCCAAATTTCTCCTTTCAGAATTTTTTTTTATCAAGAATATGCCCTTGTGGCGAGGAAACATATTTATCTAAAGAGCTAAAACCAAGCTCTAGGATGAAATCGATGAAACCTGAAAGCATCTCAAAAAAGTAGATAGTCGAACAAAACATTCATCATTCACTGAAGGCAGTCAGCCAAACACGTGCATTAAAAGCAATCAACAATGGTATAGAAAAGTAGAAGCAAAGTATGCGACAACACACAAATAAAGGGTTGACGACATGGGCGGGGACCCAAGCCGGAAAAAAACGAAAACGTTTACCCGGAAAGATATACTCCTGATTTTTTAAATATTAACAGATGGAGGTCTTGTACATATGAAACCACTGTATGGACTTCTGGCATACTTTGCATTTCGTTACAGCATCGAGATTTCTACGGTAACCCATTCGTACCAAGCCAATATATGAAAATCGCTGAACAAACAGTCAAAGGAAAATAAAGAAATTTGCACACGTCCTTTTCGGCAAATACAGTTCCAGTATTTGAAACCTATATGTGTTTATGAAATATCAAACTACAGAATCAAGACCTGATTATGTTACACTTTACTAATTTTAACAAGAGTTATAGACCTTTTATGAATTTTGTTTTGTCTTGTGCAAGGGATAATGCGAATTTCTTGTGTTCACAATAACTGCAGTAAACGGTTTCCGATTTCCACTAAATGTTGTATGGTGTTAGGCCTTATACCTACAAGGCCTTTGACAAGTTCAATACTGAGTAAAACGGACATTTGCTTTAAAGAGTTATTACCCTTGGTTATTGAAAGAATAGGCACATTTTAACTTGAGTACACACATTACTTTAGTAAACTGATTCCGATCTTCACATTATTTAGTGTGAGACATTATATGAATATGAACTTTGACAAGATGACATTGAGCAGAATTGACACCTGCCTTATTGAGATATTGCCCTTGATTATTGCAAAAATGCAAATTTCAGCTTTCGTACGCAATACATTAAATAAATTGGTTTCGATTTTTACACAGTTTGGCGTGTAACTGTATATCAAACTGATTTCAGACAGGTTAGACGAGTATCAAGTTATTGCTCTAAATTGTCGAAAAATTGTGATCAATATGTGATCGTCTGATTGTTTCCTACTTTCCTTTGAAATATCATCAATTACTGTATAATATTCTAATTGAACAAAGAGGATATCGTCCTCTGACTAAGAAATGTGATTTGTTTTCACGATGATTGTAATAAATAGCATTTGATTTTCCATGCTTTTTGGGGTAATATTATTACGGTCTCGGTTTTGTTTGACAATGAGAACAATTGAGGAGTGGTTTACAAAGTTATCGCCCTTGATGTTTGCAAATATTTAAATTTCAAACTGAGTACACAACAACTTCAGTAAACGAGTTCTGATTCTCACTAATATTTAGTTGAAGTTTTTTTGACAATTACACCATGATTGTGGACTTGTCACGTAGATTTTCTCGAAGCATTTATATTCATATAATATTTTTTACACATGGAACTAGTTATGTATGACACTACTGTTTATAGACAAATTATTGGAATCCCAAATGAGAACGAAATGTGCAACTCTTGTTGCAGATTTGTTTTTGTTTTGTGATGTTAGAGGTTTCATGTTTAGTCTTTTACCAGATACGCTTAGGCAGATGTAATCGAAGCCTTTTATTATACCTCTTTGTATATGGATGATATATTGGACAATTACAACCCTTTCTTTTCTTTACTACATATACTTTCTTTCCAAAGAACTTCACCTCAAAAAAGCTAATATTTCTCATAGTTGCTATATCTTCTTTACTCGATTTACATCTCGCGATTGAAACTGAGAAATAATAAGCAAACTCTATGACAAGAGAGATCATTTCAATTTTGACACTGTTAAGGGCACGACTAGACAATATTAAAGACAACCATCGAACGTTACCGTCCTTTCAGGATTTAGGTAGACGTCATCATAGGTCCACAATCTGTCCGGCTATCGCACAATCAAGTGGAAAGCAAAGCGGTGAACTGTAAATGGGTCAACCACTAAACATGCAGTGCGTTGCAAAATGATAAGGTGACAACCTCCTTTGATAAGCCTTTAAACAGTGATCATTACCCAATCTTTACCAGGATCTCCATGTGACTCTGTCAACGTCTTAGAAAATAGTCTGCGATTACGTCATATTTGTCACATGACCATAGCTAAAATATCAAAATGGTTATCAGAAATCATCTCCGCGACCTGATACCACTATGCCATGGGGTGGTGCTGAGTGGAAAACAATCGAACGGAACTCCGCTTACTTTGGACCATTTTTAATGAATTTAGGTTAGTATTTTAATTTTAGGTAGGCTGTTTAGAGCTATGAAATTTTAGTAAGTGATGGTAAGAACAAAAGCTATACTGCAACCCTATGAAAAACGCAATGGTAGAGTCCATTTTGTTTGTTTTAATGGCGGAGTGATATGCCAAAGAATACATTTTATTCTACCGCAGTATAATGCTGAGCAAACATTAGTGTTTATTCACTAAAATAAATATTGAATAAGAGCAATAAGCTTATTTTTGAAAAGGTTTGCGAGACGTTTACTGCATTCTTTTTCAAGAAAGTAATAACGACTAAAATATATTAATCCAAGAGTTAGCATAAGCGTTAGCACAATATTGTGAACACGTGATCTACAGCGGCAGTAAACCTTTGGAGATGTTTGTAGTGGTGCAGACACTAGAAATAGGAAGAAAGTGTGCTTTATTAGGCTGTTTTTGTAAATTAGGAATCCCGTACATAGTTGGACGTTTGTTTTGCTTTTCATCTAGTCCAGCTTTAATAGTGCTTCATTGAGTTTTATATCCGGACAGACATTTGCAAAGGTTTGTTATCATAACCCTGATTTACTTAAAGTATTGTCAGAACTCTTCTGCTACAAGGTCTGTCACAACGTGAATACTATGGTGACTATATGTACAGACTTTTAGAGATTATTGGTCATTATCACATTCATACAATATGTGTTAAACTTGTTAACAAACATAACAAAATAGGATATGACCCTATCCTCCTGCAATGCACTGCATGTTTAGATGGTGACCCATTTACAGTTCGCCACAATGCTTTACAATTAATGTTGCGATGACCCAACAGATTTTGAACCCTATGATGACTTCTACTCACAGGCATTTATTAGGATATATAGTATAGAAGGCTAGAGAGAATATAGTTATAGTATATGTATATAGTAAAGGGCCTTTTTCTGCTCTCTATCTCTATCCTTCTATACTATATATCGTAATGAATGCATGTGCTTCTACATTAATAGGGCAAGGGATGGTAACGCCTAATTTTTTATTTTAATATTGTCTTATCGTCATCATTCATTTTTTGTCCTGGCTTCTGACAAGTATTTGCTTTGTGGCTTTCTGGGAATTTCTATTCATATATACATGATCATTTTGTGTTTTACTTATATTGCCTACTAATTGCTATTAATACTTCATAGTTTGTAAGGGGTTATAGCCTGGCTGGTCGAATTTTATTGGAATGCAAATAGGGTAAGCGTGAGGTATAGTGCACTCTAGAACCTGGTTTAAACCCAGCAGCCTTTATGTCACTGACCATTCCAAGGAGGTACCCATATTGTCACTGACCATTCCAAGTAGGTACCCATATTTCAACCGTTTGAGTTTGCCATTTAGCATACTTTTCTCTTTTCTATCCTTGTGATTGGTGTTTGTTTCAAATACGTGTGTTTGGTTGACTGACTGTGTTCTGTGAATGTTATATTTCCTTCTCGACTTTTATACCATAATTTGTTTCTGATTCGAAATAGGATATGGGTCACATTTAGTGATACTTATAGTTTTAAACTGTAAACATGATTCTATTACACTATTTAATATATTGCGTCCCATGGATCAAGGCGATACAAACCGTAGGAAAATATTCAAGTTCATGATGTGTTTGAGAAACGTTGACAAACTTCTTAACCAGAAGTTGTCTGTTCAATCAATCAGAACCTAGAATTGAAACTCAAGGTCACAGAAACACCGATGTTGGTTGGACAGTTAATGATCATATGTAACAAAAGTGCAAATTCCAAATGAATCATTTAGATACTATTCAAGATGTTTTGGAGAAACTCTGTCAGACGTCATACCCAAACACTGACGTCGCTCAATCGCCTTCCAACGAAACTAGTCAATAAAAAACCCGTTATTTTTCTGATAAATACAATCATACGACTGTGACAAAATAGTGAACCAATTTAGAAGTTTACAATTTGATAAGACAGTAATTGCAGTAATTACTATTCTATTTTCAAGGTAAATTAAAGGTCCATAACTGTATTAAGAAATCTAAAAGCTACCATCGAACGGATTCTAAATATCTGCCTGTATGTTAATGTTATTAAGACTTCACACAAAACGATATGGTTTAAACCCTACACAATTAAAGATAGTTGTTGCAATAATCATATTTTCTAAGTAAATTAAGGGCTATACCTCTATTCCAAAATGGCAAAATAATTTGAGGTATCATAAATATTATTAACATATACTTGTATCCTATTTGTATATAAAATTTCTACCCAAAATGTTGTTTAATTTTCAACAAAACTTGATTAATTAACATAAACTCATTACAAAAATGTCTTTTCGTAGATAATCAGGGGCCATAACTCTATTTAGAAAAGGCAAAGGTACACAATGATCATAAGGAAGTGATATCTGTTTGATATAAGGCTTCACAGCAATTTTAGCTAAAATCCAAAATAAGATAAAGAAGTTATTTACGTTATAAGTGTATATTTGTTTATTACAAACTATGTATATACATTTGTGTACTAGTTAGAAGCTTCCCATTTATCACGCTAGTTAAATCTAATATTATATATAAATTAATATAACTATGTGCATTAACATATTAGCGATTCGATGTGATGGTTCAGTCACCTTCTCTGCATATTTTGCGGTAAAAGCAAAATATCAACAACATTAACTGCTAAAGTATTAATTGTTACCTTATAAATATAAATACTATTCTGTTGATTATGTTAATTGTTGGTATAATGTTGTATATATATTTCACTATCGCTGTCAAGTTTATATGTATTTGTTGTATCCTCACGGGTCTTATGACCCATTGGAATTATCTGAATAAAACTATATATATCAAAACCTTGCACCTAAGCTTTACCCAAAATGTGCATTTTTGTTAAGTAACTCAGGGGTCATAACTCTATTCTGAAAAGGAGAAAATCGGCCTTGCTCGTAAGAAAGTGGCATCTTAACGATATAACACTTCACAGAAAAATTGGTTTTAACCGAAAAAAGTTTACAGAAGTTATTAACAACGTGCATGAAAGCTTTAGCCAAATGGTGGATGCCCGTCCCTCCCTCAACCCATCTGCCCGCCATCTTCAATCCTTAAACCGCTTTTGATTTAAAAAAATAATTGAAAATTGCATTCGGCATAAACAGAATATAATCAGGCGTGCTTATGTCTTATTTATGTACAAAACAAAATCATATCGCTAAAATATAAACTTGTACACATTTTTTCTTTGAATATCAATATTTTCTTATCACTTATGGGCTTCCGTAGAAAATGCGTTGGTGTTACGAAATGCATAGAATACCATTAATCCATACAGTGGTTTCGTATAGAGTACAGTTTCTGCTATTGATATGCAAAAAATCACGAGAATATCTTTCCGGGTAAACCAAAAGTATTTTTTTGCACGATACGAGAAGTTGGGTCCCTGCCTAACAGGGCTACCCGGCACACTGGAATGGTCGGTGGCAGCAAGACCGATGGGAATTTAAACCAGGTTCTAGGGCGGACCAAACCATTTTTATCCTATTGTCGTCCTGAGTGAAAGGGGCAATATAAATAAGTATGTAATGCTGGTAGAATTGTCCCAGAATGAACGTGTGAACATCATTAAAAGGACGTATGCAGCATGATCATACTTTCATATTAACCATTTGATTCATAGTTTACCCTACCCGTTCTAATGACATGCATCGATAAAAACAAACATAAAAGACAAAATCTTTGATTTAATGCTAATGTTTTGTTTTTTTGTGTGCCTTTATGCAAAAAGTACTAAACATGCAGATCTGCAATTGATATTCAGCTTCAATTAAAAATAAGAGTTAACATTTACATAGTTCGCATTGTGTGCATAAGCTTTGTGCAAATTTTGCAATATCTAAATGCAAATTGCTCGTGCTTTTATTCAAAATCTCGTGCATTTATAGAATCACATGAATAATAATGAACTATAATTAAAAACCGCCTTGAAAATATCACACAATCAGAATAGACAAATATGATGTTACTATGATGTTACTATGAAAACATAGGCCAACATCATGTTCACAAGAATGGGATGTATTAAAAGACGTGTATAGTTTCAATGGTTTATCAAGTGATTAATAAATATCTGATATATTAAGCTTGGAGGCATTTAAGCCTGGCATACTGGTATTCCTTTTTTTACTATCGTATTGGTCACAACACTGACCATGCATATGCAAGCGCAATGTACTTGTATACAGACAGTGCCTATAACACAAGCGTTGAAGGTGTTATGCAAAACACTGAATACAGGCCAGGGGATTTACATATTTCTGGAGACACTAAAATGTTTATGGCATAGCGGGAGTTGTTTTATTGTGACACGCAAGTTACATGTACTTGCTTTACACTTAAAACGAATGAGCTAAACAAAACACTACGAATCATTGAGTACATATTGGCAAAACCTTTATTTATATGAATTTACTAAAAACAAATTGAATAAATTTAAAACCCTAAAATTAATGTTTGTATTATTGAGACAAGAAATCTACTCGAAATCAATGATTTATTTTGTTTTATTCGCAATTATTAAATCAAACTAACCCGTTAACCTTATACATAAGTTTATTATACCTCACATAAAAAGCCCATGCTAAATCCTCATAGACGACAATGTGTAAATCTAATGCAAGGGTGATAGTACAGGGTGATAGTAAATAACAGGGCGATAGTAAAAAAATTATCACATGCGCAGCTTTGATGCACGTTGTTTTTAAAAAGAAATCGGGCAAATAGTGAAATATGTACCGAAAATGAATCTTATATTTGACCGGGGGGGTGGGGGGGGGGGGGGGGGGGGGGGGATTTCGGTATAATAAAATAAATATCAAATTCATGAGAGGGTGATAGTTACAATGTTCACCCTGAGGATATGATCATCGCCCGAGGCGAAGCCAAGGGAGATAATCAATATCCGAATGTCAAAACTGTAATAATGCATGTTTTTATGAAAAGGTCGTAAATTTGGCATTAAGACTAACAGAACATAAAAACAACACTAGAGAAAGAACTTCACAAAGGCAGAAATAAAAGCTTCACTAACACAGTTTAATGAAATTGCAATCACAGACCATGTTATACAGAATAAGCATGTGATAGACTGGGCTAGGTGGTTAATGAAAGTGCAATCACAGAGCATGTCATACAGAATAAGCATGTGCTAGACGGAGGTTGGGGGGGAGGGGTCTAAGATAATGGAAGAGGGGCGAACATTCACATACGACGCCATAAATCGAACCAAATGAACACATACACGTAGATTTATTGGCATTTAAACAAGATTCGACTGCTATTTTGAAAGGCATAACTTTTATTTGACCAGCTTTAGAAAGGATGCCACATGATTCGTAATGTATTTATATGTATTGTGACAAAGGTACATTTATCAGCACTGTTAAATGGATCTTTAACATACGCACGACATTGCGTGTGTAACAATACTAAACAAAACATTGCAGTTGCCTATTTTATCACCTTGTTGTTATGCAAAGAGACTAGACTGCAATACTTTCCTAATTCACGAACGAGAATTTACAAAGGTTCAGTTAAACAACTTTACGCGAGCCTTCAACATACGCAAGACATTGCGTGTGCAACAATAATAACTAACACGCTACTGTTGCCTGTTGTGTCTACTTGCTGTTTAGTCAAACAATATAGACGGAAATACGTTTCTGATTTACTTTAAACGAAACTGAAGAACGATAATTTACTTTGCATCTTTTTCTCAAAAACTATTAACTATACTGTATCATGTTATTGGTAATGTTTTTGTCAAGAAAAGATTCAATTTGTAATTCCTTGGAGCTATAATAGTTAGTACCACAATTACGATAGAACATTATTCTTTTTATACACATACATTTAAGTTTTCCAAGACGAAATTTTACAGACACGAAAGTGGTTCAAATCAATAAATGCTGTATATAATGCCAGTGTATTTCGAGAAATGTTAAGGAATTTATCTTTACTACCAGACTATCTGTTAATTTTAGATAAGAGGATCACTGAATCTTGTCTCTATAATACGAGTACTCCGTAAATGCGTAAGAAAGTGGAGATAAAAACTTGTATAAGTATTTAAAGAAATATAAAAAGATCGGACAGGGAAAGTAGCATTCAAGGAGGACAGTCAACCACAAAACACAGAAACAAACATGCAAACAGACAAACAAGAAGGCAAAAGTAATAATAAAAGCAAACGACATTACAAACCCAGAACGGTCAGTGACAAAGTAGGCCACTGGAGGTTTAAACCGGTTCTAGGGTGCACCAAACCTAACACTTACCCTGCTGTCATCCCATTAAAACAGGACAGTGTAAATAAAGAAATCCCCGCCATGATCTAATCTCTAACCAACAAGGCAGCATCAACAGGCAATATAAGTAAAACACAAACATGCTCGTGTAAATATAATACAAAAAAAACAATAGCCTAGAAAGACACAGTGAAGGTACACAATGACTTGGCAGAAGCCATAGCCACAAGAGACTAAACCATTAAGGGCACGACAAGAAAGATCATAGAAAAATAGCAAACGCCACCGTCCCAATGGGCTTTAGGTAGGCGTCATCATAGGGTCCACAGTCTGTCCGGTCATCTTACAATTAAAGAGGAAAGCATAGTGGCGAACTGTAAAAGGGTCCACCACCAAGCATGCAGTACGTTGCAAAATGATAGGGTCATAACCTCTGTTGATAAACTTTTTAACAAGTTTAACAAAGATAGTATGAAAGTGATCATGACCAAGAATCTTACGAAGTTTATAAATCACATCACCATAGAAGTCAGGTTGGGATAGTCCTTGTCGCAGAAGAGTCCTTAAATTACTTTTATGTTTGGAAAGAAGATCAGGGTTACAATAATAACATTTTGCAAAAGTTTTACGAAGTTTATGGTAACGGTAACCCTGATTGAGTAGCTTTTTAGTTATACAAAGACTACGAATATTAAAGTCATCAACTCGAGTACAAGCTCTTGAAAAACGAATAAGTTGAGACACATACACCCCATAAGAAGTTGCTCGTGGAACATCCCCATCCAAGTGGGGGGTAATTAACAATGTCAAAATTAAAATCATCTCTCTTGTCATAGATTTTGCTAATTATTTCACCATTTTCAATCGAGAGATCTAAAAGACGATCTAATTAGTGATGTTTGAAAAAATTAACAACACAGACATTTTAACGTTTCGGCTTGATAGCCTTCATCAGAATTTAATTTTAAAAATGCGTATGACGTCGATAAACGGTATAACTAAGGTACCGACGTCATAACAAACATGACGTAACATTGTGGCAAACAAAGATAATAACTTGTTTACGCGAAGGTAAAATATGTATAAATTAATATTAATATACAATATACATGATATTGGATCAAAATTGATACAGATATCTCTTTACAAAAACCACTATGATACAATAAATTAAAACAGATAGAGATAAACAATACCTGTTTATACTTGTTTAATTACTTCTTAAATAATATCTTGAAGTTTAGTCCATTAGGATATATAGCATCTAATCGGTGTATCCAGTGTGCAAATACAATTTCTTAGAATTTCTGTATTCCAACCCAACATTACCAAACATAGCCCATCCCACGACCACTTTTTAGTGTAAAGTTATGTTTTATTTCTAAAACACCCTCCATGAATTTTCAAAACGAATTGCACTCCCGAAAAGTATTTAATAATGAAATGGAAAACGTTAAGCTGCATTATTGTTGGCGGCCTAAGAGGCGACGAACTCTATTTGTGATTGTGTCTGGGAAGGGGATTTGGAAGCAGAATAATGTAGTTGAACAAGGTCAAGCTGTTTTTAAAATTGATTCTGTAATGTTTAATTCTGTATTTCGGAAATTTCTTAATGAGTGAAGTAACAGTTGATCCCCAATAGGTCATTAAACGTTGCAATTGGTAATCTTTCTATTATTTTACTCATTTACTGTTCTATATTAGTTTTTATTTATGGTTCGGTACGCGTTTGAGTGTTGGCGATAACCACTTTCCTCATGATATGTTTTTCTCTCGGCAGATATTAGAGAAAATGCAATACAACTTGCTGATATAAGTATAAATGAATAAATGCATAAGTGTATGCTTCATAATAAAAAAACTCGGATTTAATATAGGTTCCAACGCGAAACCCAGAGTAGTGATGGATCCCGGCAGTTCGCGTTTTGTTCTGAATGCTTTTAAGAAACATCCAGCATTAAAGGGATTCTCGGCATACAGATCTTTACACTATCAGCCTCGAATTGATGCTTGTGTCAACATTAGCTTGTTTATTGATTATAGTAGTTGCCAGGCTGGCTACATGTTCCGTTTAGATATGATGTCTAGCTGAGTGTTAACTCTCGATAAATACCAAATTGTGTTTAGAGTTGCAACTTATATTACCTATCATTAACAGACTCTTACTTGTGTTCGTTGCTTCAAAGGATCCCACTTTCAGTTTAGTAAAATTGAAACAATATATTTCTTAATTGGCAGAGTACCTTATAATTTAAGGGCATTTGAAAGTCACTGGCTGCCATTTTCAAGGACAGATTAAATGTATCTAACCACCAGCTTATCACTTTTGGAAACGATTCAATAGTAACTTTAAATATGTGATCGACAAAGGTACACTCATAGGCAATTTTGCGTAAACCTTCTTTGTGCCTTTCTAGGCTATTGCTTTTTGTATTTATATATACACGAGCATCTTTGTGTTTTACTTGTATTGCCTATTAACAGATTAATGCTGCCTTGTTGGTTAGAGAATAGTTCATGGCGGAGATTTCTTTATTTACACTGACTCGTTTTATTGGGATGACAGTAGATTTAATGTGAATGTAAATGGTTTAGTGCACCCTAGAACCCAGCGGCATTTTTTTGCCACTGACCGTTCCCAGGCGGTAGCCCTATTGTCAACCTTTTTTGTGTTTGTGACGTCATGTGCCTTTATTCCTTATTAACATTCCCATTCCTTTATTCCTTATTAACATTCCCATTCATGTTTGTCGTTTTGCGTGTTTTGGGGTTTAAAGTGTTCTGTGAAAGTTACATTTCCTGTTCGATTTTTATACTTATTCTTAAATATATGCAAGCCAAGCTTTTAACACACCCTAGACATTGCACGTGTAACAAGAAAAGTCATAGTATACAATATATACTATGACGACGAGCGGCAATAAGAATGAAAATTGTAGAATATATTTGTTTTAAATCATTGCATTGGAATTACAGCATCATGTGTGGTTTGTTTATGCTTTTTATTTGAAACTAAACGTCCAATTTAAGTGCTTTTTATAACCAAGAAAGCGCTATATTCGCTATTTTTATATTAAGCAAAGACTGGATGAGCTGGAATGTATGTATATGTATTCTTTTGACTATAAATAATGTTTTAATGCACAATTATATAAAAACACACTTTGAATATGTATGAATAATTACAATTTACATACGGTAATAATATGATGACTATCAAATGTACATATTTTTAAGTTCATGCTGTACAAAAGCAACATTACTGATGTGGACGCTCTACTGGCTAATATGGCTCTTATGACATCAATGAAGCGAGTGACTATCGTCTTAAAGAGGCAAAATATAGCTGGTCCGATCTGGCTGGTTTTCCAAGTTGGCCAGTAGAGATAATAAAAAGAAAAAAAGAAATAATAATAAAAAAAAAGAAAAAAAGAAAAAAAATAACAAATAATAATAAAAAAGAAAAAAAGAAAAAAATTTAAAAAAAATTAATAAAAAAAATAAAAAAAATATATATAAAAAAATATAAAATACAAGATGTGTTCGTAAAACACAATGCCCCCGTCAGTGCACTTATTCTACAGGCAAGGTTAAAGTTTTGTAACGGAGGTCACGGTGACCTTGACCTTTGACCTACTGACCTCAAAATGGGTGGGTCTTGTAGAAGTTGTCATGGGCAACCCGCATGTGAAGTTTGGTGATCCTATGTGGAAGGGTTTGTGTTTTACAGGCAAGGTTAAAGTTATGTGACAGACAGAGAGACAGACAGACCAAAAAAAATATGGCCCCGATTCATCATCGATGATGCGGGGGCATAAAAAAAAAATAAAAAAAATAAATAAACAAGATGTGTTCGTAAAACACAATGCCCCCGTCAGTGCACTTATTCTACAGGCAAGGTTAAAGTTTTGTAACGGAGGTCACGGTGACCTTGACCTTTGACCTACTGACCTCAAAATGGTTGGGTCTTGTAGAAGTTGTCACGGGCAACCCGCATGTGAAGTTTGGTGATCCTAGGTGGAAGGGTTTCTGTTTTACAGGCAAGGTTAAAGTTTTGTGACAGACAGAGAGACAGACCAAAAACAATATGCCCCGATTCATCATCGATGATGCGGGGGCATAAAAATAAAGACATTTAAAACAAGCATTTATGTACAACTGTGACTCCCGCGGCGGGGCCAGACGTGACCCCAGGGTCACCATTTGAACAAAATTGGTAAAGGACCATAAGCTTAAAGCAACAGCAGAATATTAAACCTCTGGCTCTTGCAGTTTAAGAGAAGAATTTTGTTTAAGTTTTTCCCTATACATGTCTATGTAAAACATGTGACCCTTGGGGCGGGGCCAAATGTGACCCCAGGGTCACCATTTCAACAAACTTGGTAAAGAACCATAAGCTTATAATAAATGTAAAATATCAAAGCTCTGGCTCGTGTAGTTTCCGAGAAGAACATTTAAAAAAAAAAAAATCCTATATAAGTCTATGTAAAACTGTGACCCTCGGGGCGGGGACAAATTTGACCCCAGGGTGTCACTGTCCTCATTTGTTTTTGGGTTTTTTAATTTATTGTTTTTGATCGATTTTGAATTGAATGTTGTTTAACGGCTCATCAACACAGTACAGGTTATTTAGAGCCGCCCCCGAGAGAGGGGAAGGATACATAGAAATCCGGGGACCTGCCCTACTCTTATTATCGAATAGATTCCTATGGTTCTTTAACGTGCTCGGAGGATAGACCGATACAAGGGACCGCCTGGTTTACGTCCCCATCCAACGGACGAGGCTAAGGAAAAGTGTCTTGCACAAGAACACGATTTTGAACAGGCCCAAATGCCATTTGAAGCGGTCATTTCGGCCGGCGGCCGGTTCTTATTGAGAACCATGGAAGAGGTCTTTTATAGGCCTCTGTTATATAAGGTAAAAAAGCCCTGAACTTGTATCTTGTGTGCGATATTCACAAAATAAGCATCGCTGTCGTTCAAAATACAAATCATACCTTCACACAGACATTGATTCTGCATTCATGTTGTTGTGGGTTTGTAAAAAAGCAGAAATATTTTTTAAACGAAACAGATTTTAATGGTTATTTTCTAGTACGAAAACAAGTAGGAATATTATTAATTTATTTAGTTCACTTTTTATTCCGTACATTCAACATCCGTTAGGTTGCCTGTTTAAATGTACATTCCATTGTCAGTGTATGAGGGACAAGTTTAACACGGTAATATTAGATATTGGTAGACCCTATGTAATTAAGATGTACATGATGCTCCTAGTGCAGTAATTACAAAAGGATAGGCAGATAAAAAAATGCATTAGGTCGAACACTTTTTTCTACTTAGACTACTTCAAATAAAAATAGAAATATGCATTAGGAAGTTTTTTCCTACTTTCACTTTCGTTATAGACAGCATGTAGATAAATCAGCAAGCTCATTTTTCTGTGTTGGAAATTGTTAGCATGGTATATGCCTAAATTTGACTGGTAGGTTCGTTTTTCTGTTAATAACTTTTTGAGATGTCAATTCTTCGAATAATTATCGAAAATTAGCCAAGGTCGAAGCAGATCTTGGATATATAATGGCAAACATGTTTCAAAACAAAAACACACCATTCCGTCATTGATCTTGGATTCATTCAGAACAAACACGGCATTCTGAAATAAAAGCATAAGCATTACGACATGCGTCGATAGTCTCTTTGCCCATCAAACAATGCCGTCAATTTGCCATAATCGTTTAATTGCCCTACTTGTTTACAAATTGGTTCGATCGACTCGCCATTGTTTCACTTTAACATGTGGTAATGAACGAGAGTTGTTTTATTGGCTGATAAAAATACATTGGTTATTTGATTGGATAATACAGTACTAGGTCAAGTATTGCGTCATGATTTTTAATTCTTGAAGAAAAGATTACCTTGGGTTAATACGACGCACCCACCGAAATACAAAGAGACAACACCATTTCAGTAACTGATTTACACATTGATGTGTATTTTACACTAATCTGGTGCGTGACTTACTTCCTGCATAGAGGGGCTCGTTACGGGTGTATATTTCACACAGTATACAAATTATAAACACTGCTCGTCTTTATTTGAAGATTGGCACCCCAAACCTCCCTCGGCCAATCAAATTCTGATAAACTGTCAAGTGGGAGGGATTAAACAATCACGAACAACACAGGTGAGTTTTACGACACATCAGTAATGCTCTCGACGAAAACAACGGGTGGTTAATTCCTACACAATTATCGGCAAACTACACAGTGAAGGCAAATTTCCCTCGATTTTTTATCTAATGCTGAAACGTCCATCGGACAAGTGACGGACAGCCAGATTTACGAAGGTCACCCAAAATCCACTTGTCCGGGCGTCGGGCAGCCATATTTCCGGAGCCCTGGTACTGATTGTTCCCACCAAGGTTCTATGAAATCCGGCAAGAACTTCATTAGCACCTATGCATTATTTTGTAACCTCAACACATGATTATAGTTTGCAAGAATGGTTTTATAGTGGAATTTTGTATAGTTTTACATTGATTAGAAGCAGAAACCAGACAGAATGTATCTAGGCTCGCGTTAACCATTCGCCAAATCGCCATAGGCGAAAAGAAACCCGAACTGGCGAATGAAAATCGTAAGAAATACATATCAAATTCGCCAGACATCGGCCGTCTGGTGAATCCAAATTTCCGACAGATTTTGTCTACAATCTCGGAAAATCCCGAATTCTAATACACAAAGTCTTTCACTGTCTATAAGCCACTACCCCGCTGGGTGTTGTTAGCTAATTAGCGACAATCAATTATCTGGACTGATAAACTAATTATCGCAGTGTTTATTGAAGACCGCAGTCAAATTGTCGATGTGCGATAGACTCCGCCCACTGTTCCGACTCTTGCTGTCAATCAACTGGTTTGAGACCCCGTAACAAGAGCCTGTATTTTTATATTTTCTTAATATATGCATGCATTCATTATGTCCTTTCTTAAATTTCAGTCGACAATTTTTAAAAATTAAAATAGCATTAAAGTAAATACAATTTTCAAAACTTTTTGGATATTTTACAGCTCCACTATCATAAGTAATTGTAAGCACTAAAGCAGAATGCATATGATGTGGACATATTGATACCATATACATGTAGGTTAATAACGCATACATTTTTAACTAACTGTTGATGTGTACGCAAACGCAGTTTTAGCGCCTCCAATTCGTTAAAAAATATCTCGGCAAAAGTCTGGCTAAAGGAATTTTTAGGGCTTTAGCCAGATTTGGCTAAAGGGTTTAAAATCCTAGCGCTAGCCTAGTGTATGTTTAAATCTAGAATCTATGTAATTTTTTATGTAACCAGTCCAACTTGTCTGCCATTTACACTTTCAGCAGGCCACATCTATTATTTCTCTAATTCTAATACACCCGCACTATATAGCCTAGTTTAAAATATCTCGTTATATTGAACGATATATCACTGTAATTTGTGCAACGTTAGGAGAATAAGCATTGTGCATTGTAACGTATGCAACGTTAGGAGAGCAAGCAAAGCAATGCGAAAGATTTCAGATGTGTGCGTTATTTTCACATTTTAGGGGTATTAGAATAGAAATAGAACATCGTATACGGTGAATTATCTATAATATATCACGGTTTGTCGTTCAATTGTAAACAATAATTTCACTCGCTCTTCGGGCTCCAGAAATTATTGTTTACAATTGAACTCCAATCCACGATATATTAAACGATAATTCACAGTAAATGATGTTCTATTTCTGAAATAAAAACATTCTAGACCATTCTTATAACAACATAGCGTCACACTATCAGCTGATATAAAGCATAAAAATACAGTTCTGCATCTAGTTTCATTGCATAGGCACATAATTGAATTGAACTGGATTTTATAGTTGCACCAACAGCTAAGGTCATACGGCGACTTAACAGCTTCCACTGGTGGAGGAAGACCCCAGGTGCCCCTCCGGGCAATTTTCGTGCACGGGCGGGCACCTGGGTAGAACCGCCGATGTTCCGCAAGCCAGCTGGATAGCCTCCTCACATAAAGATTCCTAGGCCCCTGAGGGATCGAACCTACAGCGGTGAGGGGCAAGTGATTGCAAGTCAGAGACTCTAACCACTGGCCACGGACGCCCCACGCATAGGCACATAAACTAGACTTTAACACATAGTAAAATGATAAACTTTCGCATATAACTTACAATAAATGGGTTATACTACGACGACACACTGCGTTGAATTGCTGAAAAAGAAAAACCTGGCACCTATCACAGATACCAGTTTAAAAAAAAAAAAGTCTTATATTCTATTAAATACTATTCTATTAAACAGTATTTAATAGAATATAAGAGTTTTTTTGTTTTTTTTTAAACCGGTATCTGTGGCACCTATGCACAAAATATGGCGGGAAAATTACCTTCCAGGTTTTACTTTACTCACCAAATACATACAATGCAAAACAGAAACGTCACTGTCATGTTTGTAAACGTACTGCCGTCTCATTTCTAACCATGCAGATTGTACAACAAATCAGTTTTGTCAACACGCACAGTAAAACTTGTTTTAACTAGTATAGGCCTATAGGTCATGCTCTGCAATCACAAAACAATAACAAACAATTCATCAAACTTGGTAGTATAGGCGTTGGCGATCATTTTAAGAAACTGGCAATATCTGCCTGGCGTTTCTGGAGAGGAAGATTTTTAATGTTTTCAACCATATATGGTTATAGCAGCCATGTCAAATGTCGCGCTCACCTAATTTTAACAAATCTAAAAAGCATTCATCCGAGGAACATCCTTGTGAAGATTGGCCAAACCTACTTTTAACAGAGGTTTCTGAGGAGGCCGTTTGAAGCAGAACTTTACGACACCGACAACGAGTGTTCCCTAAAAGGTACATTTCACAGCGACAGAGGAAAGTGTTGTCTTTGGTTTTTGTTATTTACTTTGTTGTGACGCAAAAGGGGGAATGGGGAATATACTACTTCAAGGGTAAAGGGGTCGAATTGCGGCAAATATCTCCGGTAAAAGAGAGCAAGAATGGAATGAGCAGAACAACATTTCCTTACTGTTTTTCTGAAGACACTAACTTGCAATTGTACATGTCCTTTCTCGAAAGCGGCTAAGATAGCTCTGCGAAATGTCCTGCTCGATTACAGTGTAAGTGCACTGTGAAGTGTGTCAACGCCACAGTTATTGGATGTTTTACTGCACTTGCCAATTTCCATGAAAAATACCATGAATTCCTTAATGTAACAGTATCACTTATGTTCCAGATTTATACAAACCAAACACCACAAACAATAATTTATCACAAATTACCAAAGTGTGAAATACTAACCTGGCAAATGCCTTCAGCCACTGCAGCTGCCTGTGAACGCCTCAAGCGGGACACACAACAATGCAAGATATGTTTACACTGGAAATAAGAAAACAAGAGGTCAATGACCTTGAAGCTCTACTGATAGATTTTTGATAGCTAGGTCAACATTCCCGTGAAGTTTCATGAAAATCGTGGCGGCCATCTTGAATTTCCGGCCGACCTAAAATTTTGCTAGGATCAATTAGACATCAAGAGCAACATTCCTGTGAAGTTTCATGAAAATCCGTCAAGTAGTTTCATAGGAGTAGTTGCTACAAGTTTTCATTATATAACTCTATGTAAACAAAGATGGCTGCTGGCGGCCATGTTTAATGTCAAATCAAAATAATTTTTGACAAGGATCAACATCATGTCATACTGATCATTTTAGAAAAAGTCCCATATCAATATCACTTATAGTTTTAAAGAAGTAGTCGCTACAAACTTGTTTTTTGAAAATCTATTTTTAGCCGGGGCGGCCATCTTGAATTTCCGGCCGACCTGAAATTTTGCTGGGATCAATAAGACATCAAGAGCAACATTCCTGTGAAGTTTCTTAAAAATCCGTCAAGTAGTTTCAGAGGAGTAGTCGCTACAAGTTTTCATTATATAACTGTATGTAAACAAAGATGGCCACTGGCAGCCATGTTTAACGTCGAATCAAAATAATGTTTGACTCATATAATCATCATGTCATGCTGATCATTTTAGAAAAAGTCCCATATCAATATCTCTTACAGTTTTCAAGAAGTAGTCGCTAAAAATTTATTTATTTTAAATCTATTTTTAGCCATGGCGGCCTTCTTGAATTTCCGGCCAGTCTGAAATTTTGCTAGGATCAATTAGACATCAAGAGCAACATTTCTGTGAAGTTTCATGAACATCCGTCAAGTAGTTTCAGAGGAGTAGTCGCTACAAGTTTTTACTATATAACTCTATGTAAACAAAGATGGCCACTGGCAGCCATTTTTTAACGTCGAATCAAAATAATGTTTGACTAGGATCAACATCATGTCATGCTGATCATTTTAGAAAAAGTCCCATATCAATATCACTTATAGTTTTCAAGAAGTAGTCGCAACAAACTTATTTTTTAAAAATCTATTTTTAGCTGTGGCGGCCATCTTGAATTTCTGGCCGTCCTGAAATTTTGCTAGGATCAATTAGACATCAATAGCAACATTCCTGTAAAGATTCATGAAAATCCGCCAAGTAGTTTCAGAGGAGTAGTCGCTACAAGTTTTTACTATATAACTCTATGTAAACAAAGATGGCCACTGGCAGCCATGTTTAACGTCGAATCAAAACGATTTTTGACAAGGACCAACATCATGTCATGCTGATCATTTTAGAAAAAGTCCCATATCAATATCACTTATAGTTTTCAAGAAGTAGTCGCTACAAACTTGTATTTTAAAATTCTATTTTTAGCTTTGATGGCCATCTTGGATTTCACATCATCATGAATTTTTGCTAGGATCAACTAGATTTCATGGGCAACATTTCTGTAAAGTTTCATGAATATCAATCTAGTAGTTTCAGAGGAGAAGTCGCTACAAATAAAAGTTAACGGACAGACAGACAGACGGACGCCGCACCACGGCATAAGCTCCGCTGATCTCTGATCAGTTGAGCTAAAAAAACACCATGTAAACGCGTGTACAAGACATAATGGGAGGAAGTTTAACATGGCAACACTATATGTTTTTGTTAGGCATAAATCCACTGACTTGTACCTTAACCATAGAATAGAACAGAATTACTGTGAAAGTGAGGATACTAAATGCGTGTTTGTATGCCTCTTACGCCAATTGCACCACATGTAAGGTTATATATCATGTTGTTTCCCTCTTCACCCTTTTGCAAATGATACTAATACGCACTCAGACAAAAGCAGTCACATTACAGTGAACATGGTTGTATAGTGTTTCATTACCCTCACCTAAAAGAAAACAGTTCCCATCTTCATCTCTTTAAATAAAGTTCCACTGAAGAAAAACTTGTGTACGGAACACAGATGCGTCGGGCAACAATGAGGGAAAGCTGTGGGATTACTTGGTAATTTTTGATGTGGAATCAATATGCATATCTAAACTTCATTGGTAGGCATCCTGAATGGTTAAAACAAAGAAACGGCTGAAGACTGTGTGAGAAGATTCGCACACAACTAGGACTACCAGTTTTTACAAAACCACAGCCTTAGCTCCACCGATACAAGGTCTACTTTATCCCATAATCGATATGCACATATTGACCTGACAGTCATGGATCGTGTAAGTTAAAATATATGTATCTCCATTGCTTACCACTTGCAAGTGAGAGATGATGTAGGGAAAGTCATAATGCCAAAATAAAACATCACAGGTTACTCCAGTGTAAAATACTAACCTGGGAGGTCTTCACTCACTGCTGGTTTTTTTCAACACCTGTAGCAGGACTCACACCAATGCAGGGTACGTGTACACTGAAAATACAATCCAAAACATCCTGTGAAAAAGGGCATGGGGAATAAAGTTTGCTAAACCTTGGAAGGAAAACACATGGTAACAGTATCTGTTTTGTAAAATGTACCATTAATTCGAAGACTTGTGAAGATTGAAAAGCGCACGGTCTATTCAGCATGAACCACACAATGTCAAATTAGGGTATATTTCAATAACAACCACAAAGGAAAATGAGCCAGACAAAGCGACTTCACATCTTGTGTGCCTCCACCATGGGCAATTGTAGATGTTAATACATGAATGTCCATATATGCCTCTACCATAGACAAATGAAGGTATTAATATATGAATGGCCATATAGGCAGGGTTTGAAATTTAACTTTACACATTTCAGTCGTCCCCAGTCACATTTACATGTAAAATTGATACAAAATACAAGATCTCTCTTGAAAGTGACATTACATTCAATCACATGCATTCCACCAATGAAAACAAGATGTGTTTTCTTTGACATTTACAATATGCTCACCAACGTCTTGACATTTTTTTCAGTCATAAGTTTTAAGCATGTAAAATTCATTTCTTTGTATATGACTTTTGCCTACATACGCATAACCGCCACTGGATTACTTTATATTTCAGTAAATTTATAAAACATTTTGTAACATATTATTGGTTTGTATAAACACAAAGTTCGTAGCTTAATAAGTGCAACCGTATGCTTTTATTTACCACCATCTAACCATCTAAACATAACGCTTTCTCTTTCATGGCTTTCCAAGTACTTTTATTTCCAAATAATAAATGGGTATTCTGCTATTTTGCCGCAAGCTAATCAAGAGGTGGCGACAAACTGTTTAATACATTATATCAGTCAAATTGTGACAAATATTGCCCAATATATGGGTCTGACACGAGTATGTATATAGAAATTAACCTGTCAAAATTAGAAGATAGTGCCCAGTCCTCCCCGACAATATAACACACAGGAGACGGTACTATTGCTTACACCGCCATTGCTTACCGGCATGCCATGCGCAAAAAACACTCAGATCACTCTTCAGCGACACCTGTCACACACCATCAAGCATGTGTGGCACGTCATTTTTCAACACATGTAGGGTTACATATCATGGACAATTTTCTGTGGTGGAGGCAGACCACGTACTTTGTCTGGGTACAACCAGTACAAGACATCAGAGAGAATTATCCTTTTACATTTAAAGTGGAGTACGTGGCTCAGTGGTAGAGCACCGAACTTCATATCAAAAAGGTTGTGGGTTCGATCCTCGCCGTGGCCATGTCATTTATCCTTGAGCAAGATAATTAATACACATTGCTTAATACTGGTTCTACCCAGGGAACCTGCACATAATCGTCGAAAGGGGGTGTTGCAGTATCGGTAGATACATAGACACATGTAGGATCCAAGTCATTCTTTGAAAAAGGAGTCGCGCTCGTGGTCACCTTGCATCAAATGGAAGTCACTGAACTTCACTATTGTTTGTCAATGGAAATATTCAATTCTATTCTGATAACAGTTGTCCTGTCGCTATGAAGACACTAAAAATACGACACTTTTGTACCACTCTTCAACGCATATACGCACAAATTCCAATTAAAACACATTATACTGTTACAGTTTAGCATATTACTTACAATACATGCGTTTAATACGACGATTCACTTCGCTGAATCGCTGAAACAAATTAACGAATGGGTATTCTGCTATTTTGCCACAAGCAAATCAAGAGGTGGCGACAACGTATTTAATACATTATAATGGGCAAATTGTGACAAATATTGGCCAATTTATGGATCTGACACGAGTATGTATATAGAAATTAACCTGTCAAAATTAGAAGATAGTGCCCAGTCCTCCCCGACAATATAACACACAGGAGACGGTACTATTGCTTACACCGCCATTGCTTACCGGCATGCCATGCACAAAAAACACACAGATCACTCTTCAGCGACACCTGTCACACACAATCAAGCATGTGTGGCACGTCATTTTTCAACACATGTAGGGATACATATCATGGACAATTTTCTGTGGTGGAGGCAGACAACGTACTTTGTCTGGGTACAACCAGTACAAGAAATCAGAGAGAATTATCCTTTTACATTTAAAGTGGAGTACGTGGCTCAGTGGTAGAGCACCGAACTTCAGATCAAAAAGGTCGTGGGTTCGATCCTCGCCGTGGCCATGTCATTTATCCTTGAGCAAAATAATTAATACACATTGCTTAATACTGGTTCTACCCACGGAACCTGCACATAATCGTCGAAAGGGGGTGTTGCAGTATCGGTAGATACATAGATACATGTAGGATCCAAGTCATTCTTTGAAAAAGGAGTCGCGCTCGTGGTCACCTTGCATCAAATGGAAGTCACTGAACTTCACTATTGTTTCTCAATGGAAATATTCCATTCTATTCTGATAACAATTGTCCTGTCGCTATGAAGGCACTAAAAATACGACACTTTTGTACCACTCTTCAACGCATATACACACAAATTCCAAATAAAACACATTATACTGTTACAGTTTAGCATATTACTTACAATACATGCGTTTAATACGACGATTCACTTCGCTGAATCGCTGAAACAAATTAACGCGCCAAACAGGAAAAAAATGGCGGTAAATGAAAACATCCGAGGGTTTCCCGTTTTTACTTTAGTATAGCTACTTTCGGTTACCAAATGCGCAAACATCAACTACACATTTAAGGGACATGTTTGTGGACACACTACCCTCCGACTTTTCAACCGTATATTTAATCATGGAAATTGATTGACAAACAAGTTATGTCATCAAGCGCAGTAAACTAGGTCACGCTATACAAACACGAAGTTGACAAACAATAACAAACCAGTCATCAACTGCGTCTGCACACTTTATTCATACGTACAACAGTCGACGGTGTCAACCCTCTCCACATTACAACACATATTCTACTTACGACAAAGTCTATACGCCAAATTGTACAACATCAACTGCTCTCTTTGATTTCATGTGTGCAAAAAAGATGGCCGCTTCAGCATCAAAATAAATAAATATGAAACAGAGGCTATGACGTCAGGCTATTCCAACAATACATTACTTTCATGGAACGCCTCCCGAATATTGCGTTTTTGGACAGTGAGGTCTAAAGCAACTTTATTCTCAATATAAAACACACATATATCTATACAACACTTCCTTGGAATTTTATTAGAACAAAATGTATTTCACATCGACTCAAAACATTATACAGAAAGTGGAATTCACAATTTACTAACTCCATACACGAGGGGTACAGCAAATTCACGCTTCACTGTGCACTATATGCAGTATATGGAATCTCGAATTAGGTCAAACTCCATCACAGTAGTAGAGCGTTCAATGGTTTCCATACACAGTAATAGTTATCTGAATTTCTATATTCATGAATAATAACGCTCTATGAAAATAATAAATAAAATAGCACTATTGCCTATTTTATCAACTTGGATGTTTTCACAAAATGTCTACACCAAATTACTTTTACAATAAAACTCGAAGAATCATAAGTACGGTAATTTGTATTTACAGCACTCCATCATTGTATTGATGAATGTGTTAGATTATTTAGAGCCGCCCAGGAAAAATTGGAAGAATACATAGTTTCCTGGACATGCCCTAATATCAATCAACTTGCTCGGAGGATAGGTTGTAAACAGTAGCCCATATCTAGTTATCATGGTCAATGTTTGTTATTACTGTGTTGTACATACTCTTGAGGTCTTTGTTTCTATTGCAATCTAGGGTTTGTAATAGGGGAAGTAGAACTTGTGATGTGCATACATCATAAGGTTACATTTATTGTGACCTTTTACCGTTGACCTTCTTATCTGAATATTAATAGGTGTCTGATCAACTCAAACAATATCATAAATATACGTTATATAGAACACAATTTGTCACAGTGTGATGTAAGACTTTAACACCCAGAATTCAGTAGGATACGTGTCAATCCCACTTGGATCATACTAGTACAGTTTCTTGAACATGCAGTTGTTTGTCATGTTAGACTTAAGAAAACATGCATAAACAATTTCAAGGTTATGTTACGTCCACTGTGAACTTTATCCACACTCTGATTATAATGATTTGAATCCAACGGCCATCCCAAATATCCGTATCAAAGTCTGTAAATATCTGAGTAAAAAGGGGGTATTTTTAGGGGTATGAATTATTCTATTCGATGATAGTTGTTCTGTTTTTTCAAATCTGATTTTCAGCACAATGTGTAACAACCTCTTGATAACTGTTGTAAGTCAAGATAGCGATCACGTGTGTGGCCAGCCGCAGTGTTATTCTTAAAGTGTATGCATATATCGTATCTAACATCGCTTTAACATATCAGACTTTAAACTGATTTTAAATCCAGATATTGATACATTAAATTAAGTTAATATAAATAACCCAAATACACGTGATACTCGTTTAGCAGTTATTGTAGAAAAGTATTTATAAGATTGCTGGAGAGAGAAAAATATAGAAAAAAAACAATATTCATGGTTTCGTTGAAATCCAGTAAAAAAAGGCAAGTCTAGATTGTTTTCTCAGTAATTGCAGATACTTTATATACAGACGTAGATGACGCACAAATACTCCCAGGTTATCGTACACACCATTCTATGATATTCTATGTGATATATACAATATAAATTCGGAAATTTATAAAAAGGAAAGTTTTACTGGACAATTAACAACTCTTAATTAAAAGACACACAATAAGTAGACGAAATAAAAATAAAAATGGATAATGTCAAGTGGCAATATGCAGCGGATATACAGGATACTGATATGGATATAAGTGGAATTCCGATAAAAAATAATAATTTTAATATAGATATAAAAATCAAACAGGAAAAGCAGCATTCAAGGACGACAGTCAACCACAAACACACACAGAAACAAAGAACTGATCGATTATTTTTTGAGACGTTACTATTAGAAATTAGAGAAAAGAAGACTGCCGACTCAGCATATAAAAGAAACGAGAAATAAATAAGGGAGATTGTGTTTTAAAAGAAATAGAACAACTTGAAAAAGAAAATGACATATAATGATATTTTACTTGAGCAGAATAACAAAAAAGATGTATATGAACTGCGTAAACAAAATAACAGAATTGGCTTTTGTGAGATCTAAAGCAAAATGGATAGATGAAGGGGGAAATAGTTTATTTCGCAATTTGGAAAATAGAATATGTCTCAATTTATATTGACTCTTTAATATCCAAATCGTGGGCTACTTTGAAAACACCGGAAGAAATTTGATTGAAACATAAACGCATTATAAAACATTATACGATACGAAAGAAACAATAAATATAGATTTAAATGTTTTACTTAAAGACTTTAAAACACCAAAACTAAGTGAAACTATAAACAGTCTGTGAATTATACAGAAATGCTTAATGCATTGAAACGAATATCCAACAATACAAGCCCATGTAACTCTGGATTTACCGTCGAATTTTATACGTTTTTTTTAAAACAATATTGGTTATATTTTAGTTAGGACAATACATTATGATTACTTAAATGGAGAACTCCAATAACACAAACACAAGGAGTTATAACTTCCATTCCGAAATGCAGCAAAGACAAATTGTATTTGAAAAAGTGGAGACCAATCTCTCTTCTAAACGTTTCTTATTAAATAGCATTAGCATCCATAGCTTTTAGAATAACAAATGTGTTTATTATCCATGAAGATCAAACTGCTTTTTACCAGGCAAATTTATGGGAAAAATATTAGATTACTGTATGACATACTATTTTATGCTGAGAAATACACTATTCAAGGGTCATAACTCTTGATTGACTTTGCGACTGCTTTTAACACGTTATCATGGAATTTCATGACAAAACTTTACAATTTTTTATTTAGCCCGTCAATTATTAGCTGGATAAAATTGTT